>SEMN01000923.1:0-150750 GCA_005408345.1 Macquaria australasica | reverse complement strand
AGTAGAAAACGTTTATTTGCTGAACCTCCCGTCTTGGTATGATTGGTATGTGCCCTTCGGGTTCGTTCAGGTATGTGCCCTTCGGGTTCGTTCACAAATACACTGCTTAAGTAATCTGACAATATTTCTGCCTTTTCAATATCTTTGTCTGTTTTTGGGGAGTTAGTATTATTCTGATTGATATATAAGTCTCCTACTGTTGTTTTAATTTTTGTCTCCTTACTTATATAATTCCAGGTTTCTGTTTAGATTGTCTTGCTGAGTCTTCTTCGTATATATCTTTCTTAAATATCACGTTCATTCTGTGCCCTGAGATAACTTTGTTATGATATGGCGCTATATAAATAAAACTGAATTGAAATGAATTCTCACAAAGTTTCTAACTCTCTGATACTCCTGTTGTACCTCTGGGTTTTTAATACTTATTGCCTTTCTCATTCTTTAATTTTCCTTTTTCTAATACTGTCCAAGGGGAAGCCTAATTTTACTGATTGTTACAAACTTGCCCTTTACTTTGTTCAAACATAGCCTTAATTAGTCTCCATTCCATGTCCTTTATATGCCTTTTATACGTACAGTGACTTTGCACATGGATCATATACACAAACCAAGGGATATGGTGAGTAAGACAGGAATACAGATGAAAAGATGTGCCCATTCCAAACAGGTGGAAATACTTTATTGTTAAATGAAAGATGATTGGTTTGGGTTGTCTGTTCTGTAGTTCTGTTTCTCAAAGTCAGTAAATAGCTACAGCGTATTCTTTGGACTGAACCAACAGTAGGAAACCCAGCCCATAACTTAGCCATAAATGTGACTAAACAACTGCCAAACATTAAAAAGCCATGATTAAATATTAGATTAGTAACACAGCATGTTGGTTACAACAGCATACTGTCTGCTTACATGCCATGCTCAAACAGAAGGAGGAGAGCATTCACCTGTCTATAGCCACTGCCACTAAAGGAAGCCTGGATAAACTTTCTGCGGGAACCCTGAGCAGCCTGGCTACCTCAGCTCCTGCCAGAAGTGCCTGCAGTCACCATGAGTTCCTGGATCAAGCAAAGCTGCCCCATATCCCAGCAGATGCTCTGACCGCCTGTGAACTCTATCCAGATGCTCAGACTCTTAGCTTTCCTATCAGGATCCACACTGGAAAGACCAAAAGTTCAAACATCTACTGCTGCCTGATCTTTGTATCTTCACTATTCCAGCTTTTATGAACCTCTTTAGATAGATAGATAGATAGATAGATAGATAGATAGATAGATAGATAGATAGATAGATAGATAGATAGATAGATAGATAGATAGATTATGTAGTCTAAAACAACAGGAATTTGTTGGCATTGTACAAGAAATGCTAACTTCCTGGGCACTTTGGCCACAGTGGAGTCAGAGGTGAAAGACCTCTCAATCAGAGTCAAAAAAGCCACTCAGGTTTGAAAAAAAAAAGGTACTAAATTATTACAACTGCAAGCTATAACTCACTAATGCACTTTCCTGCTGAAGATTTGATTCCCCTCAGCAAAATTTGAAAATCAGAGTAGATCATGATCTTGGAAAATCATTGGTTCACCTTCACTAATCTGCTTTTATACTGAGCATAGACCTTTTTTCCCTAATGATGTAGCGAACACTTAGCAGTAAGGGCACAAATGAGGAACGAATCAGGAATCGCATAATTGATGAATTACTACTAAGTAGTTGTGGACCGAGAAGAGGTTTGTTGTAACAACGCCACCTAGGAGAGAGCCAAGGACTCCTGTGTGTTTATCTAACAGGGGTGAGCAGTAGAAATTACCCAAGGGGAGACAGACTCAAGTTGAATAATTTATTCACAAATTATGCAATAAATACTATGATGCACAATGCAGGTTTAAAACTAGCAACATAAAAACAAAGCCGTGTGTAAAAATGATTTAAAGAAAAAAAGTTTTTTTTACAGCACAGAGTCCCTTGCAAGTCCGTTGCCATGTTCCCCTGTCCAGTCACTCCATCAACGAGCTGCTCTCTCCAAGTCCAACTCTAGCTCTGTAACTGCTAGCGATGTCCTTTCTGCTGCTGCTAAAATACTGTAAATACTGGTAGTTCCCTTAACTGAGCACATGGGTGAGCGCTCTGGTGGTCTCATGCCATTTCATGCTCCAGCAGGTCGGCTTGGTTTCCTCCCGGTGTGTCTTACAGAGTCCCCGTACATATGGAATATGTAGGATGGAGAGATAGTCCCAAGAAAACGGAAGGTTACATGTGTAACCCAGGTTCTCTGAGTGGAGAGACTATCTCTCCAGCTCCAGGCCACTCTAAAGAGGTTAAGAGAGGTCACGCACGTGTGGTGCTTATATAACTACATGTTACCAATTAGTGTGTGGCCCCCACAGGTGATGTGTCTTAAGGAGTATCCACGTCAGCTGCCCCCTCGTTGGGGTCAGTCCCCATATATACGAAATATGTACTCAGACAACCTGGGTTACACATGTAACCTTCTGTACCATTCATTCAGTTTTGAATCAATTTGTTGAATCATGTTGGTTAAAAATAAATATGCAAAACAGAACATGTTTCATGTCTGGATGTACAGTATTGCTTAAATTGATTACATCAGACCAGACACCCTCTCTGCAAAACTGCATTCTTAGTAATACAACCTGTTGTTTTGTGGCTAATTTTCAGTACCAGTTCCTTTAGTCTAAAATCAATTAGATGAAACGTTACTAGATAGCAGTTTTCTGACGTTTGATGTCAAGTAAGCCTAAACTGTCACATAATCAATGAAAAGCCATAGCAGGATGTACAATAATGGAAGCACAACACAACTGCACTGTTTGTTCTTTTTAGCAGCCATGATACAGTCATTTTCATAAATTATTATAGAGAAATGGACGTTATATGTATGTATTTACCATGGTAACTCATTGAACTAGCCTGAGTTTATCTCTTGTATTTATGACTTTGTCATCTGTTTGACTGCAGCTTCCAGGTAGTTATCAGGAATTTTTACAGGTCAGTTCACCTAAATCACCAAAAAACTTTTTCTTCACTAATTTCTCAACCCCATATCCCAAACCGTGCATGGCTAGAAAACCATAGGGGTACGATGGAAAACATGTTGTGGGGGGATTTAACTGATCCTTTAAACTTAAACCATATTTCTCCATCCATGTATTCTTTGGTCAGTAAATATACTGGTGTAATCTATATTCAATGTATTGTATATGTATATATTGTAATGTATATGGATTCAATAAAATATCAGTGCTCAACAGATGTAGTAATACTATACAAGTCCACTGCTATAACTGGTAAATGACTAAAAATGTCTCTTCTGTGGCTACTATCCATTTTGAACATCTACCTTGGCTTGTACTGTTAGCAGGAAGAGACAGGAAGACAAGATGTCACTACAGGAATTGAAATGTTTTGAAGAGTGGGAGAGAAATGTAAAGCATTCAACAGGATGGTTCACATTCAATCCTACTTAGGAAAGTGATGAAGGTAGTTATAGCTTCCTGGAGTTAAAAGGTTTATCTTTATTTAATCACCGTTGCATGCAACACTTCCATAATTCACAAACATGTCACAAAAGTCGAAATTACATCCAGAGTCATTCAATTCTGTAAAAACAAGAGGGAAAGGGAAAGAAAGACAACATTTATCATTTTTTGCAGTACTCATTTCTTTACAGTGTCATAAAAAGTGGATAGCTGGGGCCATTCAGGGTCTCTTCTCTCGTGTCATCCCTGGTGCCTGACATAAAGGACCTGGATTACCAGGGTGAAGGTGTTCCAGCACCTTTTTGATTCCCCGAGCTGAAGGAATGGAATGCATGTCTTCTCAGTGGGTAAGCACATGGTAAGCACTTCATAACAAAACTAAAGTCCCAGTAGGGCCCCAAAGAGGCTGTAATGTTTATTACACCCAACACTATTAGAACAAACAACATACTGACAGTTTTGCTAAGCTCATATCAGTAGTAAGGCTTAAAAAATATAAAGGGTTCTGGGGGTCGCACGAGATACAGGGTCAGGGGGTAAATAAAAACAAGCTCATATTCTGGGGACCACAAATATCTAATACTATGCAGGGTTTTATTCTGATTCCAACTTTTTTCTTCTTTTCTTTTTTTTTTTATGTGACCCATACATGACCCAAACAGAGAAGACAAGAGAAGAAAACAGAAGTGCACATTGTCCATGCAAGAGGTGAATAAGATGTAGGAGACACGCCAAGTAAAGATTAAAAACATAAGTTATTGGGATGTATGTCACCCACTGCCCTGACTCAAAAGAAATCTGCAGCTGGACTTTTGTGGGCATGTTTGTTGTTTAATGCAACAGCTCCATCTACTGGTCATACAAACACTGAAGTAAAAACTTGAATGGCCTATTTACTGTACCTTATATTACACCAAAATTACCATCTGTTCTGTACTCTTTGAAATTACATGGTAAGCAGGATTTAGACCAAAAAAGTTGTCATGTAGATGGTTTAGTTGCTATCACCTGACCATGTAAGCATGGAGCTTTACTCACATCACAACAGGTTAAAGATGGTAACCTCTGTCTCTGTTCAAAGATGGTCTCTGGTATCAGATGTGAATGTCCTCCTTAAGCTTTCTCCGACCGTCCAGGTGAAATCTGTTCATTTTACTGAGCAGTTGGACAGACAACAACCCTCAAGTTAAAAAATATATATCAATCGATCCAAAGAAGGGGACTGTAAATCAACCAATGTGATACGGGTAAGTCACTCTTTCTTTCTCTGTGGTGTAGCAATGTTTCTGAGCTCCAGAGTTAGAAAGAAGAGGGAAATGAACAATATTAAGATCTGTTTAGTCATCTACAGGAGTGTTTTCTGCTGTTTTTCTACATGTTACTGTAGTCAAAGCTCAGATAGAGAATCCATGTTCATGTGAAGTAAACAGCAGCTTAAATTTAACAACTTGATACTGAACATTAAGTCTCAGCACCTGGTAGAAATGCATTCAGTATTGATAAGATCTCAGACAGACAGGTGAACACTGAAGTTAGGAACATGAGTTAAATACATGATAGTCTATGTAAAGACCCAAAGCAGTGGTTTAACATGTTCTGTGTAATCCATGACAGGATGGAAACCAGTGGATGAAAGAAAAAATAAAGAAGTATATACAATCTATAGTAGAGGAGCTGAAACATTTTTATGGTCCTTCTCATTTTTCTTGTTTTCTTCCATTTCTTCCCAGATAAAAACAATGGCAGACAGTAAATTCTGGTCACCCTCATCCTCTGCCTGTGACAAGAACCCCTTCCAACTCCCCAGCCAATATCAGTTCCTGAAGGTTCTGGGAGAGGGCGGCTTTGGAAAGGTGGTGAAATGTTGGAAAAAGGACACTAAACATACTGTGGCTATAAAGATCCACAAACTCTTCCACAATGCCAGCAAGGAGGTAGGATTTGTTGATTTTGATGTTCACAGCTGTAAAAGCTGTAGTCAGAGGAACAGTAAGTGTCTAGTATTAATCAAGTTATCTTTAGTAATTACAAGTGCAAAAAGGAAATTCTGATTAATCAGTGCTACTAAATAATACATTAATAGGTACAACTATTATTGACAAATGTTATATATTTAAAGATAGTGGTTATGTGTAGAATAATGCAACTTTCTGTAGTAAATTTGAATCACCACAATACAATGCTCTGCCTGTCAATAGTATCCCATAGGTCCAACTTCAACATTGTTTTCCCTGACTGTCATACACGTGAACAAATTAACTATCTGTAAACAACTAATCATGTCAAACTTGTCATGTGTCTCCAGGTTTCCATGCTGAAAAATCTCATGCGACTCAACCTCGACCAGCGCAATATATTGAAGTTTTTTGGTTGGTTCCACATGAGTTGTGGAAGGGCGCTGGTGTTCGAGATGTTGGATATCAGCATAGAGGACTGTGAGAGCAAAATTTCTCTTTTTCTGCCACTAGATATATTTTAGTGTGATAACTTGTTTTCTTGTCATTTAGTCTGAACTCTACATACTTAAATAATTTCTGTCTCGGGTCATCTCTGTCGTAAGGTACATTGGTATCTTGGTTGGGTGTTGTGGCTGGAGGACAAATTGTTTGTTATCAGGAAGAAGGACAGCTGCAGTCTGGAGGACCGTCTTGCCCTGGGTTTCCAGCCTTGGGCAGGAACACTTAGCTGGAGACAGACTATCTGGGTTAGGGGTGATTCTGGTATCCTTGCCATTCTCTGCTATGTATTGTGAGGTTATAAATATGTGACTGCATCTTCCCTTCTTGGTCAGACGCATATGCATCTTGGTGTATGATCTCTGTCCTTTCAGCTGAAATCAGATTGACTCTGCTCTTTCTTTTCATTTACTTTTTATTCTTATTTACCATTTTATTTGATTGTTTCATTCTTTTCTTAATTAAATATACAAAAGACAACGGCTTGTTGGAACTTCATTTTATTTGCTCACTTCTTCAAAGGAAATACATAATTTCCACCACAAGGACTACATTTTGAAGACCCGGTATGCCCATATGTTTCTGAGTGACATCAGCACTATCATCCAAAACATATGAATACAGTACCATCAGATAGAAAGCAATATGTCAGTTTGAAACTGTGGTACATTCTCAGAATTGTATTACTGACCTTGTACTTGCAGGTGGCAACAGCATTTGACACACTGAAGAGCGCTGGGGTGATCCAGACAACATAATGCTGGTGAATCACCGGAGACGACCCTTCAGTGTCAAGCTGATAGACTTTGACTTGGCCATGCCCAGATCTAAAGCCAAGCAGGGCATGACTCTGCAGACAGTTGTCTTTAGGTAAGGTCTATAGAAACAGGGATTATTACAGTATTATACTGGAGTGAGTTTGTAGTTTACCAGTTTTACCATAAAAAAGTAGCTGTGTGCTTTCTGTCCATACTTGCTGTTCATTTAGTTTGTATGTTCTCTCCATGTGCTAGTAAATTGTATTATTAATCCTTACAATATGACCATGTTTCTGATTCTGTGTAATCAGAAAGAGGATGTGGGATCTTGGACGTGCTGACGTGCTCAGGTGAACGTATTGTCTCATTTCCGGTTACCGGTGTTTCTGTGTTAGTGGTTGCAAAGTTCGCTGCTCCAGCTAAACCCAGTTAATTTTGATATTTTCTTTACTATAGCGGTTAATTACCCGCTATACATTTAAGGATACACTAGCTCTGTTTAAGCACTCATATCTGTCTCCTGTTAGCGACTTTCCGCTAATCCCACAGTTGTTTACACGCTAGTTAGTTGCTACTTTAGCTCAGTTAGCGATGGCGTCTCTCTCTCCTTCTCCCTCTCCTGCTCTCTCTTGCTCGGTGTGTCAGATGTTTAGTTACTCCTCTGCCTCCTTTAGCGATAATGGTACGTGTAACAAATGTAGTTTATTCACCGCCTTGGAGGCGAGGCTCAGTGAGTTAGAGTCGCGGCTCCGCACCATGGAGAGTCAGTCAGCCGTAGCTAGCCAGCCCCTAGCCGGTGCGAGCCGACCAGAGGCAGCTTCTGCTAGCCGTCTCCCGGCAACTCCCGAGCAGCCGGGAAGCCAGGGAGGCTGGGTGACTGTCCGAAAGAAGCATAGCCCTAAACCAAAGCCCACGGTTCACCACCGACCCGTTCACGTTTCTAACAAGTTCTCTCCACTCAGCGACACACCCGCTGAGAAACCAGCTCTGATTATTGGCAGCTCCATTTTGCGAAACGTGAAATTAGCGACACCAGCGGCCATAGTCAGCTGCATCCCAGGGGCCAGAGCGGGCGACGTTCAATCCTATTTAAAACTGCTGGCTAAGGATAAACGTAAATATGCTAAGATTGTTATTCACGTCGGCGGTAATGACAGCCGATTGCGCCAATCGGAGGTCACGAAAATTAATGTGGAGTCGGTGTGTACATATGCAAAGACAATGTCGGACTCCGTAGTTTTCTCTGGACCCCTGCCTAATCTTACTAGCGATGACATGTATAGCCGCATGTCATCATTCAACCGCTGGTTGTCGAGGTGGTGTCCAGGTAATGATGTGGGCTTTGTAGATAATTGGCGGACTTTCTGAGAAGACCTGGTCTGATTAGGAGAGATGGCATTCATCCCACTTTGGATGGAGCCGCTCTCATATCTAGAAATCTGGCCGAATTTATTAGTGGCCCAAAGCCATGACAACTCAGAGTTCAGACCATAGACTTAATACAGTCTGTGGTCCAGACCAGGAGGCAGAGTTGCAGTCCTACACGCTTCTCTGCGCTTCCATTAGAGCAGTTACCCACCCTAAACTCCACAGAGAGGTTGTCTGCCCCCAGACCACTTAAATTATTTAAATCCAAAGTAAACAGAAGAGGAGTTACACATAAAAACCTAATAAAAAGTAAAACCTCCACTGCAACAGTACAACAAAATAGGAGAATTAAATGTGGACTCTTAAACATCAGATCTCTCTCATCTAAAGCTGTTCTAGTAAACGATCTAATATCAGATCATAATATTGATTTATTTTGTCTAAATGAAACCTGGCTGTGTCAAGATGAATATGTTAACCTAAATGAATCCACTCCCCCCAGTCACATTAATACTCACAGTCCTCGAGGCTCAGGCCGAGGAGGTGGAGTTGCAGCCATCTTCGACTCAAGCCTATTAATCAAACCTAAACCTAAATTAAATTATACCTCGTTCAAAAGCCTTGTTCTTAGCCTTTCACACCCAACCTGGAAAACAGTACAGCCAATTCTATTTGTTATAGTGTTCCTGGACCGTATTCTGAATTTTTATCTGAATTCTCAGAGTTCTTATCAGGTTTAGTCCTTAAAACGGATAAAATAATTATTGTAGGTGATTTTAATATTCATGTGGATGTAGAAAATGATAGCCTTAGTGCTGCGTTTATCTCATTACTAGATTCGATTGGCTTCTGTCAGAGTGTACATGAACCCACTCACTGTTTTAACCACACCCTCGACCTTGTTCTTGTTTATGGCATTGAAATTGAACATCTAATAGTCTTTCCACAGAATTCTTTTTTATCAGACCATTTTTTATTAACTTTTGAATTCCTATTACTGGACTACACACCATTAGGCAAACATTCCTACACTAGATGTCTATCTGATAGTGCTGTAGCTAAATTTAAGGAAGTGATTCCATCGGCATTTAATTCAGTTCCATGTCTCAATGTAACAGATGACTCCATATGCTAACTTTAGTCCCTCCCAAATTGATCATCTTGTTGATAGTGCTGCAGGCTCACTACGAATAACACTCGACTCTATCGCCCCTCTAAAAAAGAAGATAATAAAACAGAGGAGGTTAGCTCCATGGTATAACCCGCAAACCCGCAAATTAAAACAAACATCGCGAAAACTTGAAAGGAAATGGCGTTCCACCAATCTGGAAGAATCACGTTTAGCCTGGCAAGTTAGTCTTAAAATTTATAGGAAGGCCCTCCGTAATGCCAGAGCAGCTTACTACTCATCATTAATAGAGGAAAATAAGAACAACCCCAGGTTTCTGTTCAGCACTGTAGCCAGGCTGACAGAGAGTCACAGCTCTGTTGAGCCATGTATTCCTATAGACCTCAGTAGTAATGACTTTATGAGCTTCTTTAATGATAAAATTCTAACTATTAGAGACAAAATTCAGCACCTCCTGCCCTCAGTTGGTACGGACTTATCTTCAAACACAGGAACCTTAGAAACAACTGTAAAACCTGTACATTTAGACTGCTTTTCTCCCATCAACCTTAATCAACTAACTTCCATGATTTCCTCATCTAAGCCATCAACGTGTCTCTTAGACCCCGTCCCAACTAGGCTGCTTAAAGAAATTTTACCCTTAGTTAGCATTTCTTTACTAGATATGATCAATCTGTCCTTATTAAAAGGCTATGTGCCACAGTCCTTTAAAGTAGCTGTAATTAAGCCTCTTCTTAAAAAGCCCACTCTTGATCCAGGGATTTTGTCAAATTATAGACCTATATCTAACCCTCCTTTTCTCTCTAAGATCCTTGAGAAAGCAGTCGCCAATCAGTTGTGTGACTTTCTACACAACAACAAGCTGTTTGAGGATTTTCAGTCAGGATTTAGAGTGCATCATAGCACAGAGACAGCACTGGTGAAAGTTACAAATGACCTTCTAATTGCATCAGACAAAGGACTTGTCTCTGTACTTGTCTTACTAGATCTTAGTGCTGCATTCGATACCATTGACCATCACATTCTATTACAGAGACTAGAACATTTTATTGGCATTAAAGGTACTGCACTAAGCTGGTTTAAATCCTATTTATCAGATCGATATCAGTTTGTACACGTTAATGATGAATCCTCTATGCACGCCAAAGTTAGTCACGGAGTTCCACAAGGTTCTGTGCTTGGACCAATTCTATTTACCTTGTATATGCTTCCTTTAGGCAATATTATTAGGAAGCACTCCATACATTTTCATTGTTATGCAGATGATACCCAATTATATTTATCGATTAAGCCAGATGAAACCAATCAATTAGCTAAACTTCAAGCATGCCTTAAGGACATAAAAACCTGGATGACCTGCAATTTTCTGATGTTAAACTCAGACAAAACCGAAGTTATTGTACTTGGCCCTGAACACCTTCGAAACACATTATCTAAAGATATAGTTTCTCTAGATGGCATTGCCCTGGCCTCCAGTGACACCGTAAGGAATCTTGGAGTTATCTTTGATCAGGATATGTCCTTTAACTCCCACATAAAACAAACTTCAAGAACTGCCTTTTTTCACTTACGTAACATTGCAAAAATCAGGCACATCCTATCTCAAAAAGATGCAGAAAACTAGTCCATGCATTTGTTACGTCTAGGCTGGACTATTGCAACTCTCTATTATCAGGCTGCCCCAATAAATCCCTTAAGACTCTCCAGCTGATTCAGAATGCTGCGGCACGTTTACTGACAAGAAGTGAGTATACAGTGAGTATTTCTAGCAGCAGGACAGGTTAAGGTAAGCTTATTCCATGGTCAGATCAGACCTCCAGTTTTGGAGGAAATACATCAGTCAAAAAACCTGTCAGGACCATGAGAGAGAGCAAGCAAGAAAAACAGGGAGACTTTATTAAGCTATCGCCGCCTCTAATACCAAACATTACAAGGAAATATTAAAAGCTCAATTGCACCCGTGAAAAGTATGTCCACTTGTTGCTGCGGCACGTTTACTGACAAGAACCAGGAAAGAGATCATATTTCTCCCATATTAGCTTCTCTACACTGGCTCCCTGTAAAATCCAGAACAGAATTTAAAGTCCTTCTCCTCACCTTCAAAGCCCTAAATGGTCAGGCACCATCATATCTCAAAGAGCTCATAGTACCCTATTACCCCATTAGAGCACTGCGCTCCCAGAATGCAGGGTTCCTTGTGGTTCCTAGAGTATCTAAAAGTAGAATGGGAGCCAGAGCCTTCAGCTATCAAGCTCCTCTCCTGTGGAACCAGATCCCAGTTTGTGTACGGGAGGCAGACAACCTCCTCACATTTAAGAGCAGGCTGAAGACTTTCCTCTTTGATAAAGCTTATAGTGGGGCTGACTCAGGTGACCCCTGAGCCCCCCCTTAGTTATGCTGCTATAGGCCTAGACTGCCGGGGGACTTCCTATGATGCACTGAGCTCCTTTCTCCTCCTCTTCCTCTCCATCTGTACGCCCTCATATCCCATCAATGCTTGTTATTAATTCAACTTCTTCCTGTAGTTGTGTGCTTTCTCTCCTCTCTCTCTCTCTCCCTCCCCTTCTGTTGCTTTCTGCAGGTGTTTCTGCCTCTGGAGCTGTGGAGTCTGGGTCTGTGGTTGCTGCCGCCTGCTGCCCCTGTGCTCCTGCTCTGCACCCGCTGCTGCTGTTGCTGTTGTTGCTCTTGTTATTAGTATTGCTATTATAATATTGCTCTTAGTGTTGTTTCTGTTGGTGTTAACATCAATGCCATTACCACAGCTATTGCTTTACATCCCTATGTGGAACTTTATTGTGCTGCTGTATGTTCTCTTTCCTCCTGCTCTCTCTCTCCCGTCCCCCCCCCCTTGGGTCCCTGTAAATATAAAGAGTCGATCTAGACCTGCTCTATTCGAAAAAGTGCCCTGAGATAACTTTGTTATGATATGGCGCTATATAAATAAAACTGAATTGAATTGAATTGAATACTGACAGTAAAAAAAAAATAGTAATATGAAATAAAATAAAATCTGAGAAAATACTGAAACATCACTATTTGTAGTTTTCTATTGTATGGTGGGCTCTGTTCCCCTGGTTGTGAAGCACTGTATTAAAGGGACATTTTGACCAATAAACAGTAGTTAAAACATTGTAATGAGCTCAATGGAGCTTGTATGACCACTTGAAAACTCTTTTGGTTGAAACTATTAGACCACACTCAGTTTGCTCTTCATAAGTATGAGATGAAAACAAAAATGTATTTCTGTGAATAACATATAAATATATAGAAAATATGATGATCTAAAAGGAAAAAAATCATCCCTTAAGGAACCCTTAAATTAGTTTCATTTTTGCTCTTGCATTTCAGAGCTTCTGTATGTTTCAGTTATTCATTTTGGAGCAGCAGCAGTAGCAGAGCTAGTAACAGCAGTACAGTGGAAGTAGAAGTAATAGTAACAAGTAATAGTGATAATGTAGTTTAAGCAGTAGTAGTTGTAATAGCTGCAGTTGACAGTGTTGGAAAAGCTACTCTTAAATGAAGCTACAAAATGAATTCAGATAATGAGTCTTCTTTATTATTTGACCTTTAAGTAACAAACTTAAATAAATCTTATTCAAAGTTAAAGTTACAATTATGTCTTTGTGATATTGTTATGCATTTATACAGCTATATAACATAGTTATACAGGTATGTAACATAACTCATATAACTGATGCGGTCAGAACTGAACTGCAGCCAGCTTTAAGTCAAACATGTTCAGAAATTATTACCTCTCTGGAAGAGCAGTTTTCAGGGTGGTCTGAATAATAAGACAGTATTTGAATTTCAAAATAAAAGGCCTTTCAACAAATGCATGTTGTTACTACCTTGAGTGAGTTCAAATACTCAGGATTGAGTGTTTTAATGAAAAAAAGAATTATGTTCTCTATCAAGCAGCTGTAGAATGCTGTGATGACCCCAGATGACTTCAGTTTGCTCACAGAGTAACTGTTTCCTCTGTGCTGCTGTCAAGGTTCAAGTTCTACTTTTTCTAACCATCTTTCCAAGATTACTGGATTACTGTTAGTTCCTGCTCACTGCTGTTTCCAGGACAACGATGTCACCATTCTGTTAGTACACTAATAATGTGTCAGAGATTTCTTCAAGTAAAGATTTATCTCAGTATTGATGGATCTATACTGTTGTTAAAGGGGTTCTCCAGAAATGTAAACTTGGTTTATACAACCAAACTAATATAAACATTTTAATTAGCTGTATCGAAAAAAATAGAACTAAGACTACACCTCGAGAATAAACTAAACTGAGTACTTACCAAAATATATACAGTATATATTTACCAAAGTTAAATAAACAGAAATGTTTGTCACATAGTAGAGCGCTAAAGTGAAGGCACACTAGAGCTATGAAGGGATATTGTGTGTAAACACAGAAACAGGTGAGTCAGTGATTAGACATGCTCATTGGCCGGAGCCTCAGACCAGGTCAGAACCTCAGAGAGCTGCAGGATCAGGACCAGGACCATGAGACCAGTGATGCTCTGATCACTGCTCTCCACTTCACATCTACAGGTACAGCTGGAAGAATACTCAGCATTTATATCAACTTTGATTTCAGTTTTCCCAACATGCAACAGTTACAGTAACACACAGTCAGTAACCGCTATGGGTATGATATGGTAATATATTTAGCACTTGGTTGTGCTACTAAATGCTCTATATTTGTGCTATTTTCTTTTCCTTTTGATCCAGTTTGTTTCTAATGCGGACGGAAACCGAGTGCATTTCTTTTCCTGGATTATCAGGAGATCATTTAAATGACTGCCATAATTTATTCATTTGTAACAGTCTTGCGGTTTCAGACTCAATCAAACGTTGTGATGTTCCAAAGCGGCTGGTGTAACTTCTTTGTAGGCTATTCTAAGCATTCTTCATTTTATAATCTGCGTGATGATGTGCGTAAAGTTCAGTATTGTTTTTGTTACTGATGGTGGAAAAGAGAGCAGTCTAATGTTGCCTTTTTCAGGTCCGTTTTCCACAATGGAGTACAGACACGATGCGGGTTTGGAGGAGCTGTGTCCTGTCTGTGGAGATAAAGTCTCTGGGTACCACTACGGTCTGCTCACCTGTGAAAGCTGCAAGGTAGATTTTTTGTTTTTGTTCCGTTATACTGTTCTAGTTGCACAGGGGTTGTTGGGTAGAAAAGGTTTGATATAGTTCTTTTTATTAGATAGACTGCTTATCAAACAGTTATTATTATGCCTTCTTCAAGTGGATCCTTCGTCTTCTTCAACACTCGCAGGGGTTTTTCAAAAGAACGGTTCAAAACAACAAAAAGTACGTCTGTGCAGAAAACCAGGAGTGCAGAATTGATAAAACTCAAAGGAAGCGGTGTCCATTCTGCAGATTTCAAAAGTGTCTTCGAGTTGGCATGCGACTGGAAGGTAAGGAGGGCGGCTTTACATACATTTGTAGTGCCTCCGGAGTGAAATAAATGAACTACTGCTGTAAGAGAAAACCATGCATTGTGCATCTTCCAAATATCCAGTTGTGCCATGCCTCACCCGGCCTAGAATGACGACATTCAGTACGGCTTGATATGAGGGGAATGTTTTTTACAGTCTTTTTGTTGCAATGTTAGTCCTAAATATGTTTTCATATTTGAATATGAGAAAGCAATGGAATAAGAATAAAAATATGAGAGTTTTATCTCACCCCGTCAAGATTTAGTGGAGGTGCGGTGACTTCGATGGTTTCATGCTGTTTTAACGTTTTTCACTGTATTCTTTTCGATTTTCTCTTACAGCTACAACAACAACAACAGCAATAATAATAACAATAATAATAATAATAATAATAATAATAATATAAATAAAAATAATAACAACAATAACTGGGAGCTGAGTTTGATATGTTCAACTTAATACATCATAGAACCGTTTTTTCAGCCAACACACTTTTAATCAGTTGGTTTGATTCGACCTGTCGGCAGCAGGACGGTATATATCATCGACGGTATATATATACCAATAAGGTTACATATCAATCATCCACTTGCATATACTGTATTACAAGCTCACCGATCATGTTACTGAGCAAACAGGGCGAAAACAAAAGTTCACGTGCTTCCAGAACAACGAATCAGTCAGTGTTCCAGTGTAACAGGTGCATTGTTATGGACTAAAGCACAGTAGTAGTGCATTTTGAGTTAATAGATAGAAATGAAGAATTGCTCATGAGTCCTTTAAGAGAAACAATATGAACAGAAACTATAGTTATCTTAATTGAAAGGTTGGATAACAGGAGCTTTAATGTTTTATTTGCTCTCTCTGACATGGCAAAGAACAGACTCACAGGGTAATTGTGTAAATTAAGCCTTAGGACCCCTGGTGAGACCACTGTCTACACCACGCAAATATATAAAGTGTAAATATTTTGCATGCTGGTACCAATAAAGTACTTACTGGGTTCCTACTGGTCAGTAGAGTAAGGGGGTAACACATTTGCATTTATGAGGGAATTCAAATTAAATTACACTGTAAGTACCTTTTGAACTGCCCGGTATACATTAAATAATTACAGCATAATTACTAAGAAAAAAAACATTTAAATATTTTAAATGTTTGTAAAAAACATTTTATATTGACTTTTTTGAGCACGTTTTGGAGCAATTCAGAGCAGAAGAGTTTCAGTAGAGAGTGTGTGCAGAAATTAGCCCATACAATGTACCTTGTGCTTCTTTGCCTAAAAAAGAGAAGAGAAGATACTTTCCTGCAGAACCAGGCTTATTCAGCACTATCCAGAGGCTTTCAACTTCAGTTCAGAGCCACACATCTTCAAGCAAACCAACACTCTGTATGCTGTTGGTATCTGTTTTAACATTGAGACGGACATATTTCATTTTCTGTTTAATAGTAGTTATTGTGGTGATAGACTGTACTGTGTAAATATACCTGAATAAGTAATGCTACATATTCTGTATTATCAGCTTTCCAATAATAACAACAACAATAATAATAATAATAATAATGAAGTTTATTTATATAGCACTTAATCAAAACCAGCATTACAAAGTGCTTTCCAATGAAAACATAAAACACAACAATAAAATATACAGTAATGTACCAATAAACAAAAGGTAAAACAATGGGTGAATTAAAAATAAAGGCAACGATGCCAAAAAGTAATAATAATAATAATCTTAAAAAGGGAGGTGAACATGGGACTGCTGTCATTTACAGCCTGCATACCCTATAAGTACTCTATAAATACAGTGAAAAGTGGGTAAAACATAGACTTAAACTGCTTTCTCCCACATTTTCAGTGCTTTGTTCTGATGGTAATGTACTGTCACTAAAAAAGCAATGGGCAATGCCACAACTGGAATTACTCATGATTGCCTTTCTTGATGGTAAAAACAAAGAAAATATACTGTGATCCATCCAAAAAACCTCAATAAAGTGTGTTTCAGAGTGTAAGTATATGTATTCTGCCCCTTAATTGTTTATGATCTGATGATATGACAGGACATAAAAACTGGGCCAGGTTCATCAGTTATGACTGTCAGATGGATTTTACATTGGACCCCAAAGCAACATTACATTTCCCCAGTAATTTATCATAATTTTACAAACATACACATAATTATTGTACAGCCACAGCTGTAGAGGACCTGCATTGAACAGTAATTTTGTTTTCATTTATTTATGTCATAATTTTGAAATATCATAAATAATAACTATTGCATTGCAAAGTCAACACAGTTACACCAGTTTTTTTCCTGTCTTGTTAGCCAGTAACAACATTAGTGTACACTGTAATTATTTAATAGATACTCAGTAATTTAGAAAATACTTGCAGTGTAATTTATTTAAGTCCGACTTGAACAAATTGTTGTTATCCCCTTATTCCTTTTGTCTTCTTCCTCTGCACTTCAACATTTGTCCTAGGATAGATATCCAGTATTACTGATACCCCATATGTAGTAACTAATTACACTGTAATTTGTGGCTGTCATCTAAAGTGTTACCTTGCCATTATCTTTGTTGTGATTAAAAATAGATAGCTACTTGAATGTAAAGTTTGTATTGTGACAGAAGGGACACAGTTTTACTGAGTTCATCGACTTGCTGAAAAGACCTTTTACATTCTAGGTTTTGCCCAGTCTCATCTCATCTCACCCACAAGAATGAGCAACATAAGGGCTTATCTGCCCATTAGGACATGCGCATATATCAGTGAAAATCAGCTTGAAAAACTGCTCTAAACAAGTTAACTTTTCTCATCAGCTGTTCGTGCAGATCGGATGCGAGGTGGCAGAAACAAGTTTGGCCCCATGTACAGGCGTGATCGTGCCCTCAAGCAACAGAGAAAGGCTTTGATTCAAGATAATGGATGCAGAAGAGAGAGCAGCCCACCTCTGGTCTCCTCAACCCACCACAGAGACTTTACTGGTGGCCTTCACAGCACCCCGCTACTCACAGCACAGAATGGTCGTATCAGCTACCAGTCTCCAGCACTGTGCTCACTGCTGCCCTCCAACTCAACTGGTGCCACCCAGTACCAGTGCACCTCCTTTTTAAACTGGACCATCAAGTCAGAGCACACCAACAACTGTGCAAGTTCACCAGGCTGTGCTGCAGGAACTGGCTCAAACGACCTATACTCAAGACCTTTCTCTCCTCCCAGGACGCCTCAGCTAGTGATGGAGTTGCTGCGCTGTGATTCAGATGAGCTACAGCTGCAGAATAAGATCGCAACTCGTCTACTGCAGGAGCAGACGGGCTGGGAGAAACAAGGGAACCCCAGCACCTTCAGCCTGATGTGCCTCATGGCTGACCAGACGCTGTTCTCCATCGTGGAGTGGGCTCGCACATCCATCTTCTTCAAACAACTTAAGGTAAGATCCTATCTGCTGATGTTGGTTTCATACACATACAAAGCAAACTACAAGAAACACCATCACTCAGTCACATCACCATGCTTTAGTTTCACAATAAAGGGTAGACTCATATGTATAATCATCATATGTGCGTCCATGTCCATGTTTTTCTGTCGCACCATGGTCATGTTTGATAGTTTACTTTTTTTAATTTTATTGCAGGGTCATATTTTTCTAATTTCACCAGTGGTGGAAACTAACTAAGTACATTTACCTTACCTTTATTTATAAGTACTGTATTTTTTTTTTTTTTTTTTTTTTTTAGATCATTGTAGTTAACTTGAGTATTTCCATTTTCCACTTAACTACATTTGAGAGGGAAATTTTACTTTTTTCCCCACTACATTTATCTGACAGCTGGAGTTAATAGTTGCTTTTACATACAAAACTTATTATCAGCTCATGAGAAAGGATACAATAGATTAAAACTGCATGCCTTCGTGCTTATGCGCACATCAAACTTGTTGGTCTGGCCAATGTGTTGCCGCATTTTTAATTGTAAATACAAATAGATGAGTGGCTGTGATGAGCAACATGATGTGATAAATTCATAATTAACTTATTTAGTTGTGGATCATTACCTAGATCACTTTTATGTCACAGTAAGATTAAACAGGCAACTTTTCCGTTCTTAGATTGTCAGCAACTATTTTTGCATGTAAAACAGTCAAATCTAACTGAATTAAACTTTAAAAATACAAACTCCAGCAACCCCAGCCAAACTCGTTACCCAAAAGCATTTGCCAAACTCATCAGTTTTTTTAAAATAGCTGGAGACAGCGTTTTCAACCCTAACTCACACAGTTAGCATTAATTAGCTAGCTACGGCTGGTTAAAATCTGCTGGTTACAGTTGTCGTTTCAGCTCACAAAATCACTGGTCTTCAGCTAGAAATGAGATGCATAAGAAAGACAAACAAGAAATCAGACTGTGCATCAATCCAAAAGACCTCAGCACAGCATTCAAAAGGCCCCATCACCCCATGCGCAGCGTTGAGGAAGTGGCAGCACAAATGTCAGGGTCAACAGTGTTTTCTGTCCTGGATGCGAAAAACTCTTTCTGGCAGATATGTCTCGACAAGAAATCCTCCATGTTGACATGTTGATGGTCAGTACTCCATTTGAGCGTTTCAGGTTTCTACAGATGTCTTTCGGCATTAACTCCGAAAAGCAAGGTGTTTCAGCGCTCTATGGAAAAGCTGTTTGCGGGTTATCTATGTTCAGTCATCGTCAATGAGATCATCATCGGAGGCCAGGGAAAAGCTGAGTATGATGCCAACTTGGAGAGAGTGCTCGAACGAGTAAGAGAAGTCAACCACAGGTTAAATCCAGCCAAACGCAAATTTTGTTTGGACCAGGTAGGCTATGTAGGCCACATCTTAACAAGTAAAGGCCTAAAAACAGACCCCTCTAAAACTGCAGCAATCACTGATATGCTGGTCCCCACAGCTGTCGTGTTTGCCCGCACAAAATTCAAGGACTATGTATAAGGAAAGCCCACAGTTGAGGAAATTGACCACCAACCTTTAGTAACTATCCTGAAGATCAGCTTGATGTATAAAAAAGGTAAATATATGTATCTACGGGATACTCTTTCACAAGCTCCAAACACACAAGTCTCCAAGAGCCCTGCTGAAAATGATGCTTTCAAAGTCATTTAGGTTGCACTCTAGTACAAACTCAAATATGAAGATGAATGTAAACAGGCAGAACTGAGCATAAGGAATATAAATGAAGAACCAGGCAAAAGCTCATGCATATACTGTCATTTTTGTTTTTTAGCTACACTAGCAGGGTGACTCTTGTCCAGACTGAAATATCTCAACAACTACTGGACGAATTGCCATGAAATTTGGTTCAGACATTTATGTTCCCCTCAGGATGAATTGTAATAACTTTGGTACTTCGGTGATGCCTTAACTTTTCATCTTGCACCATCATCAGGTCAAAACATTTAAATTATCCTGTACTTACCTTTGGTGACCAAAAATGTGCAAAACTAATGACATTCCCATCAACCTCAGCAGTACATTATAACTGCTAACCATTTGAGCATTGTCATTGTGAGCATGTTAGCATGCTCAAAATAACAATTGTTTAGGTTAGAGCTAGCTCAGATTAGATTAAAGGGTCTTGTCTTAAAATGGTTTAACTCTCTTTCTGCTCCAAGGTGACTGACCAGATGAAGTTGCTGCACAGCTGCTGGAGTGAACTGTTGCTCCTGGACATCATCTCCAGACAAGTCCTGTATGGCAAAGAGGGCAGGCTGCTCCTGGTGACTGGGCAGGAGGTGAGTCATCTCTGGTTCTCTCTTTTTTTCTTAGTCTACTGTTTGTACATCCATATTATATTATTATACTTAGATGTATCCAGGGGCGTAAACAGACAGTGCAGGCAGTTTAGTTGCACTGGGGCCCCCTGGGGTTGGAGAGTGGGCCCTGTGGTTTTCTGTTTTTGGGGGGTAAATTAGTCAGTAGCAATCTATAACAAAATTATATGCTATATGCTTTTTTAATTCCAACACAGTAGCCTAAGTAACTCATTCGAATGTATGATCCCACACATTGTTGGTAAAATACATACATACATATATATATATATATATATATGCAGGCTGATGTGTTTGCTTCATAACTAGTAACTAGCATGCACTAGGGGCCCGTCGTAACTACCTTACGCCACTGGATGCATCCAAATGCAGATATGATGGCATCCATGTTGTTTGGAGTAAGGGTGATCCAATTCTCTAATTTTCTGTGAAGGAAGTCTCCCCTTTGTTCCTCAGGGAAAACATCTGATTTCCATCACAAATAAATCCCTTCCATTTATCCATTTATCAATTATCAATCCAAGATACAATATCTTACTCTCCTTAAGGATCTCGTAATCTAAAATGGTTAAACATATACAGTACTCCCTAAATATGTTAATCTCTTGACATGACCCGAAGATCTGAGAATCATCAGCATCCATGTGACTACACAATCTGCAACACTGCTTTTGTTTTATCATCTTTACATACTAATTCCTGACTTGTGAGAGAGAAGAACTGTAAATAAAAGGACATATCATCAAAAAAGTAAAAGACCAATAGTTTACACAATTACACAAATAATTTGATTGCAAGTTATGTGTTACTTTTGAGATGACATGTATTGGCTTCAGTGAGATTTATTCTCTCTCAAATTCTTATTTTTGTTTGAAGTTTTGTTAGATTTTTTTGACACAAATCTGATTCCATACCTGTGTATTGTCAAAACAGTCACATGGGGCCAATACAATACTCTGAATTTTTATCTGAATTCTCAGAGTTCTTATCAGGTTTAGTCCTTAAAACAGATAAAATAATTATTGTAGGTGATTTTAATATTCATGTGGATGTAGAAAATGATAGCCTTAGTGCTGCGTTTATCTCATTACTAGATTCGATTGGCTTCTGTCAGAGTGTACATAAACCCACTCACTGTTTTAACCACACCCTCGACCTTGTTCTTGTTTATGGCATTGAAATTGAACATCTAATAGTCTTTCCACAGAATTCTTTTTTATCAGACCATTTTCTATTAACTTTTGAATTCCTATTACTGGACTACACGCCATTAGGCAAACATTCCTACACTAGATGTCTATCTGATAGTGCTGTAGCTAAATTTAAGGAAGTGATTCCATCGGCATTAAATTCAGTTCCATGTCTCAATGTAACAGATGACTCCTATGCTAACTTTAGTCCCTCCCAAATTGATCATCTTGTTGATAGTGCTGCAGGCTCACTACGAATAACACTCGACTCTATCGCCCCTCTAAAAAAGAAGATAATAAAACAGAGGAGGTTAGCTCCATGGTATAACCCGCAAACCCGCAAATTAAAACAAACATCACGAAAACTTGAAAGGAATTGGCATTCCACCAATCTGGAAGAATCACGTTTAGCCTGGCAAGATAGTCTTAAAATTTATAGGAAGGCCCTCCGTAATGCCAGAGCAGCCTACTACTCATCATTAATAGAGGAAAATAAGAACAACCCCAGGTTTCTGTTCAGCACTGTAGCCAGGCTGACAGAGAGTCACAGCTCTGTTGAGCCATGTATTCCCTATAGACCTCATTAGTAATGACTTTATGAGCTTTTAATGATAAAATTCTAACTATTAGAGACAAAATTCAGCACCTCCTGCCCTCAGTTGGTACTGATATCTTCAAACACAGGAACCTTAGAAACAACTGTAAAACCTGTACATTTAGACTGCTTTTCTCCCATCAACCGTAATCAACTAACTTCCATGATTTCCTCATCTAGGCCATCGTGTCTCTTAGACCCCGTCCCAACTAGGCTGCTTAAAGAAATTTTACCCTTAGTTAGCACTTATGTACTAGATATGATCAATCTGTCCTTATTTAAAGGCTATGTGCCACAGTCCTTTAAAGTAGCTGTAATTAAGCCTCTTCTTAAAAAGCCCACTCTTGATCCAGGGATTTGTGACCAGGGATGGTCAGGCACCATCATATCTCAAAGAGCTCATAGTACCCTATTACCCCACTAGAGCACTGCGCTCCCAGAATGCAGGGTTCCTTGTGGTTCCTAGAGTCTCTAAAAGTAGAATGGGGAGCCAGAGCCTTCAGCTATCAAGCTCCTCTCCTGTGGAACCAGATCCCAGTTTGTGTACGGGAGGCGGACAACCTCCTCACATTTAAGAGTAGGCTTAAGACTTTCCTCTTTGATAAAGCTATAGTAGGGCTGACTCAGGTGACCCCTGAGCCCCCCCTTAGTCATGCTGCTATAGGCCTAGACTGCCAGGGGACTTCCTATGATGCACTGAGCTCCTCTCTCCTCCTCTTCCTCTCCATCTGTACGCCCTCATATCCCATCAATGCTTGTTATTAATTCAACTTCTTCCCGTAGTTGTGTGCTTTCTCTCCTCTCTCTCTCTCCCTCCCCTTCTGTTGCTTTCTGCAGGTGTTTCTGCCTCTGGAGCTGTAGAGGTCTGGGTCTGTGGTTGCTGCCGCCTGCTGCCCCCGTGCTCCTGCTCTGCACCCGCTGATGCTATTGCTGTTGTTGCTGTTATTAGTATTGCTATTATAATGTTGCTCTTAGTGTTGTTTCTGTTGGTGTTAACATCAATGCCATTACCATATCTATTGCCTTACATCCCTATGTGGAACTGTATTGTGCTGCTGTGTGTTCTCTTTCCTCCTGCTCTC
Source organism: Macquaria australasica (assembly GCA_005408345.1). Classification (NCBI taxonomy): domain Eukaryota; kingdom Metazoa; phylum Chordata; class Actinopteri; order Centrarchiformes; family Percichthyidae; genus Macquaria; species Macquaria australasica. The sequence goes on along the minus strand of SEMN01000923.1, from coordinate 127,432 downwards.
TCTCTCCCGCTCCCCCCCTCCCCCTTCAACCCAACCGGTCGAGGCAGATGACCGCCCACCTTGAGCCTGGTTCTGCTCAAGGTTTCTACCTGGTAAAAGGGAGTTTTTCCTTGCCACTGTCGCATAGTGCTTGCTCATGGTGGGAACTGTTGGGTCTCTGTAAATATAAAGAGTCGGTCTAGACTTGCTCTATTCGAAAAAGTGCCCTGAGATAACTTTGTTATGATATGGCGCTATATAAATAAAACTGAATTGAATTGAATACCTTGTGGGCAGATTTGACCTTTTGGGTCTAAGCTGGTGTGTACATTTGAGAGTTACAAAACAAAGCCTTTTATTATTTTAACAAGGAGGTATGACACATGAATATGAAAGTTGTGTAGCACAGGGGGGCATCCATGACTGTTCCTGATGTCAGTACCTGTGTTCATTCGTTCAGATGGAGCTGTCAGACATAGCCTCTCATGCTGGTCCTACCTTGGCCAGCCTAGTCCAGAGAGGACAGCAGCTGGTTGAGAAGCTCCACATCCTAAAGGTGGACCGCCAAGAGTTTGCCTGCATCAAGTTCCTCATCCTCTTTAATCCAGGTTTGTGCAAACTGATGCTTTTTATCCATAAAGCTTCATATTGGCAAAAAAAAAGTTCCAGAGAGATTTGACAGATTTTCAGGTGAATTATTTCATAAGTGGGCTTAGAGCCGAGGTACCTTTCAATATCTAATAATGCCAACATCGGTACAATTATAGCCTGTTTCCAACGCAAGAGCTTTTCCAGAGGCACAGGAATTATTTCAGGAACTTTACCTGTGTTTGGACCAGAGGAACCAGGCTCTAAATATAGTTCCTCAGCCATAGTTCCTGGTATCAAAAATATCCCTTCTCTAGGGGTAGTACTTTCCAATGGCCCAGGAACTATTGAGGTGGAATTTGCAGTGCTGAACTTCGTTCACTGGTCAAACACAGACGGCTGCTTCAACTTGTGTACAGCTTCATTCACAGTGACTATAGGGCACCCAGTGTTTGAGACCCACCAAGCAAATGAGAGAACATGCTGTTTGTTTCACGGCGGCTACTGTGGAGACATGTGCTCTGGAGTTTTCAGTGTCCTCTTCCACCTCTGCATGTCTCTTTTGCATTAATTCGTGACATTCTTTCAACATAAGAGTCAGACAACAGTCATACAATGAACAACATGATGACTCTGTGTTGTTTTTTTCCTAATGTGTGGAAATTGATCTCAAACACCTACAGTTTTTTCTTAACCATTTATCTGACTAATTTGCCTAATCTTTACAGTTCCTCAGTTCAGAGTTTAGTGGCTCCATAATTCATGGAATTATTATATCATAGATGATTATATACTATTTGATCAAAAAGGGGCTGTCTAACGAACTCAAGTGGTACGTAATGTGGGCTTTTATTATTAAATTACCTGTGAATCATGCCAGTTAGACAAAGAAGAAGAGTAACTATTAATCATAGGTGGTACTTGATATGAAAAGGTTTGACAACCTTTATGTACATTCATTGGTTGTTATTTCCCCTTTCCTTCACTGACCAGATGTGATACAGCTTGAAGACCATCAGTTCATAGAGAGTGTGCAGGAGCAGGTTGAAGGAGCCCTGCTGGAGTACACACTGTACACCTCTCCTCAACTTCCTGGACGCTTTGCTCATCTGCTGCTGTGTTTGTCTGAGTTGCGCTCTCTCAGCACCCTCGCTGAAGACTACCTGTACTGCAAACACCTTAGTAGTGAGGTGCCCTGCAACAACCTGCTCATTGAGATGCTCCATGCCAAGCGCAGCTGGGCTTGAAGACTCAGAGGATCTGTGATTGTCTGCACATGTTAGCATATGGAAGCATTAAACTGTGATGAATGTATAATACAGTGAGATTATCCCTGCTATTTTTCTGTGCTTTAAGACTAAATTTTAGTAATAATATATACAATAGATAATATTATAAATGGAAAAATGTGACTTGTATCCACTGAAACTCGTAACATTTTACTTAAAGGATCTGACATTTTGGTTTGCCATTAAACCCAGCATCATATAATAAGATTGATATCAATTTAATTCTTATGTGTTTAGAATATATTTCAAATGAACTGGGACAATCTCAGTGAAAATTAGTGCAGTCTACGTGTTGCTTTCAGCCCATTCATCTCTGTGTCCCTGTGTCAGATCTGTGGGAATGGAGCACTGTGCATTTCACAGTGAAATTCTTAATACATCACCAGATGGCGTCATTGTAAATAATGTTCAGACCCTACACAAAGGGGCTTTAAAACACCATACAAGCTAAAAGAAAAGTTGTTCTTACACCTCACAGGTCCATTCTGTGTATTATTCTGCTGTGTTCAATAAAGCCATTTTAAAGTTTGTGTTGCTTTATGTGTTAACATGTGTGTGTGTTGTTTATAATGTAACAAATCACAGACAGTAGCTGTATATCATTCTGCTGTGTTCATGCTTAGGGAAGATTCAAATAATGTCATGCATTATAAAACATTTTGACTCAAGACACAGTGAGACAGTTATTTGATGTCAATTAAACACATAATGCTTGTGTTTATATATTTACAGTGCCATATACTGTATGTATGGTATCATCCAAAGGAGACTTGATTTTGAGAATAGTTCCAGAGTTCCAGAGCTCTGCTGCCCTGACATCTCTGTATGGCTACACAATCCTCTATACCTTCTCATCCCACCCTGTGCCATTGAAAAACAAAAAAGCTGCTTTTACACAACATATTGAAAACTAATTACAGGATTTCCACAACGATTTCTGTGGATATTATACAAAGTTGCCAGAGTCTGAATCTTAATGTCCTAAAAATTAAGATAAATAATGTCAGAATTATCAGATCAGATGTTTATCTCAGATTCAAAAAAGTGGGCCAAGTTTTTCCTTTTTCTTGGGGAATGCAATCAACATAAACATACATGTCGGTTTGTAAAGATATAAAAAAACATCCAGTATATGTGTAATTCCTGTGGTATGGTAAGGTTTTCAAGATAAATTGATTTTTTGCAGTTGTTTTTTTTGTTGCTGTTTTCACATAATTTATCATTGGTGATCTTGAATTTGAAGATAATTCCACTAATTCAGTTAAACAATGAGCAAGCTAAAATGTAGGCAGGGGAAAGATTTTTGTATCGGAAGGGTTCTGGTTTCTGTTTGTAGTCCGTTTTTAGTTGGGTTTTGGTTGCCTGCAGGTAAACAGTCCATGTGGAGAGCAAAAGAGGCGGAACGCATTGGCCAAAATGCAGTCTCGGAACCCACAGGCTATCGTCTGACGATGATTTATCTTTATATCAATCACGGAACCCTAGAGATTAGCTTTTTACAAGCTTTTTTTATTTTAGGCATTCAAATCGTCATCAGACGATAGCCGATGGGTTCCAAGATTGCTAATCGGACTGTAATCAATGAAGTCTTGGCCCAGATATCCATTATCCGTTATCTATCCACTGGCTACACCGGAAACCCAGATACATTGGCCGTTACCCAAGATTGTTAGAGTAGTAACTTTGACTTCTAGACTACACTACACTACACACAACCCAACAGGAGTGTTAGTCTTCTAACACTCTAACATTACCAATAAAACCTAACCATTATTAACCCCTCAAGCCACCAATAAAACCCTTCAGCATTTTTAAAGCAATTTCACAGTATTAAGTATAGCAGGCTCTCTTTTAGCTCTGTTTTTGGTCTCCACCAACTCCTGACAAAAATATCTGGCTCTTTAGCTGCTAAATGCTCCACTATGTTCACCAGCTAGTCTCCAACTGTGTCTGTCTGCTGTTTGGTGCTGAGCAGGTAGTGGACTGTGGGTTTATCCGAGCTTCTTTACTGAAAGCTGCTGCTGCTGGAAACCAGATTAATGAGAGCACTGAGACTGAACCAAAACAAAGTTACAGGCTGGAAAACCACAACAATGAGCAGAAACAGCTGAGGGGAACAGCAGAGTTGGCAGTGATTCTCTGTGGGTTCATCACTAGGAGCAACTACTTTCACATACAAGTAGTAATGTTATTCATTGTTAATGTAAAGATAATGATTAAAATAGCTGTAAGAAGCTTTAAATTTGGAAGATTTTTCCATGTGTGATATAGTGTCTGTATCTGCTTTTTCTACACATTCATTGTAAGATGATGCTCACTGACTGAAATATTCCAATTCAAGACACCATGTTTTTTTTTGTTTGTTTGTTTTATGAGGGCACCATTAGATCATTACATTACATTACATTACAGAATTCAGCCTGACGTGGTATTTTTAGACCTTTGGGATAGGGAGTAGAATTTCAAATCAAAGTCTGTGGGTTTGAGCAATGCCTGGCCACAAAACATGAGTGCTAATGGAGCCACTGGTCAGTCCAGCAGGGAGGAAGAGGTTAATGATGCTGAGGTAGATGGGTGCAGTGTGACCACAAACTTTAGTTTTTGGAAGCTCTAGTCCTTTGTAATTCTTTCATAACACTTCCCTAAGGAACATACATTATGTGATACATGAAGTTTGTTATTGAGTCCAAGATAATGTATTGGAACATGGAGGCAGTGGATGACGAGAAAACAGACACTTCCTGCAGGTTAAAGTCAGAGCGTATTAAACCTTTGTTATCGGTCACTGAGATCCCACTGATTACACCTTCAACCACCTGTTTTGCCCACTCTGCTTTAATAAAAGGCTTAATCAACATAATGCACTCATCTTGTTGGAGGCGCCCTATCTGATCTTTTCCACCTCACTGGAGCCCATTTCCTACTCAACCTTGACATCCAGCTGGCATCAAGTTGGCATCTGTCCTGCTCAAGGACAAAATATGGTAGCATGATTAAATACACAATATTACAGGCCCAGAACAGGCCTTCTGTTGGCACTAAGAAGAATCTGATTTACCAGTACAGTTAACTTCTTACAGAGAGTGAAAAATAAAAACAATGCAAAAAATACTCCCACTTCATTGAAGTAAATGAATTAAGGGAACCTCTTAATATTGCACATTAATTGTAGGAAACAGAGTAAAGAGTAGGTAATTATAGAGTTATAGAGTTTGTTGCATCAATACAGCCAAGTTAAAATTCATCTAATACTTCAAGAAAATGTCATTGGTTGCTTGGTTCGTTTAAATCTTGGCTTTGTGGTTATACTTTGACACCATCCTTGCGCTATGCTGGTGAATTTATTGATTTATGTATTTTATATAAATGTGAATAAAATGAAGGTTTATTGATCTAAATGCTTCAAGAACAAGCTCTCCTTAATGAGTGTTTTAGAGGACATTGAGTACTATTGAAGGGTTGGTTCAGCCAAATTACAATTTCCTCAGTTCCCTCTCTCCATGCAAATAGTTTTGGTTTTATTTGTCCAGGTTTTGAGATATCTGTCTGTACATGTTGACAGGGTACGAGTTTTTCATTGTATGGAAACACACTGGTGGCATTCTAATGCGTGCATGTGTAATGCATGATCATTTCTTTGAATAACTTGAAATTATAGTTAGAAATTCAACTGCCTTGTGCAAGACCACACTGTTTATTGTTGTTTACAGTCAACGGCTTGAAATGGGAACAGCACAGACTGTGCTTCTGTAAAGAAACGTTGTTGCTTACTGTTCCAAAATCACAAACATATATATTTTATTTCTTTTCAATGTCATTCAAAGTCTTAGTGTTCTCTTGTTGCACTACCAAAGAACTACATCCAAATATATCTCTTTGGGTTCGTCTTTTTGTCATAGCTTTGATTTAAGTAGCATTATCTTCATTATCTCTTCTTTTAGTTTTATATGACTCGGGACCTTTTCGTGGTCTAGTTTGTTGTTAAAGTACGAAACATGCGAATGGGTCGCAAGTCATTTAATCAGCTGTGGAACACTAATGTACGGCTTTACAACGTGTCCACAAATGCAGCACCTCTAGTGAGCCGCTTCCTTTACTTCCCGGAAACACATACCTTCATTCACCAAGATGGCGACATTGACCGTAAGCCGGCCACAGTTCGGGGGTTTCAGTTTCGAAAACTGCAAGAGGTAAGCGCGTTTCAGTGGATGAAAATCAGACCAGAATAACCACATTACTGAGTTTAATAAGATTTGACATTTTGTATTTCGACGTTGTGTAGAATAGACGTGTTTTGATACAGTTTTCCTCGAGATGCTAGCTCATGTTAAGTTGGCTTCCATGCAATGACTCAGGCATTTCCCAACGCTAGTATTACATAACGTAATACATGTTTTATGGTTTCGAACAGTTATATAAGTTGAGTTTTTTTAGTATCGCAACAAAGTAGGCCCACGTTAGTATATTCTTTTATAATATTTTACAATTACATTTTTATTTACAAGTAAATAATAGGGCGGAACGTTTCTTCTCTTGATATTCAGCCCGTTAACGTTATCTGTAGAAATGGCCGAGGAACGTTAAACTATAGCTAGTTTATAAAACATAACACCACAAATGGTAGATTAAAAAAAAAAACGGTCAGATGAAGAAAATACTCACTGGAGGCACTGCATGGTCAAATATGTCATAAATTAGCAAGTACTGTTCATGCTAATACAATCAATTCAATGGTGTAAAAGTGGTTTTGTGGGGGACATAATGTTGTGCACCAAAGGTCCAGTTAAAAGTCTTTCACATGGAAATATAAAATGTAATCCGTTATTTCCCCTAACTGTACCACCATTCACACGTGCTGAAATGCATTAAAAAAGATAGATTAACATTAGATAATTCTGTGAGTGACCCTAGGTGGTCAAATGATAAGGTTGTTTTTTTAAAATCCTAATATAGTATGAATAGAAATGTCATAGACATGTCAAAAACTAACCTTGAAATGTTGCCATACTGACAGGTCTGTTATTGAAATCCTTTTTATGTGAGTCAGGTTATCCAGGGGACTTTGGTCTCAATGTGGTCAGAAACTGTATAAAATGAGCTTTCTACTATAAAAATTCAAGTGTTGAACAGCTGACGGTCTGTTTAAAAAAGATTTTGACAGTCATGGTCTGACTGCACAAGATTTAGTTTTGTAAAATAATCGTAGCCTCAGGTTATTAACAGTGTAAGACTCATTAGGCTTGGGAGTGTTTTGTTTTTACCACAGTCATATGGTTATACCAGTGCCTTTTTAAAATGTTTTTTATTATTATTATTTCCAGAAATGCAGTTTTGGAAGGTGAAGCTAATAAAGTGGGATGCAGCTTGCCTGCTGCTCGGAAAACAGGAACCACCATCTGTGGTCTTGTCTTTAAGGTGAGTAACAGAAACCAGGCTGCTTAAAATAAGCAAGTTGGGCTTAAAACTGTAGTTAGGCCTAAATTATCAACATAAGATGGAGTAGGTGCTTATTATTATATACATTATTTTTCCCCTATCGAGTAAATGAATATTCAAACATACAATATTCTACTACACTGAATTAAATCTAGTTCACTGTGTGTTCACATTGACAAGACAATATTCAATAACAGTGGAAAATGAGTGTGCATGTAAAGGCAGTCAGTGTGGCAGTGAGCCAGTATGCACAATACCAGGAGCCTGGAAGTGAAGCAGCTAAATAGAGTCCAGCCATCAGTGATTTTATGAGCACCTGTGCTTCTCCTTTTGTGAAATGTCAAAATGTCGTCAGTAAATCTATCAGTCTATTAAAATGTCTCATCTCTCATCCAGTTACAACATATGGTCAGAATTAAATGTTGTATTGTTTATTTGACGACTCAACCATTTCTGTTTGATTATATCAGACAGAGAGGCTTTCCTTTGCTTTCTCTTTGCCAGGGTGGTCAGTTAATTAAAGACAGCATGAGACTAACATACTGCAGCATTTCTTTCCAGTTAGCCTTGTATTGTCTTTGATTTCCAATGAGGTGAAGGGACTGTCTGTTAAAGCTCCAAGGTGTTTTCACCATCTAGTGTTTCCTAAATTCATCTCCATAATTGCCTTCTCTTTCGTCTGTAGAATATGACACGCCCACTGACAGTTCGCACTTCAGGTCAAGGAAAACCTGCTATTTTTTTGGTTCCAGCTGCGAACCAACTTTTTGTGTTTTGTGTTTATTTTTGGTCAAAATGCTCTGAACGGTTCAAAATTAAATGCATGAACTGGATGTTGGTGGTTGAGTTGAGGTTGAGTGTGGGTTTATTGGGTCCAAGTGATGTTTTTTGTTTCCCTGTGAAGGATGGCGTCATCCTTGGAGCTGACACCAGAGCCACTGAGGGCATGGTAGTGGCAGACAAGAACTGCTCCAAGATTCACTATATCTCGCCCAACATTTAGTAAGTGACAGGAGCTCAGGTTTTCAAGACACTGCAGGGTTCAAACCTGACAGAGTTTGGGAGTTGTCCACATGGGCTCCATGCACCATATTGGGTGGAAAAACATGTTTTTTAAATTTTTTAATCCTACTCACAAAATATCTGATTTGAAGTGTTTCATTCTTGTGATGGAGCTGAGGTGTTGTATAACTGACAGACTGCTGTGTAACTGTGTTGTTGTCCAGCTGTTGCGGAGCAGGAACAGCTGCAGACACCGAGATGACCACTCAGATCATCTCCTCCAACCTCGAGCTGCACTCGCTCTCCACAGGCAGGCTGCCACGTGTGGCCACCGCTAACCGCATGCTCAAACAAATGCTCTTCAGGTACGCTCCTCCGACTGGATCAGTGTATATCATGATGCATGATATATTCTGGAAAATCGGTAGAGAAACTGTTGACAGATAAAACAACCAGTTTAGGCTAAGTGAAATAAACACCTGACAAACCAAGGTACTTAATCACATTGATGCAAAAATGAGTATTGCCATTTATTATCCAAAAATCAGTCTTATATTTTTTATACTTGGTATGAAAAAGTGAGTCTCTGACATGTGAACGTACTACTGTTTGTGTTTGTTCAGGTATCAGGGCTACATTGGGGCTGCTCTGGTCCTGGGTGGAATGGACTGTAATGGTCCTCACCTTTACAGCATCTACCCTCACGGCTCCACTGACAAGCTGCCCTACGTCACCATGGGTCAGTCTCAAACACCAACATGCTTCTCATATTTCAGTCACAGTAAAGTCAGACATTGACCTCCATGCTGTTATTTTAATGCTCCTTATCTTTACATTTTTATTTTTGACAGTCTGATCTCATACAGAATATGACTTGCATCCAGAACACATAGATAATGTCAGTTCATTGACCCACTTAAGACACTTTTTTCTTTTCTAAAGGCTCTGGGTCCCTGGCTGCCATGGCAGTGTTTGAGGACCGCTACAAGCCTGACATGGAGGTGAGTAATTCCTAGCAACACAATCCTATAAAGACTTTGATACTCCCAAACAAGTGAATCTGACTTCCTGTAGTAGCATGCTGGTTTTCATTTGAGCATCAATGTTGTTTGTCTCCTGGACAGGAGGAGGACGCCAAGCGGTTGGTGCGAGATGCCATCGCTGCAGGTATCTTTAATGACCTGGGCTCTGGCAGCAACATTGACCTGTGTGTTATCACCAAGGGCAAGGTGGACTACATCCGGCCCCACGATGAGGCCAACAAGAAGGGGGTCAGGTGAGAACTATACCAATGATGCTTCTAAAGCTGTCACAAAAAAAAGAAAACTGTTCACAACTGCTGCTGTTTTTAAAGATAAATGTGCATAGTAGTAGCATGTGCATACACATGCTTTTAATGTTTCTATAAATCCACTGGATTCAAATGGAGGCTCTGCCTTTATTTATGTGTTGCCATTGTGAATAGTAGTATCAGAGCTCCAGTGATGATCCCTTTTTTTTCATTCACCTCACACGCACGTAATTGTGTGCATGTGTGTGTGAACATTTATTGAACTAACCTCTGATCAGCTGTTGTGTAATCCAAAACTAAAACAGGGTTTATTAAACCTGCTTTCTGGAACAGCTCCCTGAAATATTGTTTGTAATCTCACACAACTTCAAAACTAAACCAGCAGCTTCACAACAAATGACTTGTCCTTCCTAGAATATATTCTCATGTTGCACATGGGGAATGGTTTTCCAATTGTTACATCAAGTATCCAAGATGAGAGCAGCTGCTTTAAACCCTTTAGAACCGAGCGTAGCATCGATGTCATGTTCTACATAACATTAAATAACTTTGGAACCGTTTATGATAGATTCAAGCTTTCCGAGGCAATTGAATGGTGCATTTATGACAATTGGGGCCGATTTATGGTGCGTGTGATAACAAAAAACAGGAACAGAAGCTTGCTGGCTCACCTGAGTGGAAATCTGCACATCTCAGTGGCAAAATTTGGCACCGAGATGGAAACATATCTACAGATTGGGTTTTCTATTTTCCAATGATATATAACACTTTGATATTTACTCTGAGGTGATATTGATCAAAATGTATATATTGTCACATTGTCTACTGAAAAAATGCCCAGGGCAACATCTGTAACTCACTATTGAAAAGGTGTTTTTGCACCAAACTTTCCATGGAGTTCCAAAATACCTTAATACAACTTTTCACATTGAAAAAAACAAAAATTCCCATGTTGGCTGTGGAGCTATTCAACAAAACAAGTTTTTTAATGTCAAATATGGTTTGCTCACACAAAGGTAATGCATGAGGGTGACTTTACACTGTACCAGAAAGAAAGGGTAGCTTCCCCTGAATCATATGATGTATAACACTTGATACTGACTGAAAGAATAAGCTCAGAATTGGCAAAAATATAAAACTATGTCCAGGCATTTCTTTGTCTATGTAGGTTAAGGAGGGTTAACTCACATCATTACAGAGCATGTTGGGACATTGTAATTGTGATCTTAAATCATTAACTTCCCATCACTTGAACTGGTGGATGACTTGCTGTCTTATCGTTTGTTCTGCTTGAAGAGTAAATGAGCACGAAGCCTTGCAGCTGTGAGTACAGATAGAAAGTGAACAGACTTAACACCTCTTACACTGATCCGAGTTTGCTACTAACCACTAACCATCTATCCACTCGGCCTGCTCAGTGTGACTTTGCATAACTAATGTGCATGGCTATTGGTTGGTGTGTTGGGTAGTTGTCTAAAATGGCATGCTGTGCTGATGGAGATGGACTGATGTGTGGAACCACATTAAACAAGCCCCAACAAAGACTTGTTTAATGTAACTGTTCATCCCCAGGTCCGATTGAAACGAATTATTCCTGTGTCTTATTTTCTCCTGATGTAGAACTGGTGACTACAAGTACAAAAGAGGAACCACCGCTGTGTTGACGAAGGTGGTGACCCCGCTGGCCATGGAGATTGTGGAGGAAACTGTACAGACTATGGATACCTCCTAAAATACTTGTATAATGTGTTTCTTGATGTAATTCACTACCCCTCAAAATTCCTAACACAAATGGCATGTTTTTCCATGATTTACAATAAAAGTGTTTGAGTTGATCCGTGTTTTGTTCATGACTAGCTTAAAGTTGTTTCAGAAGCATGAAACCAGCAAATGTTTGGCTTTTCTGCTTAAAAAATGACAAACGATTATTCGATTGTCAAAATAGTAGCCAATAAATTTTCTGTCAATTGAATAATCGATTGTTACAGATCTAGTCCACTATAAAACAAAAACAACCAGTGTCAGTGTTTCCTGATGCATGAAATAAAAGAGAAACTGTTCTGTCAGTTTAAAAGACAAACTGCAGTTCAGTGGGTATTGGCATAAGATTCTCTTTCATTTTTGCATCATGATATATGAATATTCTGGAAGATATTTTCTGAATATTTCATGGAAATTGTGCAGTCAGACTGCTTACGAGGCATCAGTTAAAATGCCTGTGCAAAAATACATTCCAAATGTTTTATTTTTATACGTCAATATAAGGCTTTAGCAGTCTGAATAATCACATCTTCTCAAGAAAACACTATCCAGGGAAACACAGAGGGAATTTTATACTAAAAAGACTATGTGCTGAAGCCTCATAACTTCAGATCAGCTTCACAACATATTTTTACACAGAACGAGGACAGTGAATTTTGTCCTCCATCACTTACATTGAAAGCACATTAAGAAGGGATATTTTAATGGTCAGTATGAACAGGAGGAATGGTTACAGCAAGCAAAACCTGTTTCAATGTTCATATGGGTACCCAGGCTGGAAAAATTGTGATCCTGTAGTTGAATTCAAAGTGTTTGTTATTCACAACAGGAGAGTAAGGGAGATGTCAATCAAACAGGCTATGCATGCCTAACATAAACTACACAGCCCTGAAAAGAGGTCTAATCAGCCAAAATAATACAAATCACCTGCATGGGTTTATTGTGGGCGTGCAGGGCCTCTAACACTTTAAAACAAACAAAAGAAATCCTGGCTTAAGTATTCCTTGAGATTAAAAAAAAAAAGCTTTATATAGAAATCATATGGTGTTCATAATATCTTCGGATGTTTCTCCACTCATTTCTTCAGGTTTTTCCTTTAATGCGTCACCCATCTGTAGTTCAGAAATACACATTTAAACAGTCATGTATATAAAATGTTGCACTCATCACCTCCACCAGGGGACGTAGCGTGTCCACAGGATAGGTGCTGAAGATACAGTATTCCCCATTATCAAAATGAACAGGCCTTTTACTAAAGAATGAAATGTGTCAACTTCAAAATAAAAGCCCTGTGGATAGCTGTGTGATGACTACAGAGCTGTGCAGGCTGTCTTCTCTCAGTAGGTTTTGTTTCGTTGCGAGCCACGTGTCACTGTGTCTGTCAGAGAGCGAGCAGGAGGAAAGAGAACATACAGCAGCACAATACAGTTCCACATAGGGATGTAAAGCAATAGTTGTGGTAATGGTATTGATGATAACACCAACAGAAATAATACTAAGAGCAATATTATAATAGTAATACTAATAATAAGAGCAACAACAGTAATAGCAGCAGCGGGTGCAGAGCAGGAGCACGGGGGCAGCAGGCGGCAGCAACCACAGATCCAGACTCAACAGCTCCGGAGGCTTCTGAGCTCAGTGCATCATAGGAAGTCCCCCTGGCAGTCTAGGCCTATAGCAGCATAACTAAGGGGGGGCTCAGGGGTCACCTGAGTCAGCCCTACTATAGCTTTATCAAAGAGGAAAGTCTTAAGCCTACTCTTAAATGTGAGGAGGGTGTCTGCCTCCCGTACACAAACTGGGATCTGGTTCCACAGGAGAGGATCTTGATAGCTGAAGGCTCTGGCTCCCATTCTACTTTTAGAGACTCTAGGAACCACAAGGAACCCTGCATTCTGGGAGCGCAGTGCTCTAGTGGGGTAATAGGGTACTATGAGCTCTTTAAGATATGATGGTGCCTGACCATTTAGGGCTTTGAAGGTGAGGAGAAGGATTTTAAATTCTATTCTGAATTTTACAGGGAGCCAGTGTAGAGAAGCTAATATTGGAGAAATATGATCTCTTTTTCTGGTTCTTGTCAGTAAACGTGCCGCAGCATTCTGAATCAGCTGGAGAGTCTTAGGGAATGTATTGGGGCAGCCTGATAATAGAGAGTTGCAATAGTCCAGCCTAGACGTAACAAATGCATGGACTAGTTTTTCTGCATCTTTTTGAGATAGGATGTGCCTGATTTTTGCAATGTTACGTAAGTGAAAAAAAGGCAGTTCTTGAAGTTTGTTTTATGTGGGAGTTAAAGGACATATCCTGATCAAAGATAACTCCAAGATTCCTCACGGTGTCACTGGAGGCCAGGGCAATGCCATCTAGAGAAACTATATCTTTAGATAATGTGTTTCGAAGGTGTTCGGGGCCAAGTACAATAACTTCGGTTTTGTCTAAGTTTAACATCAGAAAATTGCAGGTCATCCAGGTTTTTATGTCCTTAATGCATGCTTGAAGTTTAGCTAATTGATTTGGTTTCATCTGGCTTGATCAATAAATATAATTTGGTATCATCTGCATAACAATGAAAATTTATGGAGTGCTTCCTAATAATATTGCCTAAAGGAAGCATATACAAGGTAAATAGAATTGGTCCAAGCACAGAACCTTGTGGAACTCCGTGACTAACTTTGGCGTGCATAGAGGATTCATCATTAACGTGTACAAACTGATATCGATCTGATAAATAGGATTTAAACCAGCTTAGTGCAGTACCTTTAATGCCAATAAATGTTCTAGTCTCTGTAATAGAATGTGATGGTCAATGGTATCGAATGCAGCACTAAGATCTAGTAAGACAAGTACAGAGACAAGTCCTTTGTCTGATGCAATTAGAAGGTCATTTGTAACTTTCACCAGTGCTGTCTCTGTGCTATGATGCACTCTAAATCCTGACTGAAAATCCTCAAACAGCTTGTTGTTGTGTAGAAAGTCACACAACTGATTGGCGACTGCTTTCTCAAGGATCTTAGAGAGAAAAGGAGGGTTAGATATAGGTCTATAATTTGACAAAAACCCTGGATCAAAAGTGGGCTTTTTAAGAAGAGGCTTAATTACAGCTACTTTTAAAGGACTGTGGCACATAGCCTTTTAATAAGGATAGATTGATCATATCTAGTAAAGAAGTGCTAACTAAGGGTAAAATTCTCTTTAAGAGACATGTTGATGGCTTAGATGAGGAAATCATGGAAGTTAGTTGATTACGTTGATGGGAGAAAAGCAGTCTAAATGTACAGGTTTTACAGTTGTTTCTAAGGTTCCTGTGTTTGAAGATAAGTCAGTACCAACTGAGGGCAGGAGGTGCTGAATTTTTGTCTCCTAATAGTTAGAATTTTATCTTTAAAGAAGCTCATAAAGTCATATTACTACTGAGGTCTATAGGAATACATGGCTCAACAGAGCTGTGACTCTCTGTCAGCCTGGCTACAGTGCTGAACAGAAACCTGGGGTTGTTCTTATTTTCCTCTATTAATGATGAGTAGTAGGCTGCTCTGGCATTACGGAGGGCCTTCCTATAAATTTTAAGACTATCTTGCCAGGCTAAACGTGATTCTTCCAGATTGGTGGAACGCCATTTCCTTTCAAGGTGAAGATCTAAGTTGTCTAAACATGATGAAAACTAAACTTTCCTCCTTCCTGTGTATGTAATACATTTCTTTTATTATCTTAAAATACAAATTGTCATTAACATATGAATAACATAATGTTCAGTTCTTCTGTGTGGTAAGGCACTGTGCATTCTTACATAAGGACATTTTTAAACATATTTTTGTTTAGTAATATCTATCAACATGACTTTCACAGCATCTCATTTCTATGGTGTCTACAGTTTCACAGTAACTGGTTTATATTTACACATATAAACACTTTGAATGAGATCATAAACTGCGTTCCGGTATTATACATCACATAAAACTGCAATCATATGCAACATCTTTGGAACACAAAACAACATCCACCACCCTGGCACAAACTCTTATTCTAGTACAACTGTGTGTGTGTGTTTAGATGTGTAATGAACAGATGAAAGAATACTGCAGCACTCACTACTGTGCTATTTCTTCACTTTCCCAGGGATAATGATGATGGTTTAAGTTGTAAATCTTTTTATTTCAAGATTGCCCTTTACTTAAACAAAATGTTTTTTTCTTTCTTTCTTAATTCCACTATCAACACTGAAAATTATATGCAAAACATAAGTATTTAAGCAACATAAAATCATCACAAATTCAAAATATAGTGAGTTAACTAAGGAGCTAAAAGGGTAAAGTCAGAGGTTGGCACAGTTTGCGAGCATTACATCCAGGAGCAAGAACAATTACATAGTTCACACACTGAGACTGGGCAATGAGAAAAATAAAAGTCAAACCCTTTTCAAAAGTCCAGACAACTGGAAGCCAAGAAGGGCTGTGGTGGATGATGATGATTTTTTTAGGCCATCTTCATTGTGTTGTTATACAGAGGTAACATTACTTAAAGGGTTACTTAAGCGATTTGGTAATGCACTCCTATAATGTTGGGGGACTTGCAAGACAAATCTTTATTATTTTCAGATGTTATTAAAGGATGGTAAAACCGAAGCAGCAGAGGCTGAGATACCCTGACTTCAGTAGACTTCAGAGTCTACAGTATGGGTCAAGCTCCAGAAGCACTGGATCCTACATTTCCCATAATGCAACTCCATAAATCCTTTGTTATACCCTTCCTGCCTGGTAAACACCCCAGTTTATAACTCAGGCTTTCTGTTCAGCTGTGTCACAGTGAGCTCTGATAAATCTCCACTCTCTGCAGTCTTAACAGGCACTGAAGCACTTCATTACCAGATGGGATGTGGTTGAAAGCTTTGGAAAAAGCTAGTGAGTAGACCTCGAATTGTCAATTATTAAGCGCAGTTCAGACCAAAGATTTGCGACAAGACAAATGCACCGCTCTGGAACGTTCTGAAACCTGCCAGTTTACACCAATGCGACTAGACGAGACGGCACATCGTTTCCATAGCAACGACTCTCTGTACTTCTGTTCTATGTGCTGGCTTTTCAAGCTTTTTTTTGTAGCTGGATATAATTTGTAGCGTCTTTAAATATGAATGAGGATAGTGATAGTGAGTTACTACAGTTGCATTTCTAGTATTGATGAAACGGCAAAAACATAAAACAACAAGAGGGTCGAGATGACCAGCTCACTTTGCTACGAGCTGACTGACTGTTGAAACAGGTGACATGCCTTACGTTCTAAAACCAGCCACTGGCGACTTGACTTTAATCTATTTTGGTAAAACAGGCCATAAAAAACTAAGTACGAGCTCTACAACCTGAAGATAATAAAATAATTAAATTATTATCTTGAGATACTGGGCCTAGAAAAGTTGTAAACCACCACAGTCACTCTGGCTTCCATACAGAAGATCTTCTTCTGATAGAAATATATATATATATATCACATGTTAAGTTTTCTAACTGATCTCCATTACAATAGACTCACTGCAAGCTAACAGTTAGGCAAAGGTGCAACCTTTCAGAAATCATTTTCGGAGAAATCTGACTTAGTAATTTGCTTATTGTCCATTTAGACCCCGAAATTATGTGCGGAAATTGACAATATAAAAAAACCTTGTGATATGATTACAATAATAGACAATAGATGACAAATTGCTCAGCGCTTTACCTGACACAAAGGGTATGAACTTGGAATGCAAACCCTGTGGAGTTATACAAAAAAAAGCATAGAGAAATCTGTGATCATAGTGAGACACAGCCCTCTATCCTCAGCTAAAGAAAAGGGCATAAATGCAGTTGCCTCTCACAAGTGTTGTTTCATAAACTCCACTTTCCAAGAGTGCTGCACCACTAAAGCACCTCTTTACATCCTCCATGACAGAAAATAAGTGGGTGTTTGGACGTCAAAACATCACAGTCCACTTGTGCAAGTCTTTCCATGGTTTCCTCCTGTCCAGATGAGGATAAGGCAAACACTTTTCTGCAGGATCAAGCAGAGCTTACTTCTAGTGGTCTAGTGGTCCTCAGACTGAGCAGAGAGGGGGCTTGGAGCAGAAATGGTGCTCAGGTGCTGGAAGTCCACATGTGCATCTGTTTGGCGATCTGCAGCACAAAGATGATGTCCGGCCGCTGGTCTGGGTCCGGGCTGATGCACATGCTCACCAGGTCCCGCAGCTGTGAAAAGTGGGCTGTATTAGCTTTGAGGATAAGGCTTCTCATTATTAACAAATCCCACGAAAAGACTAAAACCAACAATGTTAGTCCATCTCTAAATACTATCTGACTTCTCTACCCTATCTGTTGCACTCAGGCACAATGCATTCATTGTTAAAAAAGCCTCGCAAATATTGCATTTTTTAAAAAGGCTCTGTATTTCCCTAAAACAGCTAGCCACAGAAATTTTAATCAAACGTTCCTCAAACAGGAGGAAATAGTGCATTTGTTGGGGACTATTTTCAGCAGCAGATTAATCCACATTTGGATAGTGAGTATTTGGGGCAGCAGGACAGTATTTGGGATTGTGTTTGTGTTCATGTTAATGAAGGAACATGTCAGGCAGTGGAACGGTGTGGGTCATTGATATGTTTTTAATAGTTTTTGGAGAACAGTGGAGCTCTATGGCACCTGTCTCACCTGCTGATATGTGGGTGTGGGTCTGCTTTATCTTTTCAGACACACGGACTAACTTTCGAGCAACAAAAAGAGATTTTGGTATTGCAGATGAAACATGAAAAAATTAAACCTGAATTGGAAATTGGAAAGCAAGCTGAGGTTGAGAGGATCCACCAACAATCTGAGAAAGCAAAACTAGATTTTAGAGGGATATCATTTGTCTATGGTCAAAAATTGGCATGTTGTCCAGTGAGGATCAGGGCAGACAGGTGCCCAGGTCTTCTGTGTATCACTATGATGTTAATAACTTGTGCTTGAAAGAGACCCAGATACTTTTTTCTTATTGTTTGAACGTGTGGCCAAGACCTGATGCGGACTGCGCCCTTGTGCTTCAGTGTGTTTTGTGTTTCAGGGAAAGCACAACAAGCTTATTAATCTTTGAGTCTTGAGGAAAGCTCTAGCTATGCTAAAATAAAATCTGCTGTGCTCAAGGCATATGAGCTTGTGTGTATCGGCAACATTTTAGGTCCTGGGAGAGAAAAAATAGTCAAACATGCGTGGAGTTTGCCAGAAACCTGTCAACTTACTCTCTTAAGAGGTGGTTACCTGTACTTGATGTCATTACTTTTGACGATCGTGTGACTTGATGAGTTTGGAGCAGATCTTCCAGAACTCTTCCAGAACGCATAGAATGAAAAGTCACTACTACTGCTGATGTTGCCGTGTCAGCTGACGAGTATGTATTGCTCCATAAGAGCAGTTTCAGAGAGCGCTCTGTGGCTTAGGAAATGGTCCTAATGCTGTTTCATTTGAGATGCAGCATTCAAAGAAAGTTGGTTTGTTGCAGGTGGCATTTTTGACAATAGTAATATCTGCATGTCACAAGAAAGGACATTGGAAGGAAGATTGTGCTGTGCAAAAGGCTAAACCCAAGGGAGTGAAAACAAATGTTAAGCATGCTGTGTTTGTTGCGCCTGTGTTTCTGAGGTTCTTACCTCTCACTCTTGTGAACTGTATGTTTTGCCAGCTTATGCTCCTTTCATTGGAGATGGGTTTCTGTCACTTGTGGAAAGTGAAAGTCCCAATAAAACTCCTAAGGGATACAGGGGCCTACATTGTTGACTCTGTTTTGCTTGTTGAAGGAGACCGATACCGGTGACAGTGTCGTGGGATGAGGTTGAGGATTCTCCCTGTTATCAGAGTATCATATCAGAGTGTCAAGCCTGCACCACTGCAGCTTATCCCAGCTGTGAGTAAACCATTTACACACCTCATTGTGGACTGTGTGGGTCTGTTGCCATGTTTAAAGTCTGGTTGTAAATGTCTGCTTACAGTGATGTGTCAGAACACCAGGTATGCTGCATATCCCTTGAGGCATTGTTCATTTTGATATTTGGCATTCCTAAAGTAATCCAGAGTGACCAAGGGTTGAATTTCTCAATTCACATGTTTGGGCAATTATTGAAGCTATGGCGCATTAAACAGAGCCAATCATCAGCCTAACATGCGCAAAGCCAAGGTGCCTTGGAAAGATTCCACCAGACTCAGACTTAAGAGAAGTCTCCTCTTTGTGCGTACTGTACTGAGCTAGATAGAAAGTGGAAAGAGGGGCTTCTGTGGCTAATGTTGGCTGTGAGGGAGGCTGTACAGAAAAGTACGGGCTTAAGCCCAAATGAGTTGGTCTTTGGACATACTGTGTGTGGTCCCTTGGCAGTGCTGAAAGATAACTGTGTTGATACTGAGCCACAGAGGATCCTGATTGATTATGTGAATGAGTTCAGACATTGTTTGTTTGTAGCTGAATGTATGAATGCGATATGAGTTCAGTCCAGGAGACCAGGTTCTCGCACTTACACCTATTGTTGGTTCACCATCTCAGGTGAAGTACACAGGTCCATACACTGTCACTGAGAAAATCTCAGATTTGAATTATGTTGTGGCACCACCAGAATGGAAGAAAGTAAAACGACTCTGTTATGTTAATCTCCTGAAACTGTGTGTAGTTGACACAGACTTGGGTCAGGATGTGAAGCATGGTGTGCACCCAGCGCTTGTTCTGACTTCAGAGGCTTTGGTGCATGAAGGAGATGGAGTGTGTTTTGGTGCCGAAGCAGGATGGAACACCTAGATTCTGCATCGATTTGAGGAAAGTAAATTCTGTCACAAAATCTGACTCATTTCGGATGGATTATTGCATAGATCAGGTTGGGTCCACCAAGTTTGTTAGCAAATTCGATTTGCTTAAAGGATACTGGCTTTATCCAAGTGCGCACAAGAAATTAAAAAAAGAAACAAGCTTTTTTGGAGCAGGAGCACTGACTTTAGTTTACATGGACCACAATCCTCTGGTTTGGATACTAAGGGAACGCAAAAAAGTCAGAGGCAGATGAGGTGGTTGTTGTTTCATCAGGCTTACGACCTTGATATTAGACCTATTAAAGAAACAGACAATGTTATGATGATGCATTATCACGCACTTCTCTGCACTGATTAGTTACTAGTGTGTCCTTCGAATTTAATATTTTGCCCTGTCATACTGTCTTATTCACCTGTTCTTGCTGTGCCTATCTTCTCATTATGCGATTTTTTCTTATTTTTATCATGCTAGGCTAGTAGTTTTCTCTGCTTCTAGTCTGTGCTAATGTCGGCTAAACATGCAATTGCATATGTGAAATATGACAAAATATGACATACACAGATAAACAACAATAACTTACACAGTATGGAACAGTTTGACAACTGGCCTCAATGACTTACCTTTGAAGCAATAGTGATTAATTATAGAGAGACAAAAAGAACTGGATTCATGCTCATTGATTCTGTTAGTATTCGTTTTTTGGCTGATTCATGTAACCATGCAGTGATATGTTGTGTAAGTATCTGTATTCATGGTGCATTTCTTCTCCCTGAGAATGATGTAAATCAAAGTGGGGTTCAATATGACTGAGGCCAAACAGTCAGTTTTGTGTTGCCCTACCTTCTCAGAGTAATGGTCAGGTGGGAGGGGAGGGTAATCACACTGCTCAATCTTCTGGCAGAGGGATAGGAGGTTCATCTTGTCCCCATAAAACGGACTCTGCAGCGCTGCCATCTGAAGAAAGAGGAAGACAGGCTGGATGAGAGAAATTCATAGGAGGATAAAGAAAGTACTGGTCCAACTAGGACTACCCAGTAATAATACCCTAATAATATTGTTCTTGACTAACATTCAAGAGATTAATGCTTTAAAAGGTCATTCCGGTATTTTTAAACATGGGCCCTATTTTAAAAAATTTTGGGGTCTAAATGACTAATAGTTATCAAAAGTTTTGTTATTGGTCCAGCAGATCACCTCCGCCAGCATCTGTGAACGGGCTGCAATGGCTGTAATGTAATCCTTGCGGGCAACTGCGCCCGTGAAAAGTCTGTCCACTAAAAGTGCTTGTTTTTGCCACTGACAGGCTCAGACTGTTAATCTAAGTGTCTGACAAAATTATGGACAGGATCCCTACAGAGACAGGCCGTTTTGGTAAAGACTAAGACCTTTTTGTTTAACCAGAAACAGAAAGTCTCGCTCAAGGAAAAGTCTCGCTCTGAAATCTCACAAGAGGTGAGTTGTTGCAGGAAGACGACAAAAACAACAGGATCTTTCTCTTTACTCTTACTTTTCTAATTCTAATTTTCCATCAGGCCAAAGTTTCCACTTGTACACAACATATCTCAAATTTAATGAACAGATTACAATGAAATTGACTGAGCACATTTGTGCTTTTCAGGGCATCACTGATTCTCTATGATTCCAATACATCAGCTTTCTTTTAGCACCATATTACACATGCAAGTTGAAAGTGTTACTCATCAATATTAACTGTTCCTCCTGTTTATACAGCCCCAAGTGATCCCATCCTAAAATGATTCAGACTGCTGAAGCCTCATTTTAGCTTTAGCTAAACTTGGAATGCATTTTTACACTGAATGATGACTGTGGACAACATGTGGTAAGAATATGCTAGGTTTGGAAAAAGCTAGCAAGTGGACCCTGAGTTGGGATTGTTTGTCAGTATGTTATCAATTTACCCAACAACCTCGTATTATTGGGAGTATGAGATGTTTGGTATTATAGGCTGCTAGCAGGGCTAGCTTTGCATTTGACCCTGGGTACGGATGCTGACTACCAAGGTATTGACATACACACAGCAGTGTTCAATTTTGCCCCAGACGAAGTCATCCTGCTACCTCTACAAGTCAGTCATTACAAAATTTAAAGTTCATTTAAATGGCAATACTGACAACACATAAGGTAAAGTAGCTACATGACACATTTTATGTTAAAAATGTACTGTACAGGGACAATAAGCTGTGCAATTTTAAAAGTGAAAAAGTAAAAAAGAGTAAAGTAAGGAAAAAAGGGGAAACAATGGTCAAAAAGATGTCAGGAAAAAAAGAAGAGGGGAAGGTATGAAGAGTGAGCAAGTGGCTGGTATCTCATGTGGTAGATGTGGTGATGCAGCCAGAGAATAAATGAGACTGACACATAATGATGATCATTCTGTCTCTGTTAGCCTGTCAAAACCTCTCACATGCACAGAGAATCTCCAGAACACAGAGGATTGTGAAACCATTGTCTCTGGAGAGGACTGTCTCAACAATGGCTCAGCATTCCAATCAAATACAAGGAACGATGACTATGAATAGGGGTTATAATGTTCACAGTGGTGGCAAGCATCTACATGGAGGCATGGTGGGAAAGGGACTTTGAAATTAAATTGCTTTCTTTTTCTACTACAGCATATATATCTGCAGTGTAAATCACATGTACTATTGTCTCCTTTGAGTAATAATCAGAAACCAAAAGGGAGACATCTGTATTTTATATTTTTTGGCTACATGATTTTTCCATACAGCCAATCAAATGGCTTAATTTTTCACCATATTTGCACAAAACAGTATTGTCAGCATTCTATCATAGGGAGAGCAGATGGTCACACTGAGCCACAGCCTTTGAATCAACACAAAGCAACCAAATAAACATTCACCAATCAACTTCCAATCAAACAAACACAGACACGCCTCTCCAGCTGCTGTCAATCAAGCACAGGCACTGACGCACCTCTCAAGTTGTTGTCAATCAAGCACAGACATGGACACACCCCTCCAGCTGCTGTCAATCAGTTAAAGACACGCCCGTCAAGTTGATGTCATTCAAGCACAGACATGGACACGCCACTCCAGCTGCTGTCAATCAGTTAAAGACACGCCCGTTAAGTTGATGTCATTCAAGCACTGACATGGACACGCCACTCCAGCTGCTGTCAATCAGTTAAAGACACGCCCGTTAAGTTGATGTCATTCAAGCACTGACATGGACACGCCACTCCAACTGCTGTCAATCAGGCAAAGACACCGACAAGCCCCTCCAGCTGCTGTCAATCAAACACAGACACGCCTCTCCAACTGCTGTCAATCAATCCCAGGCACTGATGCACCTCTTAAGTTGTTGTCAATCAAGCACAGACATGGACACACCCCTCCAGCTGCTGTCAATCAGGTAAAGACACGCCCATCAAGTTGATGTCATTCAAGCCCTGACATGGACACGCCACTCCAACTGCTGTCAATCAGACAAAGACACGGACACGCCCGTCCAGCTGCTGTCAATCAGACACTGACACGCCCCTCCAGCTGCTGTCAATCAAACACAGACACTGACGCACCCCTCCAGCTGCTGTCAATCAAACACTGGCACTGACGCACCTCTCAAGTTGTTGTCAATCAAGCACAGACACGGACACGCACCTCCAACTGCTGTCAATCAAACACAGACACTGACATGCCACTCCAACTGCTGTCAATCAAACACAGACACTGACATGCCACTCCAACTGCTGTCAATCAGACAAAGACACGGACACGTTCGACCATCTGCTGTCAATCAGACAAAGACACGGACACACCTGTCCAGCTGCGGTCAATCAGACACTGGCACGCCCCTCAAGTTACTGTCAATCAAGCACAGACATGGACACACCCCTTCAGCTGCTGTCAATCAAACATGGACATGGACACGCCCTTCCAGCTGCTGCCAATCATGAACAGACATGCTTAATTTTTCACTATAATTGCATAAAACAGTATTGTTAGCATTCTATCATAGATGCTGTCAGTCAAACACAGACACTGACACGCCACTCCAACTGCTGTTAATCAGACAAAGACACGGACACGCCCGACCATCTGCTGTCAATCAGACAAAGACACGCCTCTCAAGCTGCTGTCAATCAAACACAGACATGGACAAGCCTCTCCAGCTGCTGTCAATCAAACACAGACACTGACGCACCTCTAAAGCTGCTGTCAATCAAGCACAGACACTGACGCACCCCTCCAGCTACTGTCAATCAAACACAGACACTGACATGCCACTCCAGCTGCTGTCAATCAGACAAAGAGACGGACACGCCCGGCCATCTGCTGTCAATCAGACAAAGACACGCCTCTCAAGCTGCTGTCAATCAAACACAGACATGGACACTCCCCTTAAGCTGAAACTGAAACAAAAAAATCAAACAACTTGAAAATTTTAATGCAAGTAACTCAACAGAGGAAACCTAGAATGAATTAAATACATGGCAAATCAAATTAAATTAAATCTCTATCATTAAGGACTCAGCAGGGAAGCCCACATATAAGTTTTTATGTCAATGTGTACTCATCAGGATCCAGTGTCACGATGTCCGCTTCAGTTGTGTACATTCCTGCTCATTCTGCCTCTCTGTCCCTCTTCCACTTCCCCAGGCCCCTTCAGCATCACCCCTTACTCTAGCTTCCCCGCCCATCTGCCCTCCTGCGCTTCATTACCTCATCAGCCACTCATATATATACGAGCCCAGATCTGTTGTTCCTCTGCCAGTTTGTCAAAGTTGCCGTATACCTCATGCCTTTGCTTTGAAGTCTGAACCGGAACCTGACCCCGTACCCATACCTGAACATGCCTGTCTCCCTCTCCCTGAAGCTGAATTTCCCCCAGTAGGAGCAGGGTTTTTTGCTTGCAGCGTAAGGAAGTTATTATTTATCTGAATCATTTACTGTCAGTAAAGGTCAAACTGTATGTGAGCTTACCTCGTACAGAAGGCATCCCAGGGACCAGATATCTGACTTAAAATTGTATCCGTTCTCATGGATCCTCTCCGGTGACATGTAGTAAGGTGTCCCCACTGGGACAGAGAGTAAAAAAACAAATAAAATTATCATTTTGTTCAAAAGTTTAAAAAAAAGACTAATTGAGCATGAGCTACCTTATTGTAGCACAGAAGTACACATAAACCCTCACAGAATAAACTCTTATTGATCATTGCCTTTACACACTAGCATATAAAATAAACACCTGACATATTATTGATCAGATTTTATATACCATTAATTTCAAATAGTAATTTCTTGAATAAGCACTTATATTCATACAACTGAGCTGTAATATATTGTTTTGCATGAACTGCACACCTGCATTAGAAAGTAATATAAAAGAGAAACGTAAGCTATGCATTTATGTACAATGTGTGTATGTATGTATGTTCTGTATGTACATGTGCTTTACCTAAGGAGTGTGCTGCTGTGGTTTTAGAGCTGAAGAAGCGGCCTAATCCCAGGTCACCCAACTTCACCTCCCCTGTGGCTGTTATGAACACGTTGGCTGGCTTGATATCTGGTTCGTTCATACGCACACACACACACAAACACACACACATTTAAACCTGTGAATATCCACACCCTTTTTCATTGTAATCATACTGTACTTCTGTACTAAACCTGAAATGTTTAGGCAAAACTTGTCAGAAGATTGTAGGCTGTAGAGAAAGATGAAGACAGCTGTGGTGACAGTATGTACACTATGCTATGTAGTACTCTACAACCTTACATATTTCCTTCTTGTGTTTGAATTTTGACTGTAAAATAAAACTAAAAGTAAGAAAGAAGTTGAGAAAGGAAATACAAATATGAATGCAAAACAGATGAGGTGGGAGGATGGTTTGGAGAGAGCAGAAGGTTGGATGACAGGATTAAATATATCTGTAGAAACAAACACAGAGATGATAAAGTGTGCATAGTGTACATGAGGAATGAGAGGAGGGTGAGTAAATCTGTGAGTAGCTGTTTACCACGGTGCATTACTCTGCGTGAATGCATGTGCTCCAGGGCGCTGCAGAGCTGCACAAAATATTTCCATATAGTCCTCTCTGGAATGAGTCGCCTCTTCTTCTTGAAGTACTAAACAGATAGAAGGAAGGATTGTTAGTCCATAAAAGCTCAATGCTTATCTAAAAAGGTGATACATGTAGCATATGTATGTGAAATTCAGTGAAGAACTTTGGAGAGCTGGGTCAAGAAGTGGGTCAAGACAAAAGATTGCTCTTATCTCACATTAATTGGATTAGTATCTAAAATATGGATCTTGGTAAAAGGGAGTACATTTTGGAGAGAATTCCTGGAGAGTACTGGAATCTCACTGTGTGGTATTTTTATTCCTGGATGTAACATTGTTGAGTTTGGGCCACTTTTCTGCATGCAGTGTTTAATCTGAGGTAAACCTGTGAGTCTCAAAGGACTTTATAGTAATTCCTGACCTTTATCATCTGGGACAGATCTCCAGCGTCCGCCAGCTCCAGAACAATGTTGAGCTCATTGTCTTCAATAAAGGAGTCTAGGTATTTGATTATATTGGGATGATTCAGCTGCTGCAGTGGACAAACAGGAGAAAATGGTTGTTTTCAGAACAAAACTGTCATTTGTTCATTTTAACACAGCATACAACAGCTCAGACAATCAAGACGTACAGCTGTGCTCACAGTGATACTGTGGGCAAATGCATCAAAGCATCTGCACCAGTGGACACGGTTTAAACAAGTATCAAGTAAGCATTCAAGTGTTGTCTGAGCTTTTGCCCTTCTCCCCATATTCTCCTCTAAACAATGCTAGAAATAATTCAATACTTTCTTGTTCTCACTGACCCACTGAACACAACTGCTGTGGTTGATCAACTTTACCTTCAGTAGATCTATCTCTTTGATGCAGTCCTGACGAGCCTTGGCATCCATCATCTCAAAGATCTGCATTGACAAAGATATAAGTAAATGAATTAATTTATTCTTTAACTTAAAAATGTTTAAAACACAAATTCAATGTCCTTCTAGAGGTCGAAAGGGACTGAAGGTGGTTGCCCAAAATTATCTCAACTACAGCCCAACCAATACATCAGCAGGGCCAACAGATCGGCCAACACTGGCTCATCAGATATATCAGTATCTGCATACATGTCAACCAGTGGGTAACAAGAAATGTCACAGTAATGAGAGAAATGCTGAAGATGTGTTTGAGATCACTTAAAAAAAGTGTCTCTATGTCATAGTTTGTCCACCAGAGAGTACTGACGAGTTTATTTTTACACTGTAAAATGTCTCGTTAAGTATATATCTTGGTCACAATTCTTTAAGAACCAAATATAAGAGATCTTTTAAATATCGATATTGGCCTCAAAACTCCAGCATTAGTCAGGCTCTAATCTGACTTACATCAAGTGGACTTTACTAGAGGTCAATATCAATATCATTATTTGAGAGTTTAAATAGTCTGAAAATAATGTAACTGCTAAATATGACAACATAAACACCCTAATGTACAAAAAACATTTTAATGAGGAATCGACAAAATTTGGTCATTAAAAAAATTGTAACGAAGATATGTGGTCAGTGGGACATTTTACAGTGCTCTCTGGAGGAGAAACTATGTAATGGTGACACTGTTTCTAAATGACCTCAAACATCTTTGACATTTCTTGTATTTCTGTGGCCCCCTGCCTATTAGCTACCACCTTAGCCTTGTATTCATATGTGTGGAATGAGTGGAATTTCTTGTTCCCTATCGGCCAACATATACATCAAAACCGATTTTAGCTCATTATGGATACCTTCATGATGAGCTAAAGTCGGTCAATACTGTAATATCGACAGTGCCAATATATCGGTCAGGCTCTAGATTTTACCATCGGTTTTGCCACCAGTGGTAAAATTTTGATGACATATACAATATTTACAAGATTAAATTGGCCAATTGATAAAACCATGTTCTCTGCACTAATAATCTTGACAAGTGCATCTGTATAGATTTAGAATTTAGAATAATGTGAGAATATGAAGCAGTAACAGACACACTGCTGAGTACTGTACCTGGACTTTCTTGAGTGCAACCAGCTGTCCCTCCAGCAGGTATGTGGCTTTGTAGACCTCACTGAACTGGCCCCGACCAATCTTCTTCTCAATCCGGAAGTTTGCCAGAGTGCAGCAGTACTTACAGCTTGGCACATTTTTCTGTTCAAGATTACGCCATATTCAAAGGTTTAACAATGTAGTGCATCACAGTGCATTATAAAGCATGTCTTAGCCATATAATTGGATTATCAGAGTTTAGAAAGAAAGGGAAACTAACTGCAAGAAGTAGTGGTGTTTACATATATGTTATGGAAATTAAGAAATGTTTTAGAACATGTAACATTTAGCTTTTTCTCTTTTATAAGTACTTTGAACCAATCTAATAACATACTGGTTGGATGTCCTACCTGATCCTCCTGACCAGAAAACTTGTAGAGATTGTTGTGGTTGTCTACAGTGGGCTGGTTGTTGTTCTGTGCCTCCATTGTAGCATCACATCCACCCACTACTGTAACAGAGAAGATACATGTTAAAATCTTCATTTACTTAGAACATCTTACTTTACAGAGCGTAAAAAACACAAAATCTACAACTCAAGTGATCAGAGGCATTGAGAGATAAAGTGTGAAAGCAAGGTGACCTGCTGTAAAGACAACAGGCTGCTTGGGGCCCACTTCTTAAACTTTCATAATGACTATGCACATGGAAACTGTGTGTGTGTGTGTGTGTGTGTGTGTGTGTTAGGTAATAGGGTAAAGGAATATGCATGTGCTGACATTTGCAACATTACAATTCAGTACCATAGACACTGGTCATTATTTTATGTTCTTCTCACTGACAGGGTGAGCCCAACAGGAAAATCTCCCTAAATCGTTGTATTATTTTATACAGAAAGCTGTGCCACTATGGTCATAGTATTCCAGCCAGATCAGCACAGATATCCAGCATGTAAGCTGATATCAAACCATAAACAGTGCACACATCCACCCAGGCTGCAGAGCTGTCTACATGTGTCAAAGATCTGCGCCTGGATCCAGATCTAGGTCAAAACAGGCATGATAAAAGACAAAAGTGTTGAATTTGGGAGAACACCAGAATCCTGTGTGGGATTATCACAGGATGTAGGTCTTGTACAAATTATGAATTGTGCAATTGTGCACAAAAGACTGAGAGTCACCATAACTGAGTTATGGCCATATCAATAAATGATGAGTCCCATCAGATTTCAGCTTGGAGTTGTGGCCTAACTTTGTACCAAATTTGATTGAAATCTGCTATGTAACAACGGAACAGAATCTTCTGGATCTCTTTCTACCATATTACCAGTACAGAAACACAATGTCTTGTTGGTTGGTTATTCTATGAGCATGACCAGCACTTTGGTCCAGGGCAGATAACTGCTGGCCTGTTTAGAATGACATTTGCTGTAGATAATCACGACCACAAAGGATAATCCTTAATGTTTTGGTGCACTCCCTGACCCATCACAGAAAGTAGGAGACTGAATGGAGGTTTAATGGGCGGCCAGCAAAATAATACTTTTTCTATTGTTCAGGTGTTTCTCTGTGGGTAGAGGCCTCTACGAAAATCTACGCTGACTACTTGGTCACAGACACTTAACTGATAGGCACCACAACTGTTCTTGTTGCTCAGTTATATTACCAGTTTAACACACATTCTAGTGCCTTACTATAATTACATGTTGGTCCATCCTGTTAATATTGTTGTTAAGCTGATATGCCATTATCTGTGCCATAGTGATTAGTTGTAGATAGATGGGGAAGTGATTAGCAAATTAGTTTCTCTGTTAGACAGTAAAGGCTATGGTCTTATTGTGGACAGTGGTATATATGCTGGGTATATTTATTCACAGGAAGGTCCCCTTTTCTATATGTAATATATATGTAATATGTCCTCCCATGGCATTAGTAGACCACCTCTTTTCAGTAAGCAATTTCTAGAGTTTCAGTGCAATGTTAATGTGTTTTTTTTCATATTTCCTCCTGTAATACACATCCCTACTCTGGGCTTGCTTTGCTGTGCTGTATGTTATTGAATTTATATGTCATGGTCCACGGCCTCCAGCCCAGCCTCCAGCCCGGCCCATTCCTGGTCGCCGCCGGCCTTTAGCCAAGCCTCCAGAGCGGCCCATTCCTCGTCGCCGCCGACCTCCAGAGCGACCTCCTGTCCGGCCTCCAGAGCACCTCCTTCGTCGCCGCCGGCATCCCGTCCGGCCTCCAGAGCACCTCCTTCGTCGGCCGCCGGCATCCCGTCCGTCACCGGCCTCCAGAGCGGCTTCTTCGTCGTCGCCGGCATCCGGTCCGGCCTCCAGGTAGCCGGCCTCCAGGTAGCCGGTCTCCCAAGCGGTTCCCCGGGTCTGGTTGCCCTCCAGGCCGTCCGCCTGGGAGGTCCTGTCCGGTCTCTGCCCCGCCTCCAGGCCGTCCGCCTGGGAGGTCCTGTCCGGTCTCTGCCCCGCCTCCAGGCCGTCCGCCTGGGAGGTCCTGTCCGGTTTCTGCCCCGCCTCCTGGCCGTCCGCCTGGGAGGTCCTGTCCAGTTTCTGCCTGGGAGGTCTGGTTTGGTCTCTGCCCTAGCCCTGGGCCGTCCTCCCGAGTTGCTCCCTATGTCTGGTTGTCCTCCAGGCCATCCGCCTGAGGAGTCCTGTCCAGCCTCAGGTCTGGTTTTGTCTGGTTATGTCTCTTCCTGTGGTTTTTTCCGTAAGTTTATTTCTGAATCAAATCTGTGGACATATTCAGCCTCCCTGCCTCATCGCCTGTCTGCGTTTGGGTCCTTTCCCTGCTGCCTAAATGGCTCACCACAACAATACTAAAGAGTGAAAGTTGTCCATCCTGACTTCCTGTGTTTTGATTGACACTCTGGGGTAAGGGCCATCCTATATATCAGGACCTATCCTTAAAGGGGTATTTTCACATTTTGGGGTCGAAACATCTTCCTGCAACAACTCAATATGTTGCGAGATTTCAGAGCGAGACTTTCTGTTTCTGGTTAAACAAAAAGGATGTTACTCTTTAACAAATGGTCTGTCTCTGTAGGGATCCTTTCCATAATGTTGTCAGACACTTAGAATAACAGTCTGAGCCTGTCAGTGGCAAAAACAAGCACTTTTAGTGGACGGACTTTTCACAGGTGCAATTGCCTGCAAAGATTACGCTGCAGCCATTGCAGCCCGTTCCCCTATGCCGGTGGAGGCGATCTACTGGACCAATAACAAAACTTTTGGTAACTATTAGTCATTTAGACCCCAACATCTTTAAAAATAGGGCCCAGGTTTAAAAATACCAGTTTCCCTTTAATATCTTATTTTCCACTGAGGTCAAACTATACATTTTTATCCCCCATAAGAGCAACGTTCTAATTATAGCAACATACATATATAAAACAGAAAATAAGTAATACATTTAAATAATATATCAATGCATGACTGTTAGCAAGGCTTACAGAACAAAAAGAAAATGAAATGATAATAGTTATAAGCTACCTCAGTTACAGCTTCATATTTGCGATGATATGTATAGCCGCATGTCATCATTCAACCGCTGGTTGTCGAGGTGGTGTCCAGGTAATGATGTGGGCTTTGTAGATAATTGGCGGACTTTCTGGAGAAGACCTGGTCTGATTAGGAGAGATGGCATTCATCCCACTTTGGATGGAGCCGCTCTCATATCTAGAAATCTGGCTGAATTTATTAGTGGCCCAAAGCCATGACAACTCAAGAGTTCAGACCATCGACTTAATACAGTCTGTGGTCCAGACCAGGAGGCAGAGCTGCAGTCCTACACGCTTCTCTGCGCTTCCATTAGTGCAGTTACCCACCCTAAACTCCACAGAGAGGTTGTCTGCCCCCCCAGACCACTTAAATTATTTGAATCAAAACTAAACAGAAGAGGAGTTACACATAAAAACCTAATAAAAAGTAAAACCTCCACTGCAACAGTACAACAAAATAGGAGAATTAAATGTGGACTCTTAAACATCAGATCTCTCTCATCTAAAGCTGTTCTAGTAAACGATCTAATATCAGATCATAATATTGATTTATTTTGTCTCACTGAAACCTGGCTGTGTCAAGGTGAATATGTTAGCCTAAATGAATCCACTCCCCCCAGTCACATTAATACTCACATTCCTCGAGGCTCAGGCCGAGGAGGTGGAGTTGCAGCCATCTTCGACTCAAGCCTATTAATCAAACCTAAACCTAAACTAAATTATAACTCGTTCGAAAGCCTTGTTCTTAGCCTTTCACACCCAACCTGGAAAACAGTACAGCCAATTCTATTTGTTATAGTGTACCGAGCTCCTGGACCGTATTCTGAATTTTTATCTGAATTCTCAGAGTTCTTATCAGGTTTAGTCCTTAAAACAGATAAAATAATTATTGTAGGTGATTTTAATATTCATGTGGATGTAGAAAATGATAGCCTTAGTGCTGCATTTATCTCATTACTAGATTCGATTGGCTTCTGTCAGAGTGTACATAAACCCACTCACTGTTTTAACCACACCCTCGACCTTGTTCTTGTTTATGGGATTGAAATTGAACATCTAATAGTCTTTCCACAGAATTCTTTTTTATCAGACCATTTTCTATTAACTTTTGAATTCCTATTACTGGACTACACGCCATTAGGCAAACATTCCTACACTATATGTCTATCTGATAGTGCTGTAGCTAAATTTAAGGAAGTGTTTCCATCGGCATTTAATTCAGTTCCATGTCTCAATGTAACAGATGACTCCTATGCTAACTTTAGTCCCTCCCAAATTGATCATCTTGTTGATAGTGCTGCAGGCTCACTACGAATAACACTCGACTCTATCGCCCCTCTAAAAAAGAAGATAATAAAACAGAGGAGGTTAGCTCCATGGTATAACCCGCAAACCCGCAAATTAAAACAAACATCGCGAAAACTTGAAAGGAATTGGCGTTCCACCAATCTGGAAGAATCACGTTTAGCCTGGCAAGTTAGTCTTAAAATTTATAGGAAGGCCCTCCGTAATGCCAGAGCAGCTTACTACTCATCATTAATAGAGGAAAATAAGAACAACCCCAGGTTTCTGTTCAGCACTGTAGCCAGGCTGACAGAGAGTCACAGCTCTGTTGAGCCATGTATTCCTATAGACCTCAGTAGTAATGACTTCATGAGCTTCTTTAAAGATAAAATTCTAACTATTAGAGAAAAAATTCAGCACCTCCTGCCCTCAGTTGGTACTGACTTATCTTCAAACACAGGAACCTTAGAAACAACTGTAAAACCTGTACATTTAGACTGCTTTTCTCCCATCAACCGTAATCAACTAACTTCCATGATTTCCTCATCTAAGCCATCAACGTGTCTCTTAGACCCCGTCCCAACTAGGCTGCTTAAAGAAATTTTACCCTTAGTTAGCACTTATGTACTAGATATGATCAATCTGTCCTTATTTAAAGGCTATGTGCCACAGTCCTTTAAAGTAGCTGTAATTAAGCCTCTTCTTAAAAAGCCCACTCTTGATCCAGGGATTTTGTCAAATTATAGACCTATATCTAACCCTCCTTTTCTCTCTAAGGTCCTTGAGAAAGCAGTCGCCAATCAGTTGTGTGACTTTCTACACAACAACAAGCTGTTTGAGGATTTTCAGTCAGGATTTAGAGTGCATCATAGCACTGAGACAGCACTGGTGAAAGTTACAAATGACCTTCTAATCGCATCAGACAAAAGGACTTGTCTCTGTACTTGTCTTATTAGATCTTAGTGCTGCATTCGATACTATTGACCATCACATTCTATTACAGAGACTAGAACATTTAATTAGCATTAAAGGTACTGCACTAAGCTGGTTTAAATCCTATTTATCAGATCGATATCAGTTTGTACACGTTAATGATGAATCCTCTATGCACGCCAAAGTTAGTCACGGAGTTCCACAAGGTTCTGTGCTTGGACCAATTCTATTTACCTTGTATATGCTTCCTTTAGGCAATATTATTAGGAAGCACTCCATAAATTTCCATTGTTATGCAGATGATACCAAATTATATTTATCGACCAAGCCAGATGAAACCAATCAATTAGCTAAACTTCAAGCATGCATTAAGGACATAAAAACCTGGATGACCTGCAATTTTCTGATGTTAAACTCAGACAAAACCGAAGTTATTGTACTTGGCCCCGAACACCTTCGAAACACATTATCTAAAGATAGTTTCTCTAGATGGCATTGTCCTGGCCTCCAGCGAAACCGTAAGGAATCTTGGAGTTATCTTTGATCAGGATATGTCCTTTAACTCCCACGTAAAACAAACTTCAAGAACTGCCTTTTTTCATTTATGTAACATTGCAAAAATCAGGCACATCCTATCTCAAAAAGATGCAGAAAAACTAGTCCATGCATTTGTTACGTCTAGGCTGGACTTTTGCAACTCTCTATCAGGCTACCCCAATAAATCCCTTAAGACTCTCCAGCTGATTCAGAATGCTGCGGCACGTTTACTGACAAGAAGTGAGTATACAGTGAGTATTTCTAGCAGCAGGACAGGTTAAGGTAAGCTTATTCCATGGTCAGATCAGACCTCCAGTTTTGGAGGAAATACATCAGTCAAAAAACCTGTCAGGACCATGAGAGAGAGCAAGCAAGAAAAACAGGGAGACTTTATTAAGCTATCGCCGCCTCTAATACCAAACATTACAAGGAAATATTAAAAGCTCAATTGCACCCGTGAAAAGTATGTCCACTTGTTGCTGCGGCACGTTTACTGACAAGAACCAGAAAAGAGATCATATTTCTCCCGTATTAGCTTCTCTACACTGGCTCCCTGTAAAATCCAGAGCAGAATTTAAAGTCCTTCTCCTCACCTTCAAAGCCCTAAATGGTCAGGCACCATCATATCTTAAAGAGCTCATAGTACCCTATTACCCCACTAGAGCACTGCGCTCCCAGAATGCAGGGTTCCTTGTGGTTCCTAGAGTCTCTAAAAGTAGAATGGGAGCCAGAGCCTTCAGCTATCAAGCTCCTCTCCTGTGGAACCAGATCCCAGTTTGTGTACGGGAGGCGGACAACCTCCTCACATTTAAGAGTAGGCTTAAGACTTTCCTCTTTGATAAAAGCTTATAGTAGGCCTAGACTGCCAGGGGACTTCCTATGATGCACTGAGCTCCTTTCTCCTCCTCTTCCTCTCCATCTGTACGCCCTCATATCCCATCAATGCTTGTTATTAATTCAACTTCTTCCCGTAGTTGTGTGCTTTCTCTCCTCTCTCTCTCTCTCTCCCCTTCTGTTGCTTTCTGCAGGTATTTCTGCCTCTGGAGCTGTAGAGTCTGGGTTTGTGGTTGCTGCCGCCTGCTGCCCCCGTGCTCCTGCTCTGCACCCGCTGCTGCTATTGCTGTTGTTGCTGTTATTAGTATTGCTATTATATGTTGCTCTTAGTGTTGTTTCTGTTGGTGTTAACATCAATGCCATTACCATATCTATACTGTATTGTGCTGCTGTATGTTCTCTTTCCTCCTGCTCTCTCTCTCCCGCTCCCCCCTTCCCCCTTCAACCCAACCGGTCGAGGCAGATGACCGCCCACCTTGAGCCTGGTTCTGCTCGAGGTTTCTACCTGTTAAAAGGGAGTTTTTCCTTGCCACTGTCGCATAGTGCTTGCTCATGGTGGGAACTGTTGGGTCTCTGTAAACATAAAGAGTCGGTCTAGACTTGCTCTATTCGAAAAAGTGCCCTGAGATAACTTTTATGATATGGTGCTATATAAATAAAACTGAATTGAATTGAATATACTGTGAACTAACAAACTAACTCACAGACACACGAGTACTAAACGCTCTTTTCTGACAGTGGAGCTTGCTGGGTGCCTGTGGTGATGACTCATGATGATAGAGAACTTGCTCTAGTTTTAACTGGAAATGAGAAGGCCATTTCCAAACAAGTGGATCACTGAAAGCAAGTCACAGGCTGAGCTGGTGAGTAGCTGCATCATTGTGTCCTCTTGGCTTTTGTGACTAGCTGAGTCATCTGTGCGTGATCTTTTGCCTCTTCTCTCCAACTTTATTCAAACAAAGACATACTAAAAGACAAACACTTTGAAATGTTATCTGTAGCATTCACATTTTCTGAAGAAACAACCTCATTAACAACTGTGGTTCCCATTGCCAAGTACTGAAGTATTAATGACTTGTTTTGACCACATGCAGCTGCTAAAATGTCTAAGCTGGGTCATGTTGAAACGTGCTCTCCATTTTAAAACATTACAACCATTATTCTTCAACACCCCACCACCACCACCACCACCCCATCTCTGATGAGTCAGCTTTAAGTATTTAGAGTGTACATGTGCTAACTTGCGCTCACCTTAACCTACTCGGCTCTACTAACCATTAAAATGTTAGTAATGCCAACTGCTCATGGAACTGGGTTCCTGTGGTGTGACTTAGATTACACCACAGGAACAGATCTGTGCTACACACATTTGTCAGGCTGCTGTTAATTGTGCTAATGAGGACTGTGCTGTTGTTGGCATTCAAGGCTAGGAAATCTCTCAACATAGACCTGCCTGACTGTACGACAGGTCTACAGTATGTTGCCTGGCCTAATGGTCTTCGAGCTGTATGGCTTTCCATTAAAACACACTGAAATACACATGCTGTGGAGAGGACTCCTGCTGGGAAAATAACTCACACCCCAAAAGAAATCGACATTCCTGAGAACAAATGCCTCAGATTTATGAATTTTTCTAATCCAGTGATTCAGTGGTCCATGAGCCTCCGTGTTCTCATACACAGTGTTTCAGCCAGAAAACTGTAACTGTTTAATATTTCCATTATAACTAGGCTTGTTTTTATTATCACTCCCAGGGCCGCCGACACCGGGGGGAACACTGGGTCATTTGTCCCAGGCCCTGGGTCAAGGGAGGCCTCTAACCTTTAAATAATTTGCTGAATTTGTCCGGGGGTCTTTGGTGATCATCTTGTCCTGGGCACGAGCAACACACATGGCGGGCCAGCTGGTGATTATCAAACTAACTTCAGCCTGCTGTTTGAATGGCAGCTGTCTGCATGGTGGTGACTTTTTCCTCACACATCTCCACCTGACTGTGACTGACTGCACCAGTAGCCTCCACTCTTCCCAACTTGTAAAAACTCGATCGCTGTGTCTCAAATCGCATACTTGCATACTCAAACTTAGTATTTTGAGTGCATAAGTGCGTTCACACTGGTAAGTATGGCAAAATGCAGTGTACTATAAGTACCCGGATGGTGTACACAAAACGGCCAGAAAGCTGAGTGTGGAACGCTGCACACTTCTCACCCTCAACGGTCGCCATCTTGGCCACGTAGCGGAAGGGGAGGACCACCAACGTATGAAAATGGCGGCCGCGGTTGCGATTGTTACGGGTAAAAGTAAAAGCACGTTCATTTTTTTTTTCATTTTTAATATAATTGAATTGAAGTCAAGTGAGCAAACATGTTGGCAGATACTTCAGCGTGCAGCAATCGTGGTAAATGTTGGAGATAATGCTCAGCCCAGATGCAATCCGTCGTTAAAAAGAAGAAGAAGACGCGGTCAAAGGTTGTGATCGTCATTTCCTGTAAGCACACAACAGCAGTATTCGATTTGAGACAACACTACTCTGTCAAAATTAACGCAATACACAAGTCAGTACATAATGTACACAGTATACTGCATGTAAGTGTACTAACGGAAGTACGCTATTTGAGACACAGCTGATGTTGCAGCGTGCTGCTCTGATTAATCAATAATTGCCACCTGAACTGAATCAGATCCTGATGTGACTCGTCTCACGGTCAATGTAGTTACCATAGACTGTATATAAAGATGGACGACATGACAGCTCCCCAAAAGTGAAGCCAAAACATCTCGGTCGCCCCCTGGTGGCTGGCTGCAGTATAGGTTATGAGCCCCTCCTCCTCCATGTTAGTGGATGGGACATGGGCCAAACTGTTAGTTAAAGTAAAGTAGTAACTAAGTTAAAGTACACGTGAAATACATTGTTTCCATAGATGGTTTCTGTCATTTTAGCTAGTTCTTATCACGCTGATGTTTGTTCAAGTGTTCGTTTTTCTGATAAGTTTTGTTTTTAATTAGTTATTTGATGCTATAAAAACTGTGAGTGTGCTCGCGATTGGTTCAGGTAGCTGTATAGGCGGGAACTCGATACCGCGGCTCCACCACGGATCACTACTGCACAGACTCTGGCTCCAAATGATGTCACCAGCGCAAGATGGCAGCTCCCGTATCCGGGGTATTTTGGCTTCATTTTTTACAATGGGAGGAAGTGGAGACACGTCGTCCATTTCTATATACAGTCTATGGTAGTTACTAGATGTATGTTGTGTAGCTCCTCTGCTCTTTTTCTCTGAAGGTTAATACATGTTAGCAAACCACTTCCACTCAAGTTGTTCCATTTTTGAAACTGACTCTTTCAGAGCAGCCAACAGCAACACTACATTCACTTTCAGCCACATGTGTTGCTGCTGTATGTAGCCATTATGTAAACACGTCACAATACTTTAGATATCCTGATATAACAAGCTGCCTCTCATGTTGTGACATATGTTTGGCCCTGGAATAGTGATGGCTTTCTTAAAAGGTACCCTGTGGAGTTTTCTTGTAAACCAACAAACATTTACAAAATCTTGCAAATTCTTTGCCTTTGCTTGCATATTGCTGTTTCTTGAGAACTGTATCACCCACGTGCTTGCACTCGTGCACGTATTTCTATATAGCCTTTTTTTTGTGTGTGTATCTGCTTGTAGGTTTCATAAAGATTGATATTTTATGTATATTTTTTAATTCATGATTCTGTATGTAATCTTTAAGATTTTTTATTGTAATGTATACATTTATTTGTGTGGTATTTATTTTGAATGATGGTGGTCCTCCTCAACTTCTTGATACCTATCTGATGCCTATCTCTTATCTTTCCAGAGATACTTTTCATTTCTGTTGACCCTGTGCAATTGATGCTAATTTGAGACGCTATGTCAACTTAAATCCACACAGCTGTTTCCTCTTCCTCTGTCAGAATGAAAAACAGCTCTGGGCCTCTTAAGAATGCTACAGAAATCTCCAAAGAATTAGCAGGAGGGAGATTCTTCACATTACAAAAGGTCAGACAGAAAAAAATGTCTGCACATTCTAAACTCTTAGTTGCCCACAGGTGTGACTGTGACTGTGAATATGTTTGTGCATATGGGTGTTGACACTGTGATAGACTGACAGCCAAAAGAATGCTGGGATCATGGGAGACTTTAACCCTTTATTCCTATATCTTAGCTGCTGCACTATTTTATGTCTTAGATTCTAATTAGATTTTGTTCCACTTGCGTGATTTTCTTTATACATATATCTGTTAGAGCACAGTTGGAGGGAGACTGAGATCTAAGAATTTCATTGCCAACGACTGCTTCACTGTAATTGCAGTGTACATGACAATAAAAGAACTTAAACATGCAATGGACGGTTAGTCACGAGTCCAATGCAGTTACAGAGATAATACCCACAAACAATATTCCAGTAAGTGAAAGGAGCTTTAAGAAGACTGGGAGACTATCAGCCAAGGCAAAGAGCTGCCAGGTGTTTCTGTGGGGGTTTGTTTATATGGAGCAACACATGCATCAAAGAAAGGACTGCCAGCCAGCACAACAAAAAGAAATATTAACTGGACTGAAATTAAATCTATTAAAATAGAAATAACAAATAAAATCACAATTAAAAGGAGACCCATTAGATTTTGCCATTACAACTCTACCTTAACTGTCAGGATTGAAAATTGCTATTTCCTGAAGGGTCTCAACATTGATTAAACCTGCTCTACCCACACTTTGCTCACATCTCACCTTATCATTTCTGCTCTCACCAGCTATTGCAACAGCCTGATGCTCATTCTTCTCATTCATTGAATACTTGACATTTCTTAAGGGCATCTCATGATGATTATGTGGCCAAACAAGTAACAGTAATCTGTAGAGTTTAGAAGTCTCATCATCCTGCCAAAATTCCTGAATCAGCTCTTTGTTTTCTACCATCTCTCTAGACCTGTCTCTGACAGTGTTAGAACTGCTTCTTAATCAAATCACAATCTTTCTGCAACCAGAAGTCAGTCATAGTCAAGGTGTCGCATCTTTATCTATTTATATCCTAATGTGTTGCATCATTCCATGTAAAACCTATTGTGATGCCCTGTGTCTACCTCCACAACAGTCAAATGTATAGGTGTAAAAGCCTGGTTCCAGACTACTTGATTTAAAGAAGTCTGGTGTTGTGCTTGTTGATTCCCCCAGTTGGAGGAGCAATCCAGCAATCAGAGCTTTTTAGGTAGGATTAAGAATGGGGACATTATCTTCCTACATAACTATCTCTAAAATTTATTCAAAAATGCCTCCATGCACACCATTTTTAAGTGTGGTGTTGACTGACACCATTGTCCAACAATGCAACACACAATGGAAGTAAAGGAGGGTCAGGTGGAGCGAACACAAGTCATGGAATACATCATACATGCAGTGACTGGACTCTGGAGCGCATTGGACAACACATGCTAAAACTAAAGAGACAGTAATCATAAACTATGTTATGTTGAACACACCTGCTATATGAGCACAATATTGTTACATCTGATCTGACACATTGAGCCTATAACACAAATCCAGTGGGCAAAAAAGTTGTAGAAGGGGGAAAAGAAAAGGTACAGAACAGGAGATAATTCAGACACACCTGAGAGCATGGAGGAGAACACAGAGGAGTGAGAGTGGCTAAAGGAGGAGATAGCTACAAGTTTAATCCAGTTTCTGGACATCTTTGCTCAAAAAAGAAAAAACAGTGCGTATATAAAAGTAAAAGGAGTGGCAGTTGCTCCAAGAACTGGCTAGATTTCCTGAACTTTCCTGGGCAATGGGAAATGTGCTGATCTCTGGAGCAGGTTTGGACAAATCTTGTACAACTACCTCTGTGACCTGCTCGGATGCAGCTGTGGACTTCCTTGTATTTGTTGGACTTACAAAAGTTAAGTCTCCTTTTCTTCGCCTATTCTCCTGCCTCAGGTTAATGTACATTAGCCCTCATCTTTTACCCTCCTTGGACACTGAAGTCCCCCCAACCACCTCAAACAAACCTCACACACATACATACTCACACGTACCCCGGCCCTCTCTCAACTGAATTCAACTGAAATTAACTGAACGGAACTGAAATGTATTCAATCGGAGTTGAAAGGACATACAAACTGTTCC
Organism: Macquaria australasica; assembly: GCA_005408345.1. Classification (NCBI taxonomy): domain Eukaryota; kingdom Metazoa; phylum Chordata; class Actinopteri; order Centrarchiformes; family Percichthyidae; genus Macquaria; species Macquaria australasica. Next base: position 86,011 of record SEMN01000923.1, on the reverse strand, counting down.
CCCCTGAACACACACACACACACCATCTCCTTAACTGAAAGGTTGAAGATTATCTGGAGTCTGGGACATTTGATTTTCTTATCAGGACCCTGAATTTGAATTTAGTTTCTGATGATTTAATGGCATTTTGTGAGTGACAGACTTTTGTGTTTGAGTATTAACTACAACCATTTTGAGTTGATTATTATTTTGTCTAGATACAACAAGATTTAATTGATGAAATGGAATTGATGGGTTGTGTTTTCTTTTATCTTGTGTACTTTCGTAGCTAGCCGGGTTATCTATCCAACTTGTTTATATCAATAATTTTAAAAAGTGACAGGTTAGGATCGTGATTATTCTCCTGTCTGGCGCCCAACTCTTACTTTGGGTATTTGGAATAAACCTACACTACAAGGTGACACAAAGCAAATATGCAAATAGAATCACATGGTAAATGTACTGTGGAGGCCAAAGGAGGCCAGACCTTACAAAGCACTGCAGCGCTTTGCACACAGAGTTCCTCTGTGAATGACTCACCACTCCTGAACTTTCTGAATGACAAAATGTTTTTTTGGGGTTTTTTTGAATGGCAAAAGACAGTGTGGCGCGGCTTCCTCTAGGTAACTTTCTCTGCTGGAAGCTAGGTTAACCCTTATATTTACTCTCAGAAACGTCAGGGTTTTCTGTGCATATCAAAATCAAAGGCAAGGCACCTACTGTGAGTATCGTTCCAACCACCTCAATAGCAGATGTCAAACCTTTGACACACTTCAAACGAAGTGCTTGACAGAAAGTCCAACAGCGTCAACCACCTCCCCCATACACCTTTCTGATGTCAAAATTGCGAGGGCTGCATCTGACAATTTTAATTTAACTTTCCAAAACAGACAATCTGTCAATCACAACCTTTATCAAACTTTAGAGAAACTTCTTCCAAACCACAAATGGTCAAAACAGCAGAGATAACGATAGAGCAGCATTTAAAGCTACTCAGTGAGGACGTATGAAGACATGGCTTCCTGCTGGGTGGATACTAAGCAGCCCTCCCAGTCACACAGGACACTGGCTCCCTGTCACAGCTGACACGTGACTAATTTTAGCCAGTTATTTGACCTTGGGTGCCCAGGCATCCTCATAACCACCAGCAACCACCCCTTCAACACTGCCCACCCAACACCCAGCCCCCCACCAAGCAGTCAGTGTTCACCCCTGCTGCATGTAATGTTCATTTATACCCACAAACACTGCGTGTAGAATGTATTGTGTTAACATGCTGTTTTCCTCGCTGGATGTGTGTGAGTCTGTAGCATTGGTAAGATAAGCCAGACTTGGTCTTGAAATGTTTTTTTTACTTTGTCTTTTATCACATTTTATGCCTAAGGCCATATTCATTACTTTATTAACCAACTTGAAAGGAAAGGGAAATGTCAGCAAGCTGCTCTGCATTGTAATTAAATGTGTGAAACTGCAGAAGTTAGCAATTTCTTGCAGTGGTTTCCTGTTTTGAAAGAATAGTCTCCATAGAGGAAATAAATATCTCAATAGCTCGATTATGTTGTGATAAACACGAGCATAACTTAATTTAGCAAGACTGCCAGGCAGCCCAGCATTAAACTGACTTGGCCACATGTCACATTTCTGAAAAATGTGATCAAGTGAACTGGAATTGAATTTCAGTCTCTATTTTGTTATACTTATAATTAGTGTTTTCTCCTGGCCTAACATAGCGTAGGCTAACAGCTCTATGTTTAAAACTGCGAAACAAAACATGTTTAACCAGATAGCAGGAATTAATAAAGCCTCGTTTCCGTCCGAGGCAGCGGGTAAATATCATTTCCATATGGTCGCAGTAGGCTAACGCTGTTGCTAGCTAGGTATGTGCTAAGTAGGTTTTGCAGCTTTCCAACATGATAAGCACACAAGGACATGTAAACAAGGTTGGCTCGTGCATAAACTCTGCATGCCAACTGTTTTTAAACGCGTCACCGATGGGTTGGAGACAGCTGTTTATGATGAACGCTTCATGTCTTACCTGAAGAGGAGTCAACAATGTCCTGCTTACCTGAAAGCTCTGAACAGTTTCTGCAAGTTAAACTGGTCCGTGTTGTTGTGCAACTCCTCACACAGACAGACAGACAGACAGACCCCCTCCCCCGAGTGTCTCTCTCTCTCTCTCTCTCTCTCTCCGTCTCTGTGTGCGCGCGCGCGCGCGTGTGTGTGTGTGTGTGGTTTGTGCCGCTGCCACGCAGGCTGCCCAACACCGGAATATGCTGGCAATTTTCTGAATATCATCTCTGCATAGTAAAGAGGTGGTGAGGTTGTGACAAGTGTTTGTTGAAAAGTAGGTCAAATGTCACAGCTTCCTCTCTTCACTCGTCCCCCTGTATGTGGGATGGGGCCATTGTTTGATATGATATGATATGATATGATATGATATGATATGATATGATATGAGAGTGTTTACACACGTGACAGAAAATAAGAAAAGCATCCGGTATAAGTCATTAAGTCACAGGAGATTCTTCTACTTTTTCTATATATCATCAGCTGCCTGTAGAAAGTACTATTTGGTCAAGTCAGGGCCGTAGCCAAAATTTTAGAAATACTGAGCTTATAAACCCAAGTACTACCCCCCCCCCCCACGCCCCATACATTTGAGAAGATGTGAAAATTCAGCAAAAAATATTTAATTCGTTCAACTGTTCGTCTTTTTTTGACATGTTTTATTCATTTAATAATAGTTGAACATCTCAGAGTTTCTCTCGCAAAGCAGTTTTCTTATTGTTTCCTACTCCACGAGGAATAAATTCTGCCAGTAAAATGTGTTAAACTGTTGTATTATTCATTGATTATTCATTCATATTTAAAGAGTAACTTTAAAGTATAATATGTAACATTTCCACATTAAAATGTCTAACAACGACTAGACCTATGTTATATATTTTGTTGAGTTGTGTACTTAAATTATCCCAAATGTTTCCAACAATGTTCAAACCCAGAGAAATCTGTAATTTTATTCAAGGTAACGGCGCGTTTCATTTGGTCGCCTGTCAGTGGCGTCGTGTCCCCTTTACCCTTTACCCCCTCTAGTTGCTGTAACTTCTGGGGAAACGCAGGAAACGGATGAAATGTCAGAGTGAGGAAGGAAGGAATACAATGTCAGAGTTATACTCAGGAACAGTAATACAGCATTAATTAATGAATTAATCCAGTAGAGATCTAATTTATTGATATGATATTCCTATGATGTGCCACTATAAGTGGCTCATGCGTACGATAATGTTATAACGTTACAACAACGTTGAACACGCTCATAAAGTTATGTTTAGTATGACTGTGTTGACCACAGATAACGGCGCTGGGCAACCTCACCACTGAATTCACCACATAATGTTAGCTACAGTAGCTGTACGGGTAGCTAACGTTAACTTGCGGCTATTTCATTAGAATGAAATGACATAACGTGAATCAACGTGACTGTACGGAACATGAATAAAACTTTAATACATGATTTCTGCCTGAGTCACGTCATTGTTGTTTAACAATGAAGACAGCATCTCCCATGATCCCACACTACTTCATGACATCATCAAACTACAATTTTATTATTGTTTTGATTGAGAGACTCCTAGCTGCTGAAGTTACATATTGTACGTTTAACACTAAGCTCAAACACTATTTCGCTGCCCACTTTGTTTAAAAATTCCAAATATGTTGCGCCTCTGATTGTGTGGTTGGGTGTAGTCAGAAAGTGTGCAACAGTGATTTCACAAAGTACTGACACACCCCGAAGTACACTTCTAGATCACTGCAGCAAGGTGAGAAGTTAAACCACAGGAGGTCACAAAAAAAAAAAAAGATTTTCAGCTGCTGTTAAGTTTCTCTTTAAGGACACTGAATCAAGATATATATTGGTATTCACCTTTTTAAAACCCACTATGTGTAACTAAATAGTTCAAAGTAGCGACTTGACAAGCAACAACATTGAAATGCTGCATACACATGCCTCAGTAAGAATACATTAATGCACCAGATACTAATCCAGTTATATATACGTGTTATGCCATTTTACTGAGGCAGAAGTGTTTCCATCTCTTATTGGTTTATTTGTCTGGTCTGTTCTGCTTTCTGTCAGTTCAGCCTTTTGCTAGTTGATGGCTGTTTGACATTGAAATGATCGTGTATGTGTTCAGTTACTGTGCGTGACTTAAAAGTACCCTATGGACAGATACAAATAGGTGACAAATAAAACCTGAACCTAAAAAAATGGAATAAATAAATGAGTGTAGAAACATAACAAATGCAGGTGCTTCCATGCGGGGCATGAGGTCTCACTGAATGGTTTGATGAGCATGAAAATGATGTGAATATGACCTTCATAGTCAACAGATCTCTACCCAGCTGAGCACCTATGGGAGATTTTGGAACGACATGTTAGACAATGCTTTCCACCACCATCATCAAAAACACTAGATGAAAGAATATGTTTTGACAGAATGCTGTTCATCCCTCCAGTAGAGTTCCATACACTTCTATGACAAGTAGCACTGATTTTGGGTTGGGTTTTCATTGACTTTGTCCCCCATTTATATTGTGATGGGTTGTGTATGGGTTGTGTATGGGTTGCATGGTGATGCCATTGTTATTGTGACAAACTATCATCAACAGGCCTGAACAGACCTCTTTGTATGTAGATAATACGGAGTATATACATGTGATGTCACTGAACAGGTTTCTGAATGAAACATAAAATCTAAATATTCATACAATTCTGTCCACAGAAAACCAGAATACACTTGTGTGAGGGCTTGTGATTTGGCTGACAAATCCTGCTTTAAAATAGGTACATCATGATTTCTGTAATGATCAGTGACTACATCAAATTCCATTTTGAAATGTAGGCCCCGGCTTTAGGATGTCATATTCTGCAGTGACAACAACAAATGAAAATAGGTCACAGATTCCAAAATTTTGTAATAAAAAAAAAAAAAAGAAAAAAAAAGTTTATAACACTTCATCATCAATGGTGTTTTAAGGGACCTGCTTTCTTCACTTCCATGCACAGTTACATAAAAATAATACCTTCTTATATAAATGTGTCTCCAAATGTTCAAATAGCATAACCGTAAACCCACTTCTTTTCCATAAAAGCCGGAGGCAGGACTCATCACCTCAGTATTTCTAAAATCATCAAGTTCAGACTCTATATTCTATACTAGAATATACACTTTCTAAATTGGATATGCATGAAGTAATGAAGTAATTATTATTATTAGTCGAATTATTGTCAAGCCTGCATCGCATACAATAATGATAATTTGATCAATATTTATTATGTATTTAATGAACAGTTACAGTGTCCCATGTTTGTTTTCTTTAAACAATAGAATTCTGGTAATATAAATAACTTCTTGTTATATTATTTATAATTAAATATTGGTAGAAAGTATGATTTATATCACGTCATTGGTCAAAGTATATTTTTGGTTATTAATTAGCCATAAAACCTCAATTAAACTCTACATATCCGTCAGCATTGCGTACATTTATGACAGCTGTAGGCTACAGGTAATGTAAATAACGGTAACTAACGTTAGATCGGCCGGTATATCTTATCACGCGACCCAATCGTCGTCTGCGACACGTATTGTGGAAGCTGTAGTTTATAGCACTAGATTCTCCGTATTGCAGATGTACGTGCCTTGCACAATAGAACTATAAGTCCCAGAGTTCAGCGCGAGGCAGAGCGTGATCTACGCGTATAGACAGACCATGGCGTTGTATAGCTCTGTGTGAGGTTAGCATCTGAAAAACACCTCCGGACAGACGCGTCTGCGCACTGTAAGCTGCCCACAGCCACGGCGGGGTGAGAAATAAGGATGGGGTCCCGAATCAAGTAAGAATGTTTATCCGCTGGTTTAACTGAGGCTGTCAGCAGTCTGCTGCTGTGTTAGCTTTGTAACAGCGAGTCATTGGGGAAGATACATTAACGTACAGTGCAAGGCCCTGACTTGTTGCGACACGGGCTAAAAACACTGGTGGTAACGTTACTCCACTAACTGGACCAGAAAAACAAAGCATTTTAAATGTGTTAAATGGTTTTGAGGTCTACTCGTCATTCACAAGCCGATAAAACATGTTAGTAAGCTACGACTATGACACAGATGAGACAGATGACTAGCAGTGAGTTAGGGACATGTTTCTGGATGTGCAGTTAAGCTAGTGTAAACATGGTAACTGTCACATTTTCTTCCTAAACCGGATGCTAGTTTTCAGGACAAGAGTGCAGAAAGGGCGTTGTGCTTTCCTGTAGTCTAATGGCACTCCTCTGACATAATGTAAATATTGTAACATTAGGGCTACCACTAATCTGTCATTAGGTTTAGGCAAAATAAGACGTTTTTAGTCTGTTGTTGTTGATGGTGTATTTATGGGAATGAGCTAATGAGTTATTATAATTGAAGGTTAATTATTGTCAGATCTGTGATCGTCGTGAACTCGGCTTCCTCATTCAGCAGCAGAGGGACAATAATATTAGACAAGCAATTTGACAGAATTGATTAATTGAAAAAATCCTATTAGTAGTAGAATTTCTACACACTGCAGACAATGACATGTTTTCAGAATCAGCATGTGAGAGGGTCCCAACCCTGTGTGGGACATGCTGATCATTAACGTGTTTCATCAAACTTATTTTTTGTTGTTGGTCAAACAAGTCAATGGCTTAAACATCAGCATGCAAATTATTGGATTCATCTGAGATGCCCTCAGATGAAATGTCACCTCGTATGCACAGCTAGTATGGTGGCCCTGAGAGCTCAACACACTGCAACTTAAGAAAACACATGCAAAAAGACAAAACTCAAGCAAATTAAGAAAGAATCTTCATCAATTTGACAACACAGCGCAGCAGTTAGAAGACACGCTGCAAATACAGACAACACAACCAAATACACAAACACACTGCAAAAATACACCAGACAACTTAAAAGTGATGAACACGGATTGGACACGCTTGTTGTTTCCACGCTTTTGTTTCAAAGTGATTGAAGTCAGGTCCGTGTATCATCCATTTATGTTTATATTGTCTGTCTACTCTGCGAATTAGTAAAGAAGCTGCTTTGACGAGCGTGGCCACAAGGTGTCGCTGTACGGCCTGAACATGTCAAAGCAAGGAGCGTTATTGTCTCCTCTTACACCGATCAGCCATAACATTATGACCACCTGCCTAATATTGTGTAGGTCCCCCTTTTGCTGCCAAAACAGCCCTGACCCGTCGAGGCATGGACTCCACTAGACCTCTGAAGGTGTGCTGTGGTATCTGGCACCAAGACATTAGCAGCAGATCCTTTAAGTCCTGTGAGGTGGGGCCTCTATGGATCAGACTTGTTTGTCCAGCACATCCCACAGATGCTCGATTGGATTGCGATCTGGGGAATTTGGAGGCCAAGTCAACACCTTGAACTCGTTGTCGTGTTCCTCAAACCATTCCTGAACCATGTTTGCAGTGTGGCAGGGCGCATTATCCTGCTGAAAGAGGCCACTGCCATTAGGGAATACCGTTTCCATGAAGGGGTGTATTTGGTCTGCAACAATGTTTAGGTAGGTAGTATGTGTCAAAGTAACATCCACATGAATGGCAGGACCCAAGGTTTCCCAGCAGAACATTGCCCAAAGCATCACACTGCCTCTGCCAGCTTGCCTTCTTCCCATAGTGCATCCTGGTGCCATGTCTTCCCCAGGTAAGCGACGCAAACGCACCCGGCCATCCACATGATGTAAAAGAAAACGTGATTCATCAGACCAGGCCACCTTCTTTCATTGCTCCGTGGTCCAGTTCTGATTCTCACGTGCCCATTGTAGGCGCTTTCGGCGGTGGACAGGGGTCAGCATGGGCACCCTGACCGATCTGCGGCTACGCAGCCCCATACGCAACAAACTGCGATGCACTGTGTGTTCTGACGCCTTTCTATCAGAACCAGCATTAACTTTTTCAGCAATTTGAGCTACAGTAGCTCTTCTGTTGGATCGGACCACACGGGCCAGCCTTCACTCCCCACGTGCATCAATGAGCCTTGGCCGTCCATGACCCTGTCACTGGTTCACCGGCTTTCCTTCCTTGGATCACTTTTGGTAGGTACTGACCACTGCAGACCAGGAACACCCCACAAGAGCTGCAGTTTTGGAGATGCTCTGACCCAGTTGTCTAGCCATCACAATTTGGCCCTTGTCAAAGTCGCTCACATCCTTACGCTTGCCCATTTTTCCTGCTTCCAACACATCAACTTCAAGGACAAAATGTTCACTTGCTGCCTAATATATCCCACCCACTGACAGGTGCCATTCTAACGAGATAATCAATGTTCTTCACTTCACCTGTCAGTGGTCATAATGTTATGGCTGATCGGTGTATACTATTCATAGTGCATCACAGGATAATTGTCTACTCCCATGCTTAAAAACATATCGGAGAGGACGAAACATTTCACTGGTGGGTTTATGCAGGAAACCTTGCCCACTGTAGGAAACCCTATTTATATGCACTTGGTCACTCCTACATTTATAACAGGCTACAGTCCGTTTGTCGTCACTGATAAACCTGGTTATTATCTCTGATTAACAGTAATTTTCCAACATTTTTTCAAATTCCTTGAAATTGACTGTTCATTTTCAATTTCAAAAATGCTTTACAAACCTTTTCTTTGAATCCGCGTGCTGGCGCGATGTCAGTGAGTGCACGCTGCAGATCAGACTGTGCTTGCGCACAGCGGAGAAACAGTACAAAAACAAATAACAGGAAAACAAAAATAAGGCTTGTTTTTTGGTTTTGGTTTTTCTTGTTTGTTAGATTACCATTTCAAGACCAAAACAAGAAAACACCTTTCCTTGTTAGGAGCCTACAAAAACTGACACCGAGTTTGACCATTTTCAGGATTGAAAGAAATAATTGAATGAACCAACAAGTCCTCCAACATAAACGACAGAATAGGTCATTCGCCAGTCACTCCCAAAACAACATAGGACCTTTGTCGCCATGGTAACAATAGTGAACACATGGTTAACGTTGTGAAACGGTCACAGTTTAGGTTAGGTTCAGGCACCAAAACTACTTGGTTAGATTTAGGAAAGGATCATGGTTTGGGTTAAAATAAGTACGTTACGTAAGTTACGTACGTAACTTAAGTTAAAATAAGTCAACGTTGACTTTTGGTTTCACACGGGACACAAACGGCGGTCTCCTGGGTGAAAGACAAAGTAACTTTGTTGCTCTTTATATTACCTCACCTCACTTTCTGCACATGTTTTCTCAGTTTGCATATGTTTTTCTTAAGTTGCAGTGCACTTGCATAGCCTACATTGACTAAGAATAAGTCAACTGCAACTCTAAACAGATCGGTAGCTAGCTACCACTGACAGGACAGAGGTCATGTCCTTGGTATTGTTTCTGGGAATTTAGGGATTTTAACAACCAGTTTACATTCAATAATAACACATAGTGGGTTCTGAAGACTGAAGCTGATATTCTTTAGACTAAACAGTTTAAAATAGTTTTTAGACCAAAAAAATGATTTGGGCTAAATAACTCAAAATATAACTAAGGGATTTATTATTTCTCCACTATCATATTTTGTGATAGTGTGGAGAAAGCTTTGAAACAGCATAAAAAATATTATATTAATATTATTATATACTGACAAAGTCCTCTCTATGGCCCTTACCTGAAATATTCAAGTTTTGGTGTCCACAGCACATTAATTCGATAAGTAAATCAATCATTTGTGAAATGTTCCTCAAATTCAAACTCCATTCCTTATTGTTCGTCGCAGTTAGATAGGACCCACTAGTGTTTTATTAAAAGGCAGCTTGGCCCGTAGCAGTATACCTCTGAAACCAGCAGCCTCATCCGCTTCATTACACCTTATGATAGCAGTCAGTTAGTCCCGCAGCTGTCTGTTGAGCAGCAGCTGAGCAGAGCTTTGGTGCTGAAAGGACAGCGGCAAGCCAGTCACGTACAGCAGGGGTTCTCAACCTTTTGTAACTTAAGGCCCACTTCTGATTGTTCCAAAGGCCACCTTCCCAAATAAATGAGAAAAGAAAACATATCATCCTGGGTGCTTTGTGTCACCACATTCAACACACTGTGCTTTTGGCTCAGCATCACTGCCTGCCATTATTAATCCAAATTTATGTGTATAGCTTTGTAAATTACCAAAAAAAAAAAAAGGTTTAATCTAACCATTTGGCAGTACCACTGCCTCCATGGCCCACTGGTTGAGAATGGCTGACGTACAGCACTGTAAGTACAAATACACGGAATAGCCACAACAATTGTTATTTGTAAAATACATACAGAAGTAATGCAACTTGCTGACTTCAGTAAAAAATTCATCTGCTATATGGCCTTTTTCATACAGCAGATACTGTTAACTACGTGTCCACACTTTATGGAAAAGATGATTGATACCCTTCAGCTGCAGAAAGACATGGGTGACAAAAAAATGTATGAAATGTGATTGAAACAGATATTGTTTAGTGTTTTCCTTTTTGCTCTATTTGATCCTATTTCCCTCATTTGCTGTAAGACTTAGCGGTGAAAGTGTAATGAACTATTTGTTTGTCATTGATGACTCCATTCTAGTCCTCCTGTTCTTTAAAATGTCATTAAAAGTATTTAGTATTTTTAAAAAGTAATGTTGGTGAATTTGTATCTGATGTCTGAGACAGTGCAGATTTGGGTAGAATGTCGCTTTTGGTTATGAGTTTGATTTATTGAATGTGTCCAACTTAACAGGGGGTGATAGAGATGGACTGGAATGCCTTTTGAATGATCAAGTTCATTTCTTTGTCATTTTACAAACAGGGTTGCACAATGAAATGTAAGGTGTAGCCCCTTCATGCTACACACACATACAGTTTTTTACATACCTACACATGTATAAACCCAGAAAGTACTAATTCTGTAGTGCATTTTTTTGTATTTGCATCTGGGGGAATGTAAACAGCAGCAACAAGATGGTGCAGGTAATATGGCTGGCATTACTTCACCTTATCCCCCTGTCCAAGTTATCATTGGGCATTAGGACATATTTGTCTCCTACTTCTGGTCCCTGAAACAGCAACATACAGTTATAAAAACAAGTAACTTCTGATTAAATGTCTCCTATTGAAACATACGAAGGAGGTAGTAAGTAGTACTAAGGAGGTAAGATGGGAAGGAGATGGCTGTAGTTACTTATGACAATAGCTACTGTTACTTTGTGTTCTTGGAGTGGAGGTTCCATCAAAAATGATTCCAAAAGCACTGAGGCTTGTTAAGCCAATTAAGCACATATATTTTTATTTGGTAAATTATATAATAAGTTCATACAATAGTTTTATGTTAATTCACAAGAAAGACTAAAAACTAAGATGCTTTGCAGACTAAGTGGCCTAGGAACATGGTAAAACAGCCATTACAACCAGTATTTTGCACAACGCCACTGTACATTAATGCATGCATGTGATGGATTGATTACTTGATTTATTTCTTGCATAATGACGTTAATATTACTCTTCTGTGAATGAGCACCTGTGTAGTTGTTTGAAACCGTTATGCACACATGGTTTTCTTCTTTGACTGACATTTTAAATATTGTACTGAAAAGGCAAAGGGGGAGCTACAACTTCAGTTAACTGGCCACTGATTGACCCAAAGGCAGCTGCATCATGTGTTGGGAGGAGATTTGGCTGGCATGTATTAGTACACCTGCACCATAGTTTCAGTAAACAGTCTAACTGCCATTCTTAATCACTGTACAGCAAACACAACCTCAGGTTTAACTCAATAAAAACTTCAAGTCAAATGAATGACAAATTAAACACTATTCTATCATGGTAAATATTTAAACAGAATTACACAGCATTGTTTGTTTAGAATATCAAAACTAAAGCCACATGGAAATATGCTTACTTTGCCTGAATTTTGTGCACAATGATAAGTTTTCATCTTCTGTTCCAGAGAGAGCCCTGAGTCCACTTTTGAGGTGTATCTGGAGGTGGCCCATCCAGGCACACACAGCTCTGGTAAGTCTCTGAAGGATGGAGGTACAGATAATCCTCAACTTGCTTTAGAAAGATGTTTTCAGCATCTAATTTCATGTAACCTGAACCATTCCCTCTATATGTCTGTCACAGTACAGCTGTTTTGAAAATGTTCTAAACAGCAAAGTGATCCTCTAATAGGCCCGCTGAAATGGTTAAATTTGTTACAGTATACTTTTGTCTGTTGATTTCTGACAGCAGGACTTGAAGCTCTGCATTGTGAAATTCTTTATTTTACTCTTTGGTAACATTTCTGAGAATGAAACCTGCCCACAAACAGAGCGAAACAGGCCGCCTTAGGGTGCAATTTTTAGGGCGTCGCCGTCAATCTAACTATAAAGGAAGGAATCTCTGTCCGTCTGTCTGTCTGTATGTATGTATGTCCTTCGATTATCTTGACAACCGCTTATCTGATGGACTCCACACTTGGTGGGTGTATTGCTGAGGACCCAAGGGAGTGCAGTGTCAAATTTGGTGCAATTTGGTCAGATGGTGCAGATTGGTCCTGCTCTCTCTCTCTCCCGCTCCCCCACTCCCCCTTCAACCCAACCGGTCGAGGCAGATGACCGCCCACCTTGAGCCTGGTTCTGCTCAAGGTTTCTACCTGTTAAAAGGGAGTTTTTCCTTGCCACTGTCGCATAGTGCTTGCTCATGGTGGGAACTGTTGGGTCTCTGTAAATATAAAGAGTCGGTCTAGACCTGCTCTATTCGAAAAAGTGCCCTGAGATAACTTTGTTATGATATGGCGCTATATAAATAAAACTGAATTGAATTGAATTGAATGGTGGGGCTATAAGAACAAACTTTACATTTTGGTCTGTAACTTTTGAACTGCAAGTCTCAAAATAAGGCTAAAGCCATTTTTCCACCATTTTGAATTTTGTCCAGATCTGTTTTTTCACTACTCCCTACAAATCTTTAGCAGTTGCCACCAAATCTGGTATAGAACATCTCTGGACTAAGCTGGAAAGAGTTATTTTTTCAGATTTTTGATATTCCTTAATGTTTTTCTATAGCTGGCCCTCAAAGTTTGCTCCAATCCTGTGGACACCTGGACGATTTGTGCTATTGCAACTACATCTGGTGGACGTGTAGATAATGTCTGAGTGACCATGACATTTGGTGCCATTTGGCTAATAGGTGTCTGTCTATATGTGTGTGTAAGACTGTCGGAAAGGGCACACGTTTCGAACGGGCACTGCAGTAGTTATGCTAAAGATGAAATCTCATGAACAGGTGGCATTCATCGGGCTGAAACCAGTGATTTACCACAAGTTTGTGCAGTTAAGAGAGTTTGGTGAATCCGGCTTGGAACACTCAAAGAAAAAAGAATACAGAAATGTTCTTGCATGAGGCCCAATGTTCTGCTACACAAATGTGAATAAATGTTTTGGTCTTTTTTGTATGAAATATTGGATTGTTTTACCTCTTTGGACCTCAGACAAGTATTCATATGAAACAGTTCAGCTGGAACAGCAGTTCACAGGGAAAAATCACTTTTTGGTGGAGTTACTCACAACTAGACAAATGCAAACTGGTTCATTGTAAGGGGTCATAAGTCAAATGTTGGGGACTGCTGGTTTAGATCCAAACGATGACGTGGTGGTTCTTTTATAAAAAGCTGATGTGTGTGAGGCTTTTTTAATCTGTGGTATGTGACTAATTTCCTTGGTACTGAGGAGAGTTTGTCAGTTGTATTTCTAAGAATTTCTTGCTGTTGTAGTCTTGTGCCTCTCATCATTTCCTGTTCAGTTTTTAAGATGCCATATCCATCTTTGTGACACACAAATCTTCTGCTGTTTTCAAGTATGGAATCTTTTGGACTTCTGCATTTTGTTTCAGTTTGCTTCACAGAACTGCTTCACACATTCACTGCAGCCCACCATTTAGGTCTTTTTACACAGAACTGAAGAAATAACTGGGTTATATGCCAGTATTTTAATTAATTCATGAAATGTATGCACAGGAGTTAGATATGTGGAAGATCATTTGTTTTTTCCATAGTATGGGTGATTTTATTTATTCTTGGCAAAAATATTTCTCTCAAAACACGAGGATTACAATCCAGTTTTGATGTCTAGAGGTGATATCTAACATTCCTTGCATTATTAAAAAATAATCTGCAACCCTTTTCACTAACACTTAAATGTAACTTGTAACTTGCATGTTGCAGTGAAGCAGGAGTCCACCTGCTGGAGAGAACATGCAACCACGAACAGAGCAGACTTTATTTAGTTTGTTTTAATGAATAAACTCCACTGGTGGAAAACAGACACGAGGTGTTTTGGCAACAAAATAAAAATGATCTGCATCTGTATTGAAAACAGAATTTGCTCAAATGACCATAGAAATGATTGGTTATGTTGATGGCACACAGTCAGTGTTCCAGTTCATCCCAAAGGTGTTGGTTGAGGTTGAGGTCAGGGCTCTGTGCAGGCCAGTCAAGTTCTTCCACAGAAAACTTGAAACCTTTTCTTTATGGAGCTGTAGGGCTTCAACTAATGATTATTTTCATTATCGATTAATCTGCCGATCATTTTTACGATTAATCGAATAGTTGTTTAGTCTATAAAATGTCCAAAAATTGTGATACATGCTCATCACAATTTCCCAGAGCCCAAAGTAACCCAAAGACTCTTCATTTACTGTCATACATGACAAAGAAAAGGAGTAAATCCTCACATTTAAGAAGCTGGAACCAGCAAATGTTTGACATTTTTACTTGAAACATGACTTCAACAATTATCAAAATAGTTGGCAATTAAACCGGTTATGACAACCCATCCCCAATGCTGTAGCTTTTAAGGGTTCCCTTAATAGGAACTAAAGAGCCAAAACCAGGAATAACAGACCTAGATCAAAACTCTGGTGGTCCACATGCTTTTGAAATTAATTAATACAAATCGGCTCCTGGAAACTAATTTACTGACTAGAACTTCATTTATCATTCTCGAAAAGTGGAGTATTTTTTCTTGAACCTGGATGGCTAGATGTGAACGAAAGTCAAAATGAATGTGCTGCATTAGGTCCTGTTCACTTCTCCACAGTCATTTCATGTCTGTCCATTTCTAACAGGGCTGGAGGTGCACAGGCAGTTCCCCGAAGACTACACAGACCAGGTTTGAAATACATAGTATACTGTACTTCCTTTTGCTTTCCTCAGTGTCACACCCTCCTCACAGATATACATTGGTTACTTTTCCATACATTTGGAACTCTTCCCCGTGTACTTTTCTTGTTCTCATATGTTGTACAGAGGATTAACTAACCAGTGCATGTACCACTGTTGTGTACTGTGTTTATTTATGTCAGAAATGGAAAACTTGGGCAACTAACCATTTTTCTTTGGTTAGTTTGTTAATTTGCTCTTTCTCTCCCTTCTACCTGGATCAATTCCTCCACATTACATCCATCCCACTAGCGCCTTGAACGTTTTTCACGATAATACAATGCAGCATTATTAGTAGATATTGATGATAATACATGTAACTACTACTACTGTATTCTATTATCCTTCATCTGTGTCCCACAGGAAACTCTTCAGACTGTGCCCAAGTTTTGCTTCCCCTTCAGCATGGACAGGTACACACACACACTCACTCACTAATGCACAGGTTTTAACATGCAGTACTTTAAAAGACACAAGTTCTAATTCTTTGTCCTTGTGTTAATGACAATGGGTACGTTATGGGTACGTTCCAATACCCATACTACCAGCGGCTGTTGAGCAAATACTATTTAGTATGCCAGAAAAAGATTTAGATTGTTCCAATACATAGTATGTCAATTTTTTTATTTTTAAATACCAAAAATACCAGGATGTCGTACAGTATGCAAGCCAGCATGCTTTTCTTGCTATTCTGACCCACAATCCTCTGGGCAGCGGAAGATATGTCACATTGACTGAGCCGCCAATAGAGCACAGACAGATGACAGCCCATGAGCTCAAGCCGCAACGGATGTATGAGAAAGAGGGTCAAAGCTCAAGGCACAATGTTATGACGAAGTAGTATGTCCCAACTGTATGCATACTGCATGCAAAAGTACGTACTTTGTAAGGGAAGCTGCAGTACGTACCGAAAGAAAAAGTATGCGATTTGGAACTCAGCTCCAGTTTCTGAATGACCTCAAACCTAGTTTGACATATCTGTATTGATATTTGTGACGTTACTTCTAATAACTGATGTATCTGCAATAAGCTAATTTATCAGTGTAGTTCTGATGTGCAGAGATGCAAGCATCAATATACTTTACTGAAGGTCAAAGAGTACAGTATATTCTGTTTGGATGGTGTGAAATGTAGTAAATGTTGGCACCAAGTTGCACTGAGCTGTGGTGTTTGCCAGTGGTACACCCCCTACTGCGTCTCTTCCCCCATTTTGGCACACATAAGTCATCAAAACGCCAAATTGATACAGGCGAGGAACAAGTCTCAGTGTGCCTCAGAAAAATACCATTTTGCTGCACTTTGTCCAGCTCCAAATCAGCCCTGAATCACAGAGAAAGTTGTCTCTGCCACAGGGGTTGGGCGATAATGAAAAATCTGTTTCAGCAGCGAGTCGTGTATATAAATTTCTGTTTGCTTTGCTCATATTTTGCAGTCCTACAAAGGAACACCGTTAAATACAGTACATTGGCTTAACCCAAATATTCTGGGTGACAGTAGAGTAAATATGGATAGACATTATCAAGCTGTACATCCTTAGTAAATCAACCTCTCTTTCTGCCTGCAGCCTGACAGTCAACCAGGTTGGCCAGAACTTCACATTTGTGTTGACTGACATTGAGAGCAAACAGAGATTTGGCTTCTGTCGCCTCTCCTCGGGTGCCCACACCTGCTACTGTATTCTCAGGTGAGTCTGTGTGTGCGTGCAGTCAGTATTTGCCCCTAGCTTCAGGAAGTATTCAGTAGGTAGTCTAGTAGTATCCAGAGATTCAGATCTTTACAGAATCAAAGATGGAAAATGCTGATTAAAAAGCTACTAAACGCTTCTGTTTTAGTGCCAAATAGAAAACATTTTGGCAAAAAAAGCATCTTCAGTATTTAGTCTGACTTGTGGTACAATCAGCTCAGTGAAATTATTGGTATATATTTTAAATATTAAAAACACGTAAAATCAAATGAAAACAATAATTTAAAAACCAGGATGATTGAATTATAAAAAACAACAGTACAGTAACATTCTAGTAGTGTCAGTGACATGGTGGAACTTATCTGCAGCATAGTGTTGACAGTATTTAGCAAAAATGTAGCCATTTATAGCATAAGGATCTTTGGTAAAAGGTGAAAATAGTAACTCCCATGAGCTTGTTAAAGGTAGCTCAATGAAACCTATCACTCCTCTAACAACCAGATTAACCTGATACATTTCACAGATTCTGAAGTTGCCTCACAATGTTTAGAGTAAAAACTGATTGAGGTCCCACAATTTTGAAAATGTCAAATGAAACAATCCTAAGATGTGCTGTTAGCCACCGAAACTCTGTAACTCACAGAGTAAAGCTCAGCTTTGTAAAAGTACAAAACACTTTTTTTTGTTGTCTCAGCTACCTGCCCTGGTTTGAAGTCTTCTACAAGCTGCTTAATATTCTTGCAGATTACACCATCAAAGGCCAGGTAAGTCATGGACAGGTGACTCATCTTGTTATGGGGACACTGAGTTATATCAGATTTCTTGACTTTAGTCAGGAATTTGTTAGCCAATTTCTACACTGAACGTATGGCTGTAGGTCAGCTCTCATCAGTATTTTGCTTTTGAGCTAAATTAAAAAATGTCCTCTTTTTTTTTAGCTCCAGTTTTTGCCCAGATTTGTCATGTTGTCTTCAGCTAATGGAGAACTAGAAAAATGCCAAATGGAACTGACTGCTAGTTTCTGTTTAAATTGATTTAACAATTTAGACCTTATCCACTGGAACAACTTACCCATCTCCTTGATTGGAAGAATAACAGCAGTAAAAATGTCTGTACTACCAAAAATGAATTACATTTTTTCCATGACCCCAGTTCACACTGGTTTAACACTCTAGACTCCATCATTAACCAATTTTACTGGAAAAATAAAAAAACAAGAATCAGTCAATCCACACTGCAGAAACCCAAAGACCATAGAGGTCTATCAGCACCAAATTTTAGATTCTATCATTTTGCAAACCCATCTATATCACATAACAAAATGGCTACAATAGAACCAACAAAAACATTTCTTTAACAGTCAATTAAAAAACACAATTGTTTCAAATACCCTTCCATAGCCGTGACTCTGACAGCTTGGTGGAAACTCAACCAAATCACTGGACATCCACTCATTCCAAATAAATTCACACCAATATGGCATAATCCAGACTTTCAAATTAAAAACAAACCTCTAACATTCAACTCATCAAACTGAATTGAATTAAATTTATATTTACAGAGACCTAACAATTAGATAAGATAAGATAAGCCTTTATTGTCCCACAGCGGGGAAATTTTTAGCGTTGCAGCAGCCAGCAAAAGTGTCATATATAGAAATACAATAAAAATAGAAAAATAGTCCTATACACAGTATAGACAGAAATAAATAATAGAGTGACTGAGTGCACCATCCCACCATGAGCAGCACTAGGTGACAGTGGCAAGGAAAAACTCCCTTTTAACAGGTAGAAACCTCGAGCAGAACCAGAACCAGGCTCTGGATGGGCGGTCATCTGCCTCGACCGGTTGGGTTGACAGAGAGAGGGAGAGAGCGGGAGGAAAGAGAACATACAGTAGTACAGTACAGTTCTACATAAAGATGTAAAGTAATAGTTGTGGTAATGGTATTGATGTTAATATTAATAGAAATAATACTAATAGCAATATAATAATAGTAATACTAATAATAAGAGCAACAACAGTAATAGCAGCAGTGGGTGCAGAGCAGGAGCACGGGGGCAGCAGGTGGCCGCAACCACAGATCCAGACTCTACAGCTCCGGAGGCAGAAACACCTGCAGAAAGCAACAGAAGGAGAGAGAGAGAGAGAGGAGAGAAAGCAAACAACTACGGGAAGAAGTTGAGTTAGTAACAAGCATTGATGGGATATGAGGGCGTACAGATGGAGAGGAAGAGGAGCTCAGTGCATCATGGGAAGTCTCCTGGCAGTCTAGGCCTATATCAGCATAACTAAGGGGGGGCTCAGGGGTCACCTGAGTCAGCCCACTGATTGTACACTTTACACTTATGTCACTCAAGGTTCTTCTTGTGCTGGGAGGGTACCTACTATGAAGTAGGGGCTAAAAAAAGTCCCTCAAAGCGGTTTTCTAAGAACTACGATCGTTCCCAGTTCTTGCAGTGCAAACACAATTAAAAGGGGAGGGGTCCTCTCGCTGTTCTTATACTATGAAAAAGTTCCTCTCGTCTGAAAATGCCTATAGACACAACCTCTCAGTACCACAGTGGCTCCACCTAGTATCCGTTCACATTACAATGGAAAGACTGAAGGCAATGACAATCAAGTTGACCTGTTTAATCATCATTGGGCCACATTCATCAGTTCTACACCCATTACGGTACAAACATATACAGTGCAAAAACAGGGCAAGACACTGAACCCTAAGTTGCTCCCAATGGAGGCTAGCACCTTGCATGGCAGCTCCGTTGCCATCGGTGTGTGAATGTGTGTGAATGAGACCAATCTGTAAATCACTTTGGGAACTGTTAAGGTTGAAAAAGTGCTATATATCCTGCTATAGGCTGCTATTCCTCTTAAAGATGACCCATATGTTTCTGTGCTCTTCCTAGTGGGATGTTTGGAGTTATGTTTGTGTTTGTTGCATGAGATCATGAATTTTTTTAAATGGCCATTGCATAGATTTCTGGTTGTTTCAGGAAAGTCAATGGCAAGAGCTCCTGGTGTCACTACATACGCTCTCTATCCCTGAACCTGGAGTCCCTGTTCATCTTGGTGTGGTGAGTCAGACTTCACCACATGACATCAAGCTGAGCTCAGTTTAAACTGGAAACACTGCAAATATCTGTTTTCCTCCCAAAGAAAAATAATGTCACTGAAAGTTGAATCACCCTGTCAACATAAGCGACTTCAGAAAGGTTGACATTTTTACTTTTCAGGTATGAACTACTACTGCTACAGGATTACTACAACTGTTATTATGCATCACCATACATGTCTATTTCATAGGAGTAGAGGAAAAGCAAGTTGACTGCAGTTTTTTTCACAGTCTCTTTGCATTGCTTTTTATTTCTCTCTACCACACTGTGGTGTATTCAAACTAGCACTGATCCTCTTGTTTTCTGTTTCCTCCAGCATTCCTTCTTCACTGTGCCTGACACAGGGGAACTCCCCAGCATACCTGAGAATGTGAGTGTTGTCATTTCCCTCGTGCTGAAAGACATCCTTTTTAAACCTGCCTTACATTTGGCTAAGGAGCAACTCACTGTTAATACAATTGATTTGTATCTGTGAGCAGTTACAGGTCAGGTGAATTAGAGACCATAGACAGGTTTCCAAGCGTCATGATCAGTGAGATGTGCGTGCATGCGGGGTACAAAATGATCCAAAATGACAAACAACTTAAGAGGAGATCAACATGAGGAGCTGTTTTTGTTCCCTAAACTGCATGAATTGCAAATAATCGGTGAAAAAAGTTTATTATTTCGAGAAGCTCAGAGTGCAGAATTAGCTGTTAGCTCCTCCGATCTGGTCAGAGTTCTGGGTTTTATGTGGTGCAAAGTCCTGGAAGGTGGTGGATACTTACAAAGAATCTGGTTAAGAAGAAACGGTCATTTCAAGGTTAGACAGTTTACACTGTTACTGTGTGTTCATGGCTGTTAAATGAATTGTGTGAATGTTGGCCTATCAGAAAAACACAACAGTAATCTAATGGTTCTCTTCCTTTACTCTAGTATTCATGCATGACTGGACCTTTGTTGTAGAGACAGATCATTAAACTGTATTAAAAGATGTTTTAAAACAAACGATTCTAATGATAAAAGTATGATGGAAAACAATTCTGCAACAAAACCAAGCACATTCTGGCAATAAAGTGTTACATCATCTTCTAACTGCCTGCACAAAAATGTCCCAACTCACAAGGATTTTGGCTCAATATTGCAGTTTTGAATAGACGGAACATTTTACTTTCTCATTTAATTAATACACTTGCAAAAAATAGGTTCAAACTTAGAAATCCAAACTTGCTCTTCATGCAAACATCAAGCTTCTGGCATGGCCACACATCTACGGCAATGGCTTTCACAAGTTCACCTGGAACTCCCAAACCTCAAGTAAGTCAGTCTCGCCTTGCCATTGTTTTTTTACTTAGAAACTAACATTAGCGCTTGTTCCAGCAGACCTCTGCCAAACCAGCATAACGTCTGTTAAAAGTTAACCCAGCCCAGTTTTATGTTAAACAACGGCAGAGAGAAACAGTTAACATTCTTGCGGTTTGGGAGTTCCAGGGGAGCTCACGGAAGCCATTGTCGTATGCTCGGTGTGCTGTCATGTCAGAGGCTTCGGAGCAGACGTCTGGTTCAGGAAGAGTGACGTTCTCTCCTTAATATGCAGATTATATGGAAATCACGCTCTCCTTGCCCTTTCCTCTCCATGCCAAAACGGTAGACAGTAGAAAGTGAAAACCACTGTCAATGAAAAGCAAACTGTAAGCGTAAAAACAACTTTCACTGAAAAAGATTGACATGAAGCAAAATCATTCAATTGTCATTGAAAAACACATCAGAATGCAAAAAATATCAAAACAAAATAAAATAATCTTTAATGCCCGTTTTATTTTGCACTTTTTTCAGTGTCAATACTTGTGTCAGTGTCGATACAACTTTTTCCAATTCAAGTGTTTCAATGGAAATGTTTGCTTTGTCAGTTCAGGTTTTGTTTTTAATGCCAAATTTTATTTTCGACACTGTCCTGGCTCCATACAGATTTGGGTTTTAAAAAAAAAAATCAAACTAAGAATTCCACCAATTTTACACATCAAAGTCTCTTTACAGAAAAACAGAAACGGTTGTATAAAGCCTTTTGGTTAGCCTCAAGTGATTTGGGGCTGAAGACTACATGTTTGAAACTGAACAAAAATCTGGGGGTGTGGAGTCAGAAAGCATTGAGATTACCAGACCTCTGTAGCCCGCTCCTCATCTCTGCTTGAGGCTCCAGGCTACATTAGCCGCTACTAGCATAATACACCTAAATCTCTGACCCATCTGTCAGTGGTCTAGTTGCATTGTGGGAAATGTAGGCGCAAGGTTTGAAGAAGAATGAGTGGAATAAAAAAGATGTTATCTCTGCGTCATGCTGCATCGATTTTGATCCCTTTTTTAAACTGTTTATTGTGAGTCTGACAATGTTATAGGAGTGCAATGCTAAATCTATGGAGTTCTCCTTTAAGACCAAATGTTGGGAGTTTATTCATGTAAAGCTAAATTTTGCTAGCTAAGACCTACACTATGACACATACTGGAGGAATATAAATAGATGTGAATGAGGTCCTATACCATATTGTTCAAGTCTTTGTCCTGTAGAAGGGGTTGTATGAAATGTTTGCTAATAGATACTGTAGATTGATGAAAAACCTATATGATGAACATTTACAATATTTTGATTTTACCACTTGATTTTTGGCCTACAATGCTGTAATTATAACAGATGAGAACTGTCATTTTTATTTTTCTTGACTTCACTAGCCCACATTTAAGATAATGCATTGGTGTTTAGCACTTGTCAACTGAAATAGCTAATGGATACTTTTTATGACTAGAACCACAGTTTATACCATTCATGCTGAATCATGATCCGCTGGTCTTTACCTTCACAACTAACTCTCTTGTTTTTCTCTTATTGTGTTTGACCTTTGCAGAGAAACCTAACAGAGTTCTTTGTAGCAGTAGATGTCAATAACATGCTTCATCTGTATGCTAGTATGCTTTATGAACGTCGAATCCTCATCTGCTGTAGCAAATTAAGCACTGTAAGTAGAGTCCACTTCCTGTTTCTTTTCTCTTCTACAGCCCTGCCCATTTTGATCTCTTTTAAAATGTTCAGCAATAAGAAGGTCTGTTAAAATCTATAGTTTACAGGACCACAACATTTGCCCAGTGACCTTTCTGATAAGAGTTTAGAAAATGTTTTCTTTAAGATGTCATTTTGAGACTTTTGAATTCAATGTTGCTATTTTGAGGTGTCTGGGCATTTGAAGTGTTTTTTCCCTGACCTTAAATGTACAATATTAATCACTGTAGGTGAAACCCTAAGTTGGAAATTGTATTCATGTGAAGTTGATAGTAAACAATTTGCATATCAATAAACCAATGCAGTACAGACAGTACATCTATTGATATCTGAGACAAATTATCCAAAAGAAAATGAGACAGACTTTAAGATTTCATTAAAATGTGTTGACATTTTAACACTTGTTTAAGGGATGTCAGGATAATCCAATGTAATCCAAAGTATATCCACAAATTTCTGTCCAAAATCAAAACAAAACTGCTTTAAATTTAAGCAGGTTATTTGGCTACACAGTGGTACTGACCTTTTGCGGCCTGCCGCAGGAATGTTCCATTTCCTGTTTTGTGTCTTAACTTTTGCTGTTGTTGGCTATAGTGAATACAAGTCAAAAGTTCACACAGCCTGCTATACATTTCTCAAAGCTGTGAAATACACATTTATGAGGATGTAATATGACCTCACACCACCACATCCACCACAGATATCAGACTACCATAGTTTGACCTTTATATTTGATATAATTGGACTTAATGCTGTATACTTACAAAGACTCATGTATTCAATCTTAAACAATAACATACATCCTAATATATTTTAAATATGTATATATTCTAATATTTTGTTTTATTCATGGTTTTTATTCATGAATTGCATTTCAAACTGTCAGCTGTCTAAATAGCTGCTTATACAGAGCAGCAATGTGACATGACATATCATATATTTGCTATTTGTCCTTGTCCACAGTTAACAGCTTGCGTCCATGGGTCTGCAGCCATGTTATATCCAATGCACTGGCAACATGTTTACATTCCTGTCCTGCCTCAACATCTATTAGACTACTGCTGGTGAGTATGCTGGCTTTCATCCACACTCCAAACCTGTTGTGTTAAACAAAGGGTACTTTCTACACAGCTAAACACACATGGGCACCATTGACCAAGACTGTACACACATGTCTATATATCATTTCAAATACCAATGAACCCCATTTCTTTCACTGATAGTAGTTTTTATGTTGGATAATGTCCATGTTTTGTCTGCATGTTATGATGGTTTTATATTCTTAACAAAGTTACAAAGTGACATCACATAAACATAAACCTGTAACTCTCAAATAGTGGCCCTTTTATTTACCTCAACTGCAGAAAGAACCAGTCCTTTACTTCTATTTTCCCCTCTTTTATAAGTGTTGTAAGTGTATTTCATCATATTTCAGTAAGACATCTTTCTGTTTTCTGATCTGCTCCTGTTTTAATTTAATTTGTTTTAATACAAACTCAACACTTCCTTCTTGTTTACCTGTTGTCTTCGATACATTCAAAATAATTTGAATGTATTATGTTAAGCTACCACCAATAAAACTTCCTGCACAGATGTTTCACATTAAGGGTGTTTTCACACCTAACCTGTTTGGTTCAGTTAAAACAAACCCTCAAACGAACTTCCCAAACACCAGTCTATGTTCCGTTGTCATTGTAGTTTACCCATGCAGAAAGTAATGGATTTGCAGCTTTAAGTTTAGAGTTGGGAAGTGATCACACAGATCTAGGAGATCTGTGGAAGCATTTGAAGAACACGGTATGACATCCAGGATTTAATATCTGCCAGGCAAAACTTGACATGCTTAGTATAATTGTCAGTGAATGCTATTATCTCAGGCATAAACGTTGTAACTATGAAACTGGCTCTTTTTTCAGTGCCCCAATGCCCTACCTCATCGGAGTACATTCCAGCCTGATGGAGGTAGGTTTCTATAACTGGCACACAGGAACCAGGTCATTCAAGATTTAAAACAACTTCATCTGGTACTGACAGGTTTTAAATTGTATAGTATCCACCTGTCTTACATGTACAGTGACTTTGCGTCTTTTATAATGTTGCTCTTAGTATTATTTCTGTCGGTGTTAACATCAATGCCATTACCACAGCTATTGCTTTACATCTCTATGTGGAACTGTATTGTGCTGCTGTATCTTCTCTTTCCTCCTGCTCTCTCTGTCCTCCCCCCCCCCTTCAACCCAACCGGTCGAGGCAGATGACCGCCCACCTAGAGCCTGGTTCTGCTCGAGGTTTCTGCCTGTTAAAAGGGAGTTTTTCCTTGCCACTGTCGCATAGTGCTTGCTCATGGTGGGAACTGTTGGGTCTCTGTAAATATAAAGAGTCGGTCTAGACCTGCTCTACTCGAAAAAGTGCCCTGAGATAACTTTGTTATGATAAGGCGCTATATAAATAAAACTGAATTGAATTGAATTGAATTTAGTTGACTTTATCAGTATGCTCTTTCTGTTGCTTGTAGAAAGTTCGAGGGATGGCTCTGGATGATGTGGTGGTCCTGAATGTGGACACAAACACCCTGGAAACCCCCTATGATGACCTGCAAAGCCTGCCCAATGATGTGGTGAGGAACTACTGTACAGTACACAACATGTTTTAGGAAAATAGTCCAGTTTTCAATATGGATGTAAACATTCACAAATAAAATTGTGTTCTTATGTTTCAGGTTTCATCTTTAAAAAGTCGTTTGAAGAAGGTTTCAACAACAACTGGTGACGGTGTAGCTCGAGCCTTCCTCAAGAGTCAGGCGGCACTGTTCGGCAGCTACAGAAATGCTCTGCAGATTGAGTCGGTCAGTACTGTAGACCAGAGACATGAAGGATGCAGGGAACACAGAAAGAGTGATAGAGTTGACATTGATCCTTTCATATGAGTTTGGGTATAATGCACACCAAAGTCACATGGGTACGCCCATATGCTACTGAGAACTGAAGACAGTTGTGTGTTTTCCTGCATTTTTTAGGGAGAGCCAATAACATTTAATGAGGTAACCTTTGTGAACCATCGTTCCAGTGCCATGAGACAGTTCCTCCAGAATGCCATCCAGCTGCAGCTCTTCAAACAGGTACATATACACGCACATCTTTATTTCCTTCTTCCTCTTACACTCTTAATACATTTTGTGGTTCAATCTGCAGTTCATTGACAACCGTTTGGACCTGTTGAACTCAGGAGAAGGTTTCAGTGACATCTTCGAGGATGAGATCAACATGGGCGAATATGCAGGTGGGTCAGCAGTGTGTTACTTATTAAACAGGTGCATTGACATAGAAGCAGGGAGTGCACCTATTCTTTATGCTCATCAATTTAAAGTAGGATCACTCAAATAACAGGAGGATGCATGATGAGTGTGTTGATGTGTTTGACATGAAAACTAACAGACCATGCAAATGACCTTATGTGGCCCGCCCATTTTTTCATTTGTTCAATTTCCCGTTTTGTCTCTTAACTTCCGGTTTCTATTGCTGGCTATAGTAAATACAAGTCAAAAGTCTCTGTCCTGATTGGTTCACACAAAGCCTGGTATGCATTTCTTAAGGTTGTGAACACACGGCCACATTTATGTGGAGGTCATATGACCTGACAACACCACAGATATCAGATTAAAAAGACCATCTTTTGAGCAAAGTTACCCACTGCGTTAACTAGCTTACAACTCGCTCAACTAGTTTACTGTGTATTGAAGTAAATGTTTCTATGGTGAAACATTTCAAGAGCTCTGATGTTGAACAACATTATTATGTTTTTAATATTATTCACATTCTTCACAAACAATCGCTAAACCAGGTGATTTCTTTACACTGTGTTTTGGATGAAGAAATATTGTATTATAACACATTTTGAACCGCCACTCAAACAACTTCTGTTATGATATCATACTGTTATAAACACATAGTAAAACACACTATTATAACAGTAAGATGACCAGCTGATCCCAGAGCTGTGTGGGAGAACTGATCTAATTAGACTGCTGTAGAAGAAAGTCTCTAATTTTCTTCCAGCTCTGTCAGTACTTCATACTGTATGTTTTATTATTATTAATCTGCTCAGATATTTGATCAAATGGAGTTAAAGGTGATCACAAGCAGCAGATGTCAAGCTACACAACGTGAGACATTGCCACTTTCTGGTTTAGACGGGAAGTTAAAAGACAAAACAATGGAGTAGGAGCACTTCCTCGTTGCTGAAACACATAAGGTCAATAGATGGGACACCATTGTCTCAGTGGCACACTGGTTAAACACACTGCAGTGGTTTTACATCAGATTCCAGACTAGATTTTCAAGCTAGTACCCAGCATGCCCACTATTTGATGTTGATCAACTTTTTATTGTTGTGACCCCCACAGGCAGTGACAAGACCTACCACCAGTGGCTGTTCACTGTGAAGGTGAGCTAGTCTGAATGCTATTATCCAGACAGACAGCACATTAACCTGAAGAATGCATTGCATACATTATTGGTATTTCTGTCATTTGTTTCTGCCCTGCTAACATCAAGGAATAGTTATGTCAGTGCATACTGTATGTCTGTCCATCTATCCATGCAACACTTTGGTCCAGGAAAAGATATCTCAACAGCAGCAGATTGCCACAAAACTAGCTATGGATATGAATGTTCCCCAGAAGATGATTCCTAATGATTTTGGGTCAAATTTTCCCCAAAGCTCATATTTTGAACTACTACTGGCTAGATTTTATTGAAATGTGCTGCAGATATTCATCCACAGCATATTCCTCATTCCTCTCCAGCATGAGTTACTGTTTTTGGGAAGTCCTTGACCTTCTACGACTACCATCAGGCCAATTTCTGTACTTCTGCTAATCCTGCTGCTAATGGGGCTTTATACCTTTACTCATGCTCTTGTACAGTATGTCCATTTGCTGTTTAAGAGATTTTGTGTAAATGTTTTCTGACAGAAAGGGGGCGGGGCTATCCTCAACACAGTGAAGACCAAGGCAAACCCAGCCATGAAGACCGTTTACAAGTTTGTAAGCACGTTTCTGGCTTCTGTTAGAAATTAGAAAATCAACCGTTAGTTTGAAAAAAGAATGGCAATGATCTGGCTTTCTTTATATTTGTTTGACAGGCTAAGGACCACGCAAAAATGCGTATCAAGGAAGTCAAGAGCCGGCTTAAGCAGAAGGTATGTAGCTCTACACAGCTGACACACCATTCTGGATAATTTTTTGTTTTTCTTGTAAACACTGTTTCACTGGTTTTTAAATTTGAGTGTTTTAAGCTTAAGCTCCAGCAACAAAGGTGGTGACAGTTCTTGGTCTCTCCTTCACAAAAAATACCTTAAACACTTCCCTGACTTACCTTAACTACCTTAACTGAACCCCACCACCCCAGCCACGGCGTGCAGCCTCCCTCCCTCTCCCCCTACAGTGCCATCGCTCCTTTTGCCCGTGTCAACCTCCACTTCCCTGTGTCCCCCCTCTGCAGGAACAGGCAGAAAATGGCTTCTCCACAGCAGGGTCAGCTGTCATCGATGATGACAACACAGCGGGGTTTACCCCTTCCACCGATGCAGTCAGGAGGGAGGGGCCTCTGCGAACCTTGGAGGACCACAGGCCAATCACTGTGCACTTTGGACAGGTGGGCGGAAATGATGTGGGGCGGGGATGTGGTGAGGAGTAAAAGGTGTGGAGATAAAATGAAAAAAACGTATGAATTCGTATAAGGCTATACCCGACTCAGAATTTTGTCAGTCCAATTGGATTTAACAACGCTTTATTAAACTTGCCAGATTTTTGAACAGGGTTCGGCGGGATGTTCAGGGTGACAGCGATGTTAACATAATATAGTAAATAAGCCCAGTTAGCCCTCTGAGCTAATGCGCGCTAACTACCCTAACGACGGATCGGAAATGTGCAACATTTTTTGCTGACACTACATATGAAACAAAAACTAGAGACTATATTGTATTAAGTTGCTGTGAGCTGAAGATAGAAGATAAAGTTATCTCAGAGCCTGACCAGGTGAGGCCTCTCTTCCTCCGGTCAGCTGCCTCCATCTCACTCAGACTCACCCTGGGTGCGGGTTCACAGCTGCCTGTACCCATCGCAGACATCTTCACCAAGTGGACAGGACGACTTGACATAGTGGAATGATTTTACCCCGGAGAGCAGTGTGAAAGCAAGGATCTCTCTATCTATCTATCTATCTATCTATCTATCTATCTATCTATCTATCTATCTATCTATCTATCTATCTATCTATCTATCTATCTATCTATCTATCTATCTATCTATCTATCTATCTATCTATCTATCTATCTATCTAGAGAGAGAGATATATATATATATATATATACACACACACACACACACACAAATGTTTCGTCGAATGGCGGCTGCAAGAGGTTCAATGAAACTGACAAACAATAATGGAGAGAGTGGACATCCTTGTCTTGTGCCCCGCTGCAGTGTGAAGCATTGAGAGGTGTGATTATTGGTTATAACTGATACAGACAGTGAGTTGTGGAGAGTTTAGATCCACTGAAGAAACGATTCCCCAAGACCAAATTTTGTAGAGGGTAATGAAAAGAAATGTCCACTTAACTTTATCAAAGGCCTTTTCTGCATCCAGTGATGCAATTACGGTGGGTTCTCTGGGATACACTGATGAGGTTGAATAGATGGCGCATGTTGGTGGATGAGTCTTGTGTATATATATTCCTATGGGTCTCTCTGGTAAGGAGGTAGGTATGCTGCATAGGTTGTGTTCCCTTTATTTCATATTATTTTTCACTTCCACAGGCTCGGCCACCAATGCTGTTGAAGAGACCAAGCAGCAATGTGAGTCTGGAAAGCAGCGTTGACCAGTAAGTCTACCTCTATTATATACAGAGTATCCCACTGTCCATGATGAAAGGACATTTACTAAAATGGCCAATGCATGAATGTTGCGGTAGAGGGGTAAAACCTGCTGACAGGACTCTTTGAGTTTGTAGAGGAGAGCAAGAAATGTAACATTACAAGCCGATATTAGCCCTCTGAACATAATAGATCTTGTTAACTAGTGGGTTATTTAGGAGTGAGTGTCTGTTCTTGCTTAATTATTCAAGTCCTCTCACTTGCAGTGTAAATGCATTGTTAATGTTTAACACTTCATGCAGCTGCTTCAGTGAGACAATACAAAATATGTATGATACAGTACTATTACACACAACATAGAAAAGGTTTTAACCCATACAACAACAAAAAACTCTTCTTTGTTGCACACAAATCTCTTCAATTTAATGAGAGAAAAAGTGTATGTGAATTACCCCATTATCAAGCAAATTTACCTGTTTACCAGTTTACCTGTATAAAGCCAGCAAATCTTCTGTCCCAAAGACTGTGAAGAGGTCAATAAACAGTAGCAATGATAATAGTAATAATACTTAAGTTCTTGGTGTGATTGAAGTGATCTATGAATATATTTTATAAACTTAACCTCAATGTCATTTTAATGAAAATATTATTTTCTCTCATTCTAAGTGCATAATTACGTCTCTCATCTGTTTTGTATTGCTCACTTACAGTTCAGCAGAATTAGTGTTTGTGCCTACAAACTGACAAATGTTATCATATTTTACACTGAACTAGTTCTAACTATATTCAGATTCTCTGTGGTTTCATTTAATTTTGGTGTGAAAATGTGAATATATGTGAGTATGTAGGCAAATATTCTATAGAGAATGTTATTTTGTGTCACGCCAGTTTTTTACTAAGATCATCCTGAGTGCATTTTCAAGGAAAATCTTTAGTTTATTTAAGTGAGTAAGCGTGATTTATTGAGGATTTAGATTATTTTCAATTTGACAACAAAAATGAGCAAACCTAAAATCAGAAGAGACTTATGCAAAGTGTATGTTAAGTGGCCCATATTAGAGTGACATTCTTGACTACAGTTGAAAGATAATGGAGACAGTTAATGAGCAGTATTAACTGTGTTGCAGCCCTGTACTGCTACAGTGGGATAGACAAGATCAGACTCCCTTCATCTGCCAAATACAGTCACGCAGTATTTAAAGTTTTTAGATTTCTTTCAGCAATTAAACAGATTTTGTTCATTGGTTTGTTTGTTTGTGTCACTGTGCTCTAATTTCCTTTTCAACTAACTGCACAGCTTCCTTTAGGCTCATTTCAAATGAATAAATCAAATAATACTTGTTAATATAGTAACATACTAATCCTAATACACTGTACGTAAATAAAAATAAAAACTGATACTCTTAAGATTACTAATCTTCAACCGTCCTTTTCTTAATTTTCCACTTCTTTCCTGCTTCTTTTTAATGGACTTAATTAACATATCTGTGATGAGCTGTGAATTTCCTGTTATCTTCCTTCTTCTCGCCGTAGCTCCCTCCGTCCTACTCGTCACTACACAGTCTTTCTCTCTGAGGATTCATCCGGAGACGAGCTCCAGTATGACGATGACTCCATCTCTGGGTTTCCTGACAGCTTTCTCTTCTCCGTTCCTTTTGAGTGGTCACCTCTGTACGCATCTCTCCTATTGGCTTTGCACTATTGACTAATTGATAAGCATTTCTCAACTCATCTCTTTTCTCTCTAATGAAATGTGTGTGTACATGTGTTTTAAAGAAAAAGTAAAGTTGATCATGCATGTGTGTTGTGATAGAAGTCTTCATCAGGAAAAAAAACAACCAGACCCCAATCTCTCAATTTTGTATGAAGGCAAGTCTAAGTTTTGTTTGGACCTGACAGTAGAGTTGTGTGATATGACGAAATACGTACCCTGAAATGACAACAGTTTGTCAAGCGGTAGAGATTTTGCTATGCTATTTTTTACAGAGATAGCTATCCCTTTAACATCTCTGGTTGTATTAGGCCTTTGCGAGCAATGTTAGAAATCAATGAGCAGGACTGCTTTATGCCAAACTTTTGCATCAATGGGATGAAGTTTCCTGATTTGTCAGGTACTCACTGGATTAGCCAAAAACACACATTCCCATCTGGTTATTTTAAATGTAAATGTCAATTGATTTATTTAGCTGTATCCTGTTTATCACTTTCATGATATAAAATGACTTATGACAGAAGATTTTATCCATATCGCCCACCCCTACCTGACAGGTTTCGAGAAC
Source organism: Macquaria australasica (assembly GCA_005408345.1). Taxonomy (NCBI): domain Eukaryota; kingdom Metazoa; phylum Chordata; class Actinopteri; order Centrarchiformes; family Percichthyidae; genus Macquaria; species Macquaria australasica. The sequence goes on along the minus strand of SEMN01000923.1, from coordinate 53,795 downwards.
AATGCCTGCTGCATCTTATTAGCCAGTCAACACGCAACTGACTTGAAGCACAATGTCAGCCATCAGTATAAAAAGCATGGATGGGTCAGGTTTCTCCTGTAACCTGTTCAAACCATATACTTTTAAAAATACATTGGGCATTGAAAGGTATTTTTTGCGATGGATACCATTCAGCACTACAATACTGTTAATAGTCTTTTCATTCTCATTTAAAAAGAGATCGCCTCTGTGGCCATTCTTAAAGTTGACTGTAGTGAAGACAGTGCTACAGTGGAATTAAAGTTGTGTAGGAAGTTTGCTAAGGTTGAACTCTGAAGCCCTCTGGTTTCATTACTTTCCCTTTATGAGCTGGATAGCTAGAGGTTAAAGTCCTTTTTACACTTTTTCTAACCTGCAAAGAATAGAAGTGTCTCAACAGGGTAAAACAAAAACTTATTTTCTACACTTCTCTTATTGTCAACTAATCCCATGAAAAGACCAAAACCAACAATGCAACAAATACTTTCTGACTTCCGTACCCTGTGTGTACCACTCAACCCCAAGCCCATTGTCAGGGCAAGGCAAGGCAGCTTTATTTATATAGCACATTTCAAACACAGAGGCAATTCAAGGTGCTTTACATAGGCAAAGAAAAACATTAGAAAGACATTCAAAGCAATAAGAATAAAATCATTTAAGATAAAATAAAATGAAATTTTAAAATGAGATCAGATGAAATGAGATACATAAAATTAAATAAAATACAGTTACAGTGCAGTAAAAAGATATAAGTTGCCAATGCAACAAAGGAAATAAAAGTGCAATAGAAACCAGTCATGCAAATGCACAAGAGAATAGCAGAGTTTTTAATATTGTTTTGAAAGTGGCTAAAGATGTGGCGCATTTGATATCTTCATGAAGTTGGTTCCATCTGTGTGCAGCATAATAGCTAAAAGCAGCTTCACCCTGTTTGGTTCTGACTCGAGGTACAACCAGTTGACTGCGTCCTAAAGATCTAAGTGCCCTACTGGGTTTATATTCTTCAAGGAGATCAGAGATGTATTTTGGCCAAAGATTATTGAGCGATTTATTAACTAGCAGCACTTCAAAATCTGTTCTATAAGTAACAGGAAGCCAGTGTAAAGATTTAAGAACAGGAGTAATGTGATCAGTTCTCTTGGTTTTCGTTCTGAATGAGCTGAAGTTGTCTGACAGTCTTTTTGGGAAGACCAGACAAGAGGCTGTTACAATAGTCCACCCTGCTGGAAATGAAGGCATGCATGAGTCTTGTCTGGACATGAGACCTCTAAGCCTTGCTATTTGTTTGAGATGATAAAATGCTGATTTAGTTATTGCCTTGCCATTGGTTCCTACTGAAGATGTAAACAGGTCACAAATATGTACTTTCATTTAAAAACAAAGTAAAAATCAAACAATTTCCTAAAGCAATTGGTTAAACAGAAGTAGTTAATTTGTTTTGTTTTCTATTTTCATCTGCAGATTAATACACATTTGGTGTGGTAGTGAGGTATTTGACTTTTTATGGGATTATTTGACAAAAGTATAGACTATTGCCATTGTTATCCTTAGAGTGCAGGGATAAGCACAGCATGTCAATCATAGACTCAGAAGAATAAAAAGTGCGTCTTTATTGGAGGTAAAAGGTCAGTGGTCTTTTTACGGGTTGGGTGCAGCGTTTTGACCCATGAGGAAGAGAAATAAATTACCATAACCATCTCTCTGCAGGCCACAGCCGTACCGCTCCCTGAAGGAGGTTGAGTTGATAGAAGGGGACGATCCTGGGTTTGGGGCAGAAAGTCACACTGCCCCTCCCAGCCCAGTTAATGAGAAGTTCTCCAATGTCAACCTTCTGGGCGATATCTTCGGCTGCCAGGACGAGCCTGACAGCCAACCAATTACCTTGGCTAAAAGTCTCGAGGATCTGAGGACTCCCAAAGACTCTAAGGAGCTACAAGCCAAGTTCACCTACCAGGTCAGAGGTCCAAATGCTCTACAGCAAAAAGATGTTTAATACTGTCTTGATAGTGTCATTTACAAAAAGACAACATTTGGTCCAGATTGACTAAAACCACTTTGTTTTGAACCAGAGCAAAATACCTTGTCAACAAATGCCCAGATGGCCATGAAATCTGTTGTGGAAATTCATGGTCCTTCTTAAGGATCGTTGGTGACCAAAACATTCCCTTGAACAGAAAAAGCACCTGGTCATTGTGATGTATTGTATGTGCTTCTGAGATATTTATGAATTCTGCACTCGCTGTCTTTATTCTCCCAACAACACTGGTAAAGCACATTGAGATTTTATTTCTGAATGTTTTAGTTCTCCTACATTACCACCATTTGGACCATATCATATGGTTTTGCATGTTTTAGCCAAATAACTGCTATCTGCGTATGCCTTCTGTTAGTGCCAGTCATTTCCCAAAGCATTCAGCCATATTTTAGCTTTAGTAATAATTTGCTGAATTGTTTACATTTTCTAAATGAAATGTTACACTCACCTTAAAATTCAGTACTTCACCCGCCAAATGACCCATCCACATTTACAGTAGTTATGATTTAGCTCGTAAAATGTTTTTTTATCCTGGGACTATGAATGTCATCAAACCTTTACTTCAGCACGTGAATGCACCAACAGGGAGGATTCACAGATCAGTCCTCCATTTTATAACTATTAAAACTCTAAAATTAAATAACTTTAATGAAAACCAGTGTGGACCTATGTTACATTATGATGCATTAATTCAATTCAATTCAGTTTTATTTATATAGCACCATATCATAACAAAGTTATCTCAGGGCACGCATTAGCTATGTTAAGCAAGTGTCAAGTCTCTGCGAGTTGATTTTTGATAGTGTACTAAAATGAGCTGAAACCAGCTGCTTGTCAGTAAGGTAAGCTGTAAGCACAGAGGGTTTAACGGGCTGAAAAACTACTGGTATGGTCCTTTAAAGTCTGAATTATATCTTATGTTTGCAGCGGATGGACTTGAGTGTCGGTGAACACTCGCGAACGCTTCCAGGCCTCAAGCTCTCCAACCCTTACAACAAACTGTGGAGTATAGGGCAGGACAAAACAGCCTTGCCCATTCGTGTGCCTCCTACCTGTGATAGACCTGCACTTGTCCAACTTCCTGTGCAGACGGAAGCCCACTCTCCGAGCCATGAATGCTCCGGCCCAGGCCCCGACTCTTTGGACCCTTCCATCCCTGGCAACATCACCATTCCACGTCCCCACGGAAGGAAGACGCCTGAGCTTGGTAGTGTCCTAGCACCCCCCGTGGCCCAGTCACGCTCTAAACTAGCAGGAGCTAGTGAAGGAGGGACTACATCAGGGGGACAAGAGTTTAGGCAAGCTCTGAGCATGACCACAGATGGAGACTTGTTGAAGTCCGCCAAGGCTGCCAAGGACAGTATAGATCTGATAAGTCTTCTAGACCCTCTTAACAGTTCAGCAGCGACCAGTTCCACTTCACTGAATGACGGGGTAGATATTGGTGTGTCGTCATCTTCCTGCAAACCAACACTACCACCAAGGTCTTACCCACAGGGCTTGCCTCCTTTCCCACTGCATACTCGCATATCACTCAACCCTTTTGCCCAGTCTCTGCAGCACACCTCCCTTCAAATGCATTACTCACCGACTGTAAGTGGGAATCCCTTCAGTGTGGTCTACGGGTCTCAACCAGGCTCTTACTTACAAACTCCACCCCAGCAACAGTCCTTTTCTACACTACCGGGGCTCTACAGACAGCATTCGCCAGGCAGTTCAACTCTGCCACCCAGCTATGGACTGCTCCAGTCAGCCTTCCCATCCTCAGTCACCTCCCTGCCTCAGTCCTCTGCCAGCAATCACGCTCTTTCCAGCCTGGCGGACTCCACATCTGTCCCCAGTACAGCCATGAACTTATTGGCAAAGCCACTTCGTGCTGAGGGAGACAGCCAGAAGACTCAGGATCCTTTTGGGGATCTGCTGACTATGGCCAAGCCAGCAACACCCCAAAAAAAGAAGGTGGAGGACCTTCGGAGGAGGTGGGAAACATTTGACTAAAACCTGTGAATATGTACTGAGGTGTCCGTCTCTGTCACTACCCAGACTTCCCTCACTACTGTAACAGGACCTTCTGTTGTGGTTAATACTGCATTAGCTCTAATACACTCTGTTTATGCAACTCACAATCGTAGAAGAATAGCTTAAACTGAGATTAAAGACATGCTGAGGAATGCAACTTGAGTTCCCCATCGTCTATTCCAGAGTGGTGAATAACTTTTAAAAAAAAATGGGGGGAAAAGAGGAGATGACAATATCTGTGAGCAGTTACCTTAGATTATGTCACAATTTATGTACTTGAATTAGTCAGCAAATTTTGAATACAAATTACAAAGTAGTTATTACTAGAGACAGTAAATACAACATTTACAGGTATTGTTAGCTAGCAAGCGGTTCCCGCTGCCACCTTCAATGTTCCCAGTGTAAAGTCAATAACTGAAGTAGACAGCAGCAGTAAGGAGAGAGGGCCTCTGTGGCTCTCATGAACTTGTATGGTTATTTGCCACTGCTGTCTGAGTTGAGGATGGCTGAACTTCTTTCTGCTTGTTCACCATGTGACCATGGCAGCCATAGAAACCACACAGAGGAAAACAATGCAGGAGCTCATCAGCAACCTGAAGCATATAGTACAGGTTGTTTAGATGTAGCCAGTAGTTGGTTAGGTGCTCCCTGCTGCCACCTATTTGAAATAAATAATTGTTATGTCACCAGATGGCAGTAGTAACTGCATTTTAGATTCTGTTGATGGTCAGACATTTTTAAGCTACAGCCATTGAATGTATTAGCATTCTGTAATTACCTCTCTATATAGTAGTTTTCATTGTTAGTGGGAGGGTCTGCCTGTGCGGGATTCAGATTGTGTACCCACGCAAAAGGGATTCACAGGAAACTATGCATGCACGTACTGGACATAAAGCAAAAGACAACACTAGATCATTAGTACAGTTTTACCGTGCCACACCAACGACACCACTGTTGACTGACTCCTTCATTAAAACAACGTGACATAATAAATCCTCTCAGCCCACAGTTTGTTGCACTGTCAACAGATACACCAGTTGTTCTTCCTCTATTGCATTTCTGACAGGGTAACTGCTCAAGGTATATTTGCTGCCCCCAGTGGTTGATACAGGTGCCATTTCCCTTGCCATTACCACCAGTAACACCCAATCAACCAGGACTCGAATCTTAAAGATCCTAACTTAAAATAAATAGCTTTTATTAAAACGCAGTTTGTATGTACTTGGTGGTACTTTCATGTATGATGAAAACATTTTGTATTGTCAGTTTTGCTGGTTGATGACTTTTGTTCTAGACTGTAATGACATGATTTCCTCCTGCTGCTGTTGTGCATATGGAGTACAGTTGTAAAAATGCATCAGAGATGACATATGATTTACTGCCACAGAAGGTCCTGATCCAGTTGGTAGGAATGGTCATGTGGTGACACCCTACAGACACTTGCACACACACCTCCCCTCCCCACTACCATCAGCTCTGCTGCTGACCAGTGACAAATGAGTGTGTCTGGTGAACAAATGGAGAATGTGGACTGTGTCATCAGCCCACATCACTTAAACTCACCTATACCTGTCTAAGGATTGTTTGAATTTGGATATTTTGTGTGGTTTCATTTTCCTGCCATTCTACCCAGGAAATCACACACAAAGCAGGCTGTGTTTCATGATGTTCAGATGCCAGCAATTCTTGGCCCGCTGCCACTCACTAACAAATTGCTAACACAGTTCTTTGCACAGCAGCAACTCATGTCATCTGTCTTTAATGCCACCACATTAGCGTAGTGCTCAATAGATCAGTATAGATTTGTGACTTTAAGGAGTTTTTCCTGAAAGAGGATATCTGTCACACTCACAACAGCATATGTCTTAATGATGTCAACTTCTATGATTAGCTTGTATTATTACTAGTAGCTAGTCTGCTATAGTTGATGAACATCCTAATGGCATTATGGTACTGTAGCTACAAAGTGTGGTGCATCTCAATCATGCAGTTTACCTATTGATGTTTTTGGTAGCTTCATGCATAGTGCTTTTTTTTGCCATTCATAGTGAATCCCATCTTTGGCTCGTCTCACTGACCTGTCAAAATGTGTTGCCTCCTACTGTTTTTTAAAAAGAAACTTTTTTTAAAAACCTTCAAGCCTACAACAGACTGCAATGTTCCTAAAATGGTTTTAAACATTTGTGGCTAATTAAATATATGGGGACTTTAAAACACTTTATTTTGAATGGTCTTTTCGCCAATTCTGCTGCTGACGATTGCACTCTAATAATTTCTTTCTGTTGGTTTTTGCCTTAGTCAAGTATTACTTTGTATTTGTTGACAGTGATTGGCTAATGAGTCACAGGCTGCTTACACATTGTGATGTCAAGTGTGCATAGAGAGCAAAAAACGATGGTTCTCACAGTTTTGCCACCAGTTTCTATTTCAGCTGTTCTGATTTCTCCAACAACAGAAATTGTGTGGGTGTCACACCTTGTCAGCCATTACTGCTTTCCAGGGGATCTTAGGGCGTTCATGTGTGGTGAATGCCAAAAAGTCCTAATCTATTCAAAGTGCTGTACAGGTCTAGGTGTGTGTGTGTGTGTGTGTGTGTGTGTGTGTGTGTGTGTGTACGTGTGTACAGATACACTATTTTTGTTCTAAGACTGATTAGAAGAGTTGTGATTAGTAACCTACTGCACTTGCTTATTACTACTATTTCATCATAACATGTCAGCTTTGCTTGATTAAAATTCCACAACTAACTGTACTGTGTTGAGCTACGCAGGACATATTCATTACTTTGTTACTTTTTTCCCCCCCAATTATGACAATGTCCATCTGTCAATGCTGCTTCATATTTACATGGCATTTAATATAGAAATTCATGGTCCCTGCGGAAAGATTCCTGATTATTTTAACTTGTTCTTTCCTCTAGCGCCACCATCAGATAATTCCACACTTTGGTCTATGACATTTTACATCAAAAAGATGGTCTTCAAGGGACTATGAATTTGTGGTCCTCAGAGGATGAAACTTGTTTGTGACGTGTTTTTGGTGACTGACCTTTTCTTTAGCACCACCATCACACCAAATGTCCACTTGTACAAAAGAAATATTAAAATCAATACCAAAATATTAAAATCCACAACACTGTGCTCCAATTTGTCTGGGTTTCTTACACAAATGTAATTGTTTCTTACTTCCCCCTGTTAGTTTAGAGACATTGTCAAACCATGCTAACGCTGTACAGTTTGAAATGATTACAAAGGATGGCAGTGGTTTTTGGATCATAGTCATGTCAGCATGTGGAGTCCACCAGAGTTGCCTGCTCCAAGGCGACTGCCAAATCATTTCAAAGGAAATTGTGAAGTCTGTTTCTGTTAATGGCTTCTGACCCTCAGTCAGTTCACTTTGTAGAAGTTGTATAGGAGCCTCACAGTTCAGTTAATTATTTTATAGACAGTGCTGCAGGAATGAGTCCTAGAACCCGGACATGAGTTAGCATGTTTGCACTTCCAGTTCCCTCGTCTGGAAGTCAGTGGGTTTCTTCAGTGGGTTTTTGGTTAGATGCCTGAAATAAGGTCTGTGGTTAACACAAGCTTAAGAGATTTTCACGTTTTGTTCTACGACATAAAATACGTTAGTAAATACCTCACTCGTGAATTTTGAAGCTTTACCGTGTCTTAAAAAAGGCGGCTGCTAACAAGTGGCTAAATGAGACCACAGAGGTTGTCGGGGACATTAAACGTCACCACGCTGAACACAGAAACTCATCGACTCACTCGTCTGCCTTTACAGCCTCGTTGGGTTTATACTCACGCTCTTACAAACTATTCTGACTCAAACTAAAGCTTAGTGGTGGAGACGTTGAAGTCATGTGGCTGTGGTGTAGTTTATTTATAGCCTAACGTTAGCTTGTTACTTCTGGTGACTGCATTTATGGTTAAAAAATCATAAAAGTGGTGTTCATTTGTGAAGATTATCTTGCGGAACAAAACGTGTAAGTATGATAAACTTGTTTGCCACAGAGTTTATTTTCTGCAATAATCCAAAAAGCCAATGGAAAAATCCAATTGGCTTTTTGTCGAGGGCACCAGGGCGATGCTGGAGCCATGCAGCCAAGATGTCAAAACTTACACACTTTGTCTCATTGGCTGGACAATCAGTTGGAATAAAATCTTGGCGAAGCAAACGAGGATCAGTGTGCATTTGGAAGAAGATGCATCTCATCTCCTTCATATAAATGAATAGAGAGCACGTTTTTGGTGCGATTGCTGATAACAGTTAAGCAAAGTCTGACAAGTTTAGTCTTAGAGTGCTTTCACACTGTTCAAATGAACATTCAGTTCAAACAAGCATTTGAAAGCAGATCAAACCAGACAAAGACCACTTTAGAGTCTGTCTACTTTGAAGTGAACTCTGGTGCTGTTTGTGATGTGAATGCAAGGTGGACTAACCACAAGACTGTGGCCCCACTTCCACCTGGTATTAACATATGATCTGTATCTGGATAATGACATCAGATCCGTTGGTATTTGCGTTTACACCTGGTATTAAAATGCATTTTTGTTATCTTGATTATACCTGCATTGTGTTCAGCTCTTAATATGCAAATAAGTTAGACGAGTGTCTGGCTGCCGGACTTGTCAATAGACATGGTGCATCCCAGGTCTAAGGAAAGCAATGCCACAAATGGACGTCATTCATTTCTAAAATATTTTTTTTGTGAGAGAACTGCAGCTAGCTACTGCAACTACTTGTAGCTTTTGCCTGGCTTGCTGGTTAGCTGGGTGGATTTTTTTCTTAAGAATGTGGTCATGCTGTATGGATTGCATTTGCAGCTGAGATTGTTCATACATCAGCACTTTTTTTTTTTACGTGTAATGAGCATTACAGCCTCACACAGCTGCCAGTGTTTGACGTTTCAGCTTTGGAATTGTTGGAGGAAGTATCATTTTTCACGCTGAACTTGAGCTAAGCTAGCTGTTTCCCCTGCCTCCAGTGTTAAACTAGGCTAAACCTGTTCTGGATCTTCTCTGACTCTGAGTAAGGTGATAAACAAGAGAGTTTCCCAAAATGTCAGACTGCTCCATCTTATCAAGGTCCCTGTGGAGTTTTCTTAAAAGTTTGAATCTTGTGTTCACTTCCATGTCTACTAGCTTGCAGTCTTTCACCTTCCCTGCCTTTGTTGGCACATTGTGCCATACTATCTTGGCACGTTACCACCACCTGTAGATCAATGGAATAGTCTGACACCATTGGCTGGACTGTTTTATCACATCACCTGCGTGTATGTGCACACCAGACAAGTAAAACGGGGACCCACTCATAAAGAAAACTGCTCCATAGTGCTACTAGAGGTCAAAACGTACCTTTAAGTGTAAGTGTAAATATAATGTTAAAATCATCTGTCTGTACTGACAGTTTACTTTTCTATCATTAATATAAAATGATGAAAGAAACAAAAAAGTTTAGCTGTTTTTGCTACTGACAGTATATAAATTGCCATCCAAGATAAAAGCTTAATTTAAAAAAAATCTATATTTTATTATATGCTTGATTTTCTTTTCCTCTGTGGTATAATAAAGTTTTGGTCAGGATGAATCCTATGTGAAAAAAATGAGTTGAATTGATGTGATATCTTCCCAGTACATTAATGTAAATGATTATTCATTAGTGTTTACTGATTCAACTGTATCCTGCTGGCTTATCAACACCTAAGATTATTTCCCGTTTTTCATACAGTGAGAACTTTTAATTTTGACTTTTGTTTTTGGCTTTATTGATTGTTGTTGAGGCTTTCCTACCTTATCCTAATTGCATATCATAATTAAATATTGTTTGCAATCACTCTGACTGGATCCAGTTCACTCTCAGCAGGTTTGTGGTGCAACATATATTGTTTGTATGTCTTAATGTTTACTCTACAATCAGGTTCTAAACCTAATGACTCCTTTGTATGTTGGTGAAGGACTTGTCCTCCCTTTGCTCTGCTTTGTGCATCTTTCACATGCATTTCATTAGGTTTGGTTTTATTATTTACAGCCCATGGTGTACAGAAGAATTCTACTCTGACCAATTGACTGGGCTACATCACATCACTGCATTATTTTTAAACTTTTTATTATTGTCAGGTTAATCTTGACTTTGGGCTAAAGCTGCTATGATCAGTATGTTCAAATTAAGAATGGATGAAATGACTACATGTAGTGTGAATGGTGTTGCTCGCAGTGACAAACAAACTAAATTAACTCTCTCCATGATAAATCAGAGTTCTGTTGCTGACAAGTTGCACAGTTAGGTGCAACTTGCTACATGTGAAATTATATAAATATAATGATAATAAATATACAGTATGTATATACTGTATATATTCCCCCCGATTTTGCAGCCTTCCTAGAAAATTAAATGATTATTCCTAAAGAAAAATTAGAGAAAGATCAAAATGGGAGACATTTAAAAAGTGATGTGTGGGCCACACTTAATGGCACATTCTAGACGTGGGGGGCCTTATGAGATTGTCTCATAGGCCAGATCTTGGACTCCTGGCTGACACAGTAGAATTACAAGAGCTAACATGTTCTTCTAGTTTATTATTCTCTTCCTAAGTTACAATGGAATAGTTTCCGTAGTGAATGAATAAATCTTACACACCTCGTATGTACAATTGTTTCTGCACTTGTTGGCAAAGTCAAAATTATTGTCTTTTAAATGGTACTAAAACATAACAGCACAGACCACAAAACTCCACTGCTTTTTGTGAGTGAAGTCGGTGTGCTTTTCCTGTGACTGTTTGAGTTTCCTGACAGGTGACCTGACCTCTTCCTGCTGGGACTGGCTCCCGCCCCCTGAGGCTCTGAACAACATGAGAGGTTTAGATAATGGATGGCTGAACAGAGGGTATGACACTTCAGAGCCCATTTCACGTTATTGCATGTTTATAATACATTATAAATAAAACATCCTGGAATTTGTATATCAAAATAAAGAAACGGTGACATACTGTGCAGCCAAGACCTAAATTCTTACGAAATGATTACATGTTTGTTTTTAAAAAACTAATAATGTCACTTTTTTCACATTATAGTGTTTTACAGGATACGGTTTTTCCTCCCAAATTTACATTTTAGGATAGGTCTTTTTTATTCCTTTCATTGTTTATTTTGGTACAATATTTCAACCTTACATATTAAAAATTGTTTACATACTGAGAACTTCATATCTGCAGGAGCGGTTTGTTCTCATCTCCTAGAAACCTGTCCGCAGGTTCAATATATTCTTCATTGACTGTAAACAAATGTGAAGTAGCTACTGAAGAGGCCGAGACGAACATGAGCAGACACTCCCTTTCTGCATGTGAGGCGCTAGCAGTAAAAACAGTTAAAACACAGAATAAACATAAATATACAAACTGTACACGCTTGACACGAAGAGAAACAGCTATGGAAAAGTCAACTTGTGGAGTAAACTGTACAGCAGGCTGCGTTACTAACAAGGACAACTAGACTCTGATGTCATTAAAAAAACAAGGTAAATGACTTAAACATCTTAAACTGAAAATAAAACATCTTTTTAAAATATGCATTAGATGTTTTGTGCTTTTGTATGGATTTTTCCCCTTTTGCCCCCCAGTTTACAGTTATTTCCTCGCCCTCTTTTTCAGCGCCTCCTCTGATACACATGAATTCACCAGATATGCTGCCTTTTATTTGCCAAAGAGAAGCTTCACTGCCATCCCACATTTCATGGTTTCAAAATATTGTGTGTTCTGTAGGTGTTTTTGTTGTCCACTTGAGAAAGTCTCTATACAGCACAAGTTTTTACACCACAAAAGTCTCTGTGTTTGTGACAACCGGAGTAAGAAATTCTTTTCAAGCACACAGATCAGTTTTTTCTAGAGTGCACTAAAGTGGGTGAGACGTGCAGTGGGGAGTGCTTTTGGGGCAGCCATGTTTTATATATGCTCTGGTTTGCTCAGCTAAAGCACAATATCAACAAAGGTGGGTCATGCATTACCAGATAATCTTGTGGCTCTCTCTAGTAGAGAGGCCTGGTGTCAGACTCTAGTTCACCACTTTAGTTTGTATTGTGCTCACATTGTGCATACTCAGGGTCCCCTAACAGGTTAATCTGGCCATAACTCCAGCAAGAACAATCTCGATTGGGACAAGAAGAGAGAGCCTGCCACAGCCGTCCAAAAACCTTTGACTGAACAGAAACCATCTCAAACCCTTGTCTTTGAGTCAGAACAAATTCCCGTAGCTGTTGTTGTCAGCTGCATAGCGTGGCAGACCCACTTGCTGGCTGACTTAACTACGTGCTGTAGTGAATCCACTATGCTTCACAGTTCACTGAAGTTATTCTGGAATGTTGCATGAGGCTCACACCCAAACAACACTGATCTTGTTAGAGCTCAATTTTCCCGAATCTCTACAACACAGGTGAGTAAAATGTTGCAGCATCAGGACCAATAGAAATGATGGAGAAAAATATGACACCACCAAATTCCAGAACTTCCTTTTAATTTTATCTTACTTTCCATCTGTACTGTCCAGTAAAATAAGATGCATTTCAACCCGGTGGTGCTGAGAGTGCCTGTCATCCAGAACTGTGGGTATACACCATGGCACACTGAGGTGGCCACAACCTGTCCAATTGTCAGGGACCAGTTGGTACATGTCCTACTTCAGTAGCCAAACTTCCCCTTTAATCTCACCAAGTGGTTTCCTACATTGTCCTATAGGTCTGTCAAGACCAGAGCAGCTCATGATAAGCAGGCGTGGTGTCTTCTCATACGCTCATTTAACATCATCTGGTCTCAGTGATGTTTTTAAGGTGCTGTACGTTTCCTGATGCTCTTGGTGAGTTTTTGGGACAGATCTGCTCCAAACTGTTTTGTCATTAGGTTGTGACAGTGCCATAATACACTGTGCACTGCATTCACTCAATTAGGAGGACTTTTTTTAAGTGCAGAGTTTGGATTTGCTGTAATTTTTGTCATTTAGTGGAACCAGAAAGTCCACTTTCTTCACCCTGCTTTCACACCAAATGTACAAGTGTGAAATTGCACAGAGCAAGGCCATTCTTTTCAATGGAGAGTGTAGCCATTGGACACATTGTACGTTGAATGTGTCCAATGGCATTCCAGCATTGACAGAAGGCAGGAGTTACAGAGTGACAGCGCCAATGTCACTGCTGAGAAAACTATTATGTACTTATGAAACTGTACTCTCCAATCCTACATTCCAATGCAGGCTGTAGTATCCTGGTTAGCTGTTTTGTAGGATGGTAATGCTTTATGTAATGCCCTTAATCCTACTCTGTACCTTGTGAAAACTATGCAACCTTGTATGTTTGACATGAAACCAGCCCATGTGGAGCTGAGGTTGGAGGAGCGAGCTGCAACCAACCACCACAGATACATGAGCTCTGGTTCTTGAACTAGTTACATTCAGGATTCTTGGAACCTTTGTGCTATCTAGCAATCCAGCCCGCATTTCCACCAGTTTTGCACCATTACCGTTTTGTGAATATTAGGAGTTGGTCAATCGCGATAAACTAAGCTAGAAAAGCTAGTGGTGCTAATTCTCTAGTTGGTGCCATTAAACCATTGCAGAAGAAGAGGACACAACGAGGTGATGATGATGAATTGAAAGTCAAAGCTCAAACAAACAAGAACCATGTGGAAAACATGATGGAAGTATGACATTTCTGTTTGTTTCATGTATTCATGTGAGGAAGGTTACAGCCTCCTCATCGCTCCACACAGATCTGATGTTTTCGTCTCTTCAGTGGAAGCGTGACTGATGTTTAAGTCACACGCTTCATGTATGTCATCTTTTATTCACCAAGTCTGTTTCCAGCATTTCCACTTTTTGTGTGCAAATTAAAACTGTGCATGAAACCAGGTGGATGGAAATGCACTTAATTAAACAAACACACCTTTAAGTAGACCAGTATTTGTCAAAATCACCACCAAGACCAACATTACAAGTAAAACTGGAAAAAAAATATTGTGCTGGGTTTCTATTAGAAAGGTTGGAACATTTTTCCAATAACTGCAATACAGCCTCTCTTAGAGCCAGCATCTAGTGGCCAGTAGAGAAACTGCAGCTTTATAGCCCTATGAGTAGTATAGTAAGAATAGTTTGTGTGCTTGTAGCACTTGACTGTGCAAAGGTTCTTGAAATGAAGCCCTTAAACTGGCCTCTAAACACTAGTTAGGACTCTAAAAACAGGTTGAGGCCCTGCCATAGACAAACTACACTGTGTTTGGAGTTAAACAATGGATTGTACTTCCTTGTTCCCTCATCCTATCAACGCGTTTCTGAGGTGCAAAGGACTTGGGGCTGTTTCCTCAGAACCAAGCACATACATGGTTAACACATTTCTGTTAAATGAAGTGACATACAGAGCAGCAGCACTGGGTCAGTTCCTGGTCACCACCAGGAGGGGGCTGTATACTACAACATGTCCTTCAGTTCAGCCCAGGTATTCAGAGGATCTAAAAGTTTCAGGTTGAGTCCTGTGCACCTGCCCGCAGTGCTCAGACCCCCTCTAACACCTTTCATGTGTCAGATGAGTCTTTCCTCTGGTGGGACTTTGAGCATGCTGTCCATCTCCAGCCGAGCTCCAGCCAGCTCCTGAGCACTGGGGCTGTATGCGCCCTCCGACTGGCGCTTCTTCCTCGCCGTGAGCACCATGAAGGTCAAGCCGATGATCAGTATCAGCACACAGAGGCAGAGCAGCGGGATGGCTACCACCAGCCAGGGGATTCCCTGTTTATGGGCTTGTTTCTGCAAAGGTACAGAGGGATGAGATTGTTCCTTACTGACGTAGATATGGACTAAAATGTCATAAAGGTATTCAGTTTTAAAATGTCATGCTTCAGCTATCTGAAAACACATCCTAAATAAAGAAATGACATGGATGTGGAAATGTTTAGAGCCATTTTATAGATAAAAATAACAAGTTTTATAATGTTTTCTGAACTTAATGGAAAAAGAACAGAATTTATTGGATGTTTGTTACATGTCATCAAGCAACAAGTGTAAAATGGACATCTCTTGACCCGTATGTATAATACTAAAGAAGAAAAATGTAATAAACTTACGTTAGTGTCACAGATTGGACCACTGTAGCCAGGTAGGCATTCACACACAAACATGTTGAATCGATCTAAACAGGAACCACCGTTTTGACAGGGGTTCGACTCACACTCATCAATCTCCATTTCACACCTGCAAGACAGGAAATACATGGAGTCACAAGGACATTAACATACTGTACAAACAGTTTAGAGCACTCTCAACATTCCTAAAGACATTTATCTGAGAAGTGTTTGCGCCTCAAAAAGTCTTTATTTCTTTATTTGTATTAAAACACATTTTACAATGCAGATAGTTTTGGTTTTATTGGTACCGGTTTTGAGATATCTGTTTCAGAGATTTCTGCCTCTGAAACAGTTCAACAGCAACGTGTCTTTCTAGAAACAGTGTCCCTCTTACTCCACATAGATACAGACCTCATTATGAACAGTTTTCAAAGTGATGACTGTCCCACTGAAATCTCAGAGACAGAAACCCCAAACCATACCTGGAGGGGCAAGAGGGCCAAGGGGCATATGTTTATCTTATTTGGGTGAATGGACCTTTAAAGCTGGGGTAGGCAAAATCTGTGCAACCTAGGCAAAACCTTCCGCCTCTCTCTCTGCTGCCTCATATCACTCCACTAAGCCCCTCCCACCAAACCCACAACTTCGACCAGCAGCAGAAGGAATCGGTTCCCCAGTGAAACTGTATCCCTCGTAGGGCTCGCTCTCTACGGCGTGAGCCTCACTGAGACCGCGGTCCCTCCCGCCGTGACTTGTTTTCTCAAAGACGCCCCTCCAGTGCTTCACGGTCACAGAGCAGAGTGCCCCAGGCTTCAGAGGCAGCTGCAACGCCGTCCAGCAGCGGGAAGAGAGGCTAGTACACCGCACACACACACACCACTGTCCCCCGTCAAAAGTTATTCCCCACTGTTGGTCATCATGCCTCTTTGCCACTCGTTGTTATGAGTGCCATGGCATTGAACGTAATTAGCCTGAAGCTCCGTGTGGAGCCGGGACGTGTTGTTTTGTACTACATGCCGCTGTAGGCAAAGGAGGTGTTGGAAATTTATTTCAAGTTTCAGGACTTTGGGAAGGATTTTCCCTGTCTGAAGGGACATGTATACGCTTCTGCTCTTGTAGCTTAGCCAATACGAACACACCGTCTCACTGAAATAACTTGTGATTGGCTAAAGTCTATCGTCACGGGATAGACTTAAATAATAATGGGAAAAGAACAACAAGAAATGCCATGTGAATCTTTGTATTGTTGGCACTAACCTTACTCTACTACCTGGTGGTATGATAGACTGTATGTAACCTGACTTCTACCCAAAAGTGACCAGGGTGCTTATTCAGACATGAGACATCAGATGTAAAGGGGTGCGTGTCTGAAAGGGGCTTAACATACACTTTTCTCATGTCCTGTGGTATATTCTCTCCAGCTTCTTTTGTTTGCTTTACAGCATATTACCTACAACCTGCAGGTTATTAATCACACCTGTGCTTTTACAGCTGTTACATGTCAAAATGTCTTCTGTAAAAAAAGGTCTATAGGCCTGTAGGTACTCAAACTATTTATTGCAATCCATGCCACAAGTCTTTTTCACTCATCACATTCTACAAAGACAGGTATGAAACCTTTGATGAGGGCTCGCAAGGAACTCTTGCTTCAAGGGATCACAAGCAAAAAAGCTTGGGAACCACTGCTTTAAGACATAAATAAAGAAAAAGCACCTATGAATAAATTACATTTGGTGCAAATTATAATTGACATATGCTAGTTTGAGCAGGCCTTTAAGGGTTAGTCCACCCAAAATTCAAAGAAAAGAAATATACTTTATCACTTCCCTCTAGTGAAGAAGAAGGAACATATTTTCAGGAACATGGCGGGTGAGGAGCTGTTTCTGTCTGGAGCCAAGGTTCTTGTAATGTTATTAATATTCTGTTATCCAATCACCTGCGAAAGCGTTGTCAAGGCAACCGTAAACAAGTCACGGATTCAAATACGTCATCAGTGGAGTCTTGTGATTGGTTCGCTCGCTCCATGTGAAGGCGTCTTTCGTCAGACGGACGTAACCCTGTACGTGCTCGTCCCTGCAATGTTACTGCTTTCATTCACACACAGCCATACCGGCATTTTCCCTGAAATGTTTCCAGGTCTTGAGGAGGGAAATTGGTGGTACAGAGAACGTCTAGAAGATGACTGCAAGTGACTGAAAATAAATAATCCCAACAACCTACTTTACAAGTAGCCAAATAAATCTAGCAGCGATCTCATGGATTAACTAAGACTAATACCAAGGTATTCTCATCGGAGTCATATGAACATAAACTACGCTGGTAACCAGAGGATAAGCACCTGAGTAGCCTAGTGATGAAGTGAAATGACGGCAAAGTAACTGCTGTTACTGCGTATCCGGTTTTTATATGGCCAGACCAACCAATCAGATGTAAGTAAATTTCGACTATTTTGACGTGGCATGTTTATGATTGGCCAAATCAAGGACAAAAAAAATGACTTTGCCCATGCCTAGAACCGAGCCAATTCACACATGACCCCATGCAGGAAATGTTCCTGAACATTTTAGGTATAGACTGCATATATGAATGGGGCTTAATACACAAGGTTTTGGAATTAACTTGAAAAGACTAAAATCCATCAAAAGTGAGCTCACCTGCTGCCTGTAAAACCTGGCATGCATGTACAGTTTGCTCCCCACAGCCCATCATTGCAGATAGCGTCATTTGCACACTGGACATCTTCACCACACTGTATTGGAGGATAGTCCCACCTGTTGGAAAAGATATTAAACTTTACTGCAATAAATGATGAATGGAATGCCAGAATTCTGTGTTGCTGTGTGTATGCACTGTATGCTAAAGCTACAGATCCCACTGCCTGTTCAAACCAATAGGCTAAACAGATGGATGAGTGAGTACTCACTGGCAGAGAGGGCCACTGTAGTCCTTGGGGCATACACAGGTGTACATGTTGGGTCCATCCTGACAGGTGCCTCCATGTTCACAGGCATGATGCTCACACTCATCAATATCCTCATCACAAAGTGTGCCAGCATATCCAGGGTGGCAACGGCACTCAAAACCAGCCAAGTAGTCCTTACAGCTTCCATAAACACAGGACTGAGACGCACAGTCATCAGTGTCTGTCTCACACTGTTCTCCCTCCCAACCCGAGTCACAGACACAGCTGAATTTATTAAAGACGTCTTCACATGTGGCTCCATTTAGACAAGGATCTGAATGACAAACGGGGGCACTGGTACAACCCAAGTGAATCTTTGGTTTTCCATCTAAATGGAACTGAGATGGCTGTGGGGCGTTATAGTCATCCACAAAAGGAAGGTAGACTCCTCCGACCCTTACAGCACCTAAGCAGCCAGTGAAGCTCTCTGCGATAGCTAAAGTGGCCCCCTTCTCATTGAGAAAGTGAAGGCTTCCTGTGCGCTCCGGCACGCTTCTGGCATCTGTGATTCCATCCACTGTGATGACCCAGGGAGAGGCCTTGCGTTCCTTCTCAGCCATTGAGATGTTCACACGATGCCAGCTGCCGTCAGCCACTCGACGAACTCCTGTAAAGGTCAGCGCCTCGACACTGTTGCCAATGTGGATCTCCACACGGATTGAAGAGTCCAGCAGACCCACCATCAGCAGGTCAGAGCCCCAGGAGGCCCTCAGGAGCACGGCGTTCTCTGAACGCGTCCGCATCTCAATGTATATGTTAGAGACAGGTTCAGCCAGGGAGCCTCCAGCACTGTAATGTACAGGGTTGTTCTCAAATGTGGCATTGTACACACCTAAGAGTCAACATGGAGAAATATTTGTATCATTATTTTATTGTTTTGATTTCATTTAATAAAGGAACAGCCTGATAAATTGGATTTGCATTTGTTTGTTGCAGAACCAATAGCCATTTATAATTCCCATCTATTCTGGGAAATAATCATTTTAAAA
This sequence comes from Macquaria australasica, assembly GCA_005408345.1. Classification (NCBI taxonomy): domain Eukaryota; kingdom Metazoa; phylum Chordata; class Actinopteri; order Centrarchiformes; family Percichthyidae; genus Macquaria; species Macquaria australasica. The sequence goes on along the minus strand of SEMN01000923.1, from coordinate 34,674 downwards.
TCATGGGAAAACATTCAACCCTAATGCCCCAAAATGTCAAACTCCTTATATACTATTATTATGAATAATTATTACTTGCATGCTGCCTCTATAGTATAATTTTTTTATTTTTTTATTTTTTTATTTTTTTTTACAAATAATTAGATCCTAAGGCAAAATAAGGTACATCCAACTAATTGGATGTAATGTATACTTAAGGGTAGTATTGCCCACAGAATATGACTAATTTCTGACTAGTTATAAAATTATATTTATATGTAATGATGTTCTTACATTCATATCCATCAGGAAGGTCCACACAATGGCCGCCATTGACACAAGGATCACTAACACACCACACACGAGTTTCACAGGTCTTTCCGGTGTATTCCTCTGGACAAGAACACGTAAAATCGTTGAATGTGATGGTGCACTCTCCTCCATTTTGACAAGGCTTCGTCTGCAGAGGGAAGTATGGAGATGTTATATAATCCAGACACAAGGAACAGTGACAGCAAATAATCATAAGAACACTTTTAAAGCTCAAAAGTGTTCGCTTTGGTAAGACCAGTATCCAAAACTGAAAAGGGCCAGTTCTGTGTCCCATTTTGAGGGCTGCCTCATTCTGTCCATATTTCAATAAATTAATGTGTTACAACAAGATGACCTGGTTGGAAAGACTCCTCTAAATATGGCCAAGAAATGCTAAAAAAGTTAGCTGGAGGATACAACCTATGCATCTATGGCTTATCTGTGTGTTTAGTGTTGGTCACTGTGAGAATAGGGACAAAAGCATATGTTCTGACACTATGGTTAATCCTTTGTAGTCTCATATGGGAGTAGGTGCGGGTTTAGGAACCTTGCTTTAAGTCCTTCTCAGGACCTTTGTAGGCACTATTGCTGCATTCATGCCATGTTGGCCTCAACACCAACACCTATACCACCCCAACCTCCACCCAATGTGCTAAGCTTTTGGTGTTATTTGGTATTTTAATGTTCATGTATGTGTTTATTATAGGGGGATTAGCACTTCTGATTTTATTTTGATGTAACTGCCAGTGATGGAGGCTTTGCAGCCATTTTGCCACCAATTGGTTGAGACCTTTGGCTAAGCGAGAGTAACCATAGCTGTCAGCAAATCTTGATATTTTTGACTTGGAATTGCAACTACGAGGCTGCTTGTAATTACAGTCAAATATAAGGGACTGTAGTACATTTATTAGGGTGAGGACAGGAGTGTAATTCTGAAAAGATCATCCCCAGAATTATTAATATTTTCTTTGGTCCCTCCCCTTGACTTAGAAGCTTACTTTAGTTGTTAGTGATTGGACATTATCTCTCACGAGAGTGTGTCTTTTTTCACAAGCCTACAGCAGTTCCTATCATCCCTTTGTTCTACATCATAACAGAGAGCGGAACTGCAGTAAAGTAAAATGTGATGTATAAAGATTCCCTTCTATTCTGATCTCAAAACTGACATATTGGTCCTATTAACTACTTGTATGACTAACAAACAGTACTACTGTAAGGAACAAAGCAGATTAAGGAACTATTTCCTACCTTGCAAGTATCATCACTGAGGCAGCCCTTCTCTGTGTTTTCAGCATCACTTGGTAAATAGACTTCCTCCTCCTCCGAGCTGTTCCAGGCATCCACATCTAGATGCACTGAGTTTAAACGAAGGTCCTGCAGACAACCTTTGTAATGCCCCCCCCACCGATCAGAGTCCCAGTCTCCTGGAAGTCCTCCTACATAGGCTTGATCCCCACTGTTAACATTCACTTCAGGGATCTCTCCTATTCCATAGCGAAGGCCTGCATGCTCAAAGATCACTTGTCTGTATTGGACTTCCACCTGTAGAAGTTGCTTCTCGCCAGTGGTCACAAATATCGGAGCTGTCAGTGGGGCACTGTTAGGCAAAGAGCTGACAAAAACCCTCCCCATCCCCAGGTAGACTGAGAAGTAGACCTCTCCCCCCTCTTCCTCTGTGGGTCTCCTCAGCTGGAACAGCAGCCCGTCTGGCTTCAATGACCGTAGGAAGAAGGATACATTGAAGTTACTCCCGTGGCTCTTGCCTACATCGTAGGCACTGAAACTCACAGTGTCCTCGTGGCTGTATGTCCACGAAGGGAATTCTGCCCGGGGAGAATTGGAAGTTTGGATTAATCACATGAAAAACAAGACTAGAACATCTGGTAATAGAATTCAGTATCAGGAATGCCACTGCAATGTAACAGTTCACACAGCAGCACAAGTTGTATCAAGATGCCAAACCTGTGGCAATCAAGTCTTCTTCTGCAGGTGGCCATCAAATAGGAAATAAGCATGTTTTTATTGACTATGTAATGTAGATTCAATTATTGTTGCAGTAGTAAACAGTGGCCACAGTTAGTGCTGCAGCTAATCGTATCTTACTTTAGTTTTCAGGTCCACTCTGAATAATGAGGAGTTTTCGTACTTTCATTTAAGTCAGATTTTGAATGTAGGACTTTTAAATGCCTTTACACACCGGAGGTGTACTTTCACACAGAATGCGAATATTAAAAGGCAGCATCATTTTTTGGAACAAGGTTGATTTTTCTGAGCTTTCGCACAGCAAATAAAGGCACCAAGGCTGTGCAGAACGGACATCACGTCACAACTCCACAATGGCCTGACCTGTTGATTGTTTGTGTTTCTCATCACCCTGTATTATATGACAAAGGGCACAAAAATGATAAAGACAATGAACTCAAGGACAATGTGTGGAGCATCACCAGATGCAGGATAGTGAGGAGCTGATGTTGTTGAGCTGTTGATGCAACAGTGTCATAGCAAGTTTGACTCGTCATATTAACCAAATACAGGAGGCACTTCACCTGGGTACTGCACAGACTACCCACAGTAACATAAGACACTGGAGCATACATATTGGAGCACAGATAGGCTTTATATGAGTGCTGCAGTGGCGAATGAGCTGACGCGAATATATCACAATTTTGCATCACTGCTGGCATGAATAGTTTTGATGCAAAATATTCGAGTATTCCCCATTTCTGTGCCATTTATTCTTCACGTCCCCGGTGTGTGAAGGCCTTAACAGAGTATTTTTACACTGTGGTATTGCTACTTTTAGTTACACCTATGATGGCTGGTTAGACAAGATTTGTCAAACGCTTTTAAAAACTTTAAAAGTGCTTACCTTCAGAGCAGCTCTCACTATGGAAGGGACGGTAGCAGTCACACTGATAGCTGGTCCACAGGTCCACACAGCGTCCATGTCCATTGCAGGGGTCAGGCTTACACCATTCAGTCTTACTGCATCCCAGCTCATGGCCTTGGTCCTCTGGAAGTGTTTGGGGTAGGATAGGCTTGGAGTCGATCATCAGGTCTTCCATACATCCAATGAAGCCTGCACCACTTGCAGAGTATTCTAAAAGCTCCTTTGGTGCTCCACCTACATAAATATTAGTGAAGGCTTCAGAGGGCTGGAAAGGCGGTTCATCAGCACCACCATCTATAACTCTGCATCCGTCCCTGTCACAGCCAGGGCCTTTCAGAATCAAGATCAGACCTTCATTATCTACAAACACATGAGCATCTCGCCAGTCTCCATCACTAACCAAACCAGGAAATGTGACATCCAGTTCAGACTCCTCAGAAAAGGCTTTTGCATGAAGACCACCGTTCACAATCTCCAGGAGGAGGTGACAGTCCACATCTCCTCTGTAGAAGAGCAACATATTGGGTATAGTTGTCCGGAAGCGTAGCTGTAAACCGAAACCATGATGAACACTGTGTTCAACCTCCCTCCGCGTCCTTTCTTCTAGAACAACCTGGATGTGAATGAATCCAGGAGTGGAGAAGGAGAATGTTGTTCTCGTGGAGCATTGCTCATCATAGAAGCCATGAGGGCACAAGCATGTGTGACCATGTTCTCCATTCTCCAGCCATGGATGGCATGTGGCTCCGTTCTGGCATTCATGGTCCACACAGCCATAGAGTTTCACATCACAGTGATCACCTCCCCATGGAAGTTCACCTGTCTCTCCCTCAGGACAGTGGCAGGTGTAGGATGCCCTGCCATCTTCACACCAGCCACCATTCTGACAGGGCTGGCTCTCACATTCATCAATGTTCACTTCACACAGCTCACCTGGAGAGAGATGACACTGAGGGTTAGATATGATGGTGGCTGACTGCTAGAGGGTACCAGAGCTGTACTGGAAAAGAAAGGGAAGGATAATGCTTATTATGCTCATTGCTGATGTTAGTCGATTAACTATACCATTAACTAAACACTTCTGTTTGTTTCATTTTTATTTTCTGGGCCCTCTTTTTGGTGTTTGTAAAAATGTTTAAGCTTAGGTCATTTTGATAATAGCAGAAAATTAAAATGTTCTTATGTTGAGACAGCAAGTGCTGCCACTGATACAAAGGCTATATTTAGTACATACAGTATTCTCAAATTTAACATGCAACAGATGATTCTGTCCATTCATTACAGGGTAGAAGACTCACCTAGAAAACCAACAGAGCAGATACAGGTGTAGCCATTGATCTTATCCTCACAAGTGCCTCCATTCTGGCAGGGTTCTGACTCACACTCATCAATGTTGACGGAGCAGTTCTCTCCTGCAGTGTGAAAGACATTAAATGATTGTCAGAATATTTAAAAATGTGTGAGAACTGAAATTTTTGCTGATTGGTTCCTTTAGTTTTACTGACCTGCAAACCCTGGCTGACACTGGCAGATATATCCAGCTGCGTCTGCAAAGCTGAGCTCCCAGTCCAGCTCCCAGTGAGACGGATCTGAGCGCTCAAAACACTCCCCACCATTCTCACAGGGCTGCTCAGCACACTCATCTATATCAATCTCACAGTCTGGTCCTTCATAACCTAGAGTAAACACAACAGAAAATGTAGTTTTATCTGTTTTATTCACACTGAACACTAACACATATGAAATTTTCTACACGTGTCTTAGGTCAGTCACAAATTTTGAGGACGACGCATTAACAATAAACTAAGAACCAAAATGAACCTTTGATTCTTCTCTTACATGCATGAGCATATTAATGAGATCATATAAGTAGCTTTCTTCCATCTCCACCACATTGCCCGAGTTCATCCATTTATGACACAGTCAGATCTCATTCATGCATTCATTTCATAATTTCCTACAGTGGTCCATTACCATGCTCGATCAGAGAGGCAAACACCAGTAACATTGAGATGTTTTTGTTTTTAGCCATGCTAGCTAGTGATGTGTCGATCATGAGCGTATTGTTCATTTGATCTACTCTTTGATAGCAACTAGAAGTAACGAGTCGTCTCACAGAGTAATTCGCTCATTTTGGCCACACCTGTTTATGCCCAACAATAATAATGCATGAGTTTAATTTTTCTCACGTGACAGCTACACAGGCTCGGTATTGGACAGAAATGTGCCGAAAAATGGCGACTGCAGTTGCGATTGTATTGTATTGATTTTTAATAAAATTGTAAATTATAAGTCAAGTGAGCAAAGAAGCCGGCAAATATTTTGGCGGGCAACAATCACTGTCAAATGTTGGCGATAATGCTCCGCTCGGCTGCAATCTACCAGTAAAAAGAAGAAGAAGAAGAAGCCATAGAAGAGACATAGCACAAGATGGTGAACACAGTAAATATTACCTGCTCAGTATCAACATTGTTAACATTATTACTGTAAGTGCTAGGAAGCCACACAGAGCTGCTAGCATGACTCTACAATCGTAAGTCTTGTTGATCCTTATTGACAGCATATTGCTGTAGATAAGCAATTAATATGTTGCTATGTATTTGTTGTATTATATTATATTATTTATACATTTTACATTTGTTATTTACGGAAGCCGAGAACGGCCGTGCTTGCAATTATTTTTTTAATGCCGTTATCTCGAGATAACGAGTTAATTATCCCGTTATCTCGAGATAACGGGCTTTGTTATCTCAAGATAACGAGTTAATTATCCCGTTATCACGAGAAAACAAAAGGCCGTTTCCTCTTATTGTTAATCAGTGATCAGGAGTGCCAGGCCAGCATGCTTAGATGACGTCTTGACGGCAACTGAGTTAAACTGCAAATGTCAGACCAAGGAGTAGGCCTACCCATTATTGATCAACACATCAGACTGTACATCAATCAAGGTCTAACACAGGCAGAAACTGCATTGTGTCTTTCTGTCAGAGATAACATTCAGATCAGTCCTCTGTTCAGTTATGAATCCTCCCCGACAGTCATGACAGTGATCTTGAAGGCTGAAATCAGGTGTGTAATTAACTCGTTATCTCGAGATAACAAAGCTTGGATAATTATCCCGTTATCTCGAGAAAACGGCATTAAAAAAACATAATTGCAAGCACGGCCGTTCTCGGCTTCCGTAGTTATTGGTCATTTTTTAGCATTACAAATTTGTGATTTTGCACTTTAAATAAACGTACTCTTAAGAGAATTGGTTGGATTGAATGTTCTGGTGCAAAGCAAAAATACTAGTTGTTGCTATTGCAGTGAATTAATGGAGTTCCAGGTGTCCTCTTTGAGTAACTGTCAGAGAACTGAGAATGGTTTTAAATTCAAACGTATGGATGATGATTTCTTCTCTGTGGGCAGCTGTCTCAGTGGGAATCCTACACGCTGCCTGCATATCTACTGGGGTTTTGTGAAAACCTACAGCTAGAAGATCTCTGGGTTCAGAGGCACATGGACAGCGGCCCAATCGGCTCACTTCACAACCTTTGCGTATCCTTGTGTTGGTACAGAAATGCTTGGTCTTCATCATGTAGTTCAGTACCTGGCCAGCAGAGGCAGGTGTATCCTTTGATTCCCTCTACACATGTGGCACCATGCTGACAGGGATCAGAGGCACACTCAGCGATATCCACTTCACAGTGGTCACCCTCAAATCCTGTCTCACTGCAGTCACATTCATAGCTGCAAGAGACACACATGAGTTTTTATACAGCAGGATATCAAAATTTAATTAGTGCGAGCCAAGTGACCACCACCATGGCTGAAAGCTGAAGTTAATGCAGAAGAGGCTTAAGATGAAGAACCAATAATGACTACTGGATTCTGACTCCCACAGTCCCGGTCAATGTTCACTTCTAATGTGTGTCTGGTAACTTTAAGGAATCTTTGTTCCATTAAGGAGTACTGAGGAGAAATAATTTTGGGCATGTTTGATTGATAGGTGTCTCATAGTTCCTACTGGCTGATGTGGAGCTAGCTTTCTTATCCCATCTCAGCTCCACACAGCTTTTCTCACCTTTTCTAAAATGTTGGCTTTTTTGGTTCCAGTAACAAAGATGGCAACAAGTGATGAACCAAACTCCAGTCTTTAAAACATCTATTGATGACAGACACTACATCTATGTTTTCCTACAGTTTATGATATAAACACAGACTTACATTTTTCCAATTGTGACCCAGACCAAATGCGTATGTGACGATAAATGTATGAATAACTCATGATCACAAGAAAAGAGTTTGTTATCTTAAGATGACATTATTGAGTTGTGATGGCCTTTCATAGAAATCAGATGAGTGGCAATTCAGATTTCAAGTCAATTCACACATTGAGGAGGTATGTGTGGGCATTCACACCCAAACAGAGACCTTTATGGGATGTTTTGGTGGGATAGATGGATTATGAGACTATGTACCCCTTGGCACAGACACCTAAATGGCCCCATCTCCTATCAAGCCGCTTATGAAGGGTTTCTTTCCAGTAGGACTGAGCATTTTGACTGTCCATCAAGATATGTTAACACTCATGTCACACAGAGGCTCTGGTTTGGGGCCCCCCTGACATCTGTGCCCAGTTGGTCCATTCAGTAACCCATCCATGCCTGGTGACCCATCAACCTTTAAAAATGATTGTTTGTAGTGAGACAAAGAAATAGCCTCTGAAGCCCAAATTTCCACATCAGGGTAGCTGCGAGATTCCATGTGATGTAAATATTGTTATCTGCTAACCCAAACCCACAGTACAGAACCACAGGGTTTTCTGTCTGCCCTGGTGTCCACGCCCATTTTGGAGTATATCAGGGACTCAAGACAATGTTAGAAGGAAACAGGCCACTAGAAGATACAACTTTACTTGAATTAAGGGCTTTTCTTATTGGGCTTGAAACTTTCAACCAGAGAGGGCAGCAAAACAATGCTTTTCAGTCCGGTGTTAAGTTACTCTTTAAAGATAAAATAAAAATGGTTTATCTGCCACTCTTTGACTCCCTTTGAATTATGTTATGTTAAATTATGTTATGTCCTCCTAAGTACAAACCTTCCCGGGAGTTGTAACATTAATAATGGTATAATATAGTCCAGTTTGTTCCTCTCATCAATTAGCAGTACATTCAAGTCCCATAGCTAAGCATACATTTTTCTAAAAAGTTTAGTTTAATAGCTCTTACCGCTGCTCTGAAGGTGTTTCCAGAATCCTTCAGCACTTATCTAGCCATCTGGTTGAGGAAATATTCTGTCCGCTGCACGATATAATAATAGCAATCTATTTCCTAATCCAAACAAAGTTGCTAGCTGGACATGATATATGTCCTTGCTCAAAAACGTTTCAATATCATTATTATTTGTCTATATTGATGTTACTTTTTACTTTTTATTTGTGTCATACAAAAAGAGCAAGGACATATGTATTTCTGGCTAAATGGAAAGGAAATGTTGCAACTTGGGAAAAGAAGTGAAAAATCTGTTTTTTGTGCAGCAGACTTTAAATATTTTGGAAATACCTTTAGAACATTGAATGGAAAGTGTTGTTAAACCATCTTCTGAGCTTGATGGATGTTTAGCTGTGTGACTTGGAAAAAATTATAATAAATGAGAGGCACAAACTGGGGCTAGGTACAATAACGATAGGGGGAACCATTTCAATCACAATCTTCACTGTTGTAGCTCCTACAGACAGTAGATCCAGCTTGAGGATTGGCCTACCTGTTCACCATGTCATGACAGACAGCTCCATTCTGGCAGGGCTCACTGGCACACTCATCAACATCAACCTCACAGTCGATGCCGTCGAACCCGGGCAGACACTCACACGAGTACGTGGCGATCAGGTCGTGGCAGGTGGCTCCGTTGCGGCAGGGGCTGGACTCACACTCATCTATTTCAATTTCACAGTTGACTCCTGGCAGAGGAGGGGAAAGTTAGGAGGTTACTGTAGAAAGCACTGGGAGAGAAATATGAACACAATGATGATGATGATAACAGTATGATGGATGCCAAATGTAGCTTTATAGTCAAATGATCAGTCACATTTTTATAAATCAACACACCAACCACACTGAACTGCCCAAATGTCTAGATCAGTGATCTATTGTGGTCTCTAGATACCCGCAATGATAAACACCTTTCTTTACATTCTCCAAACCAACAGAGTGACAGGGGAATGCAGCAGTGCTGATCTAACCCGACCACTCACAGATAACATGAAGCTCCTCTGACACAGAGCAGGCTCATGGAGAAAGAAAGGAGCATAAGAAAAGCAAGACGGGAGTGTTTTCTCTCACTCTGCACAGAGACTTTATCTGAGCTGCAGATAAGATGTCTGACTGAAAACATCTTACTGTGCACTTAAAATACTCCTCGTGCCCAGTTTATCAGGAACAAACAAGACTTTGGAATTGACAAATGATGGTGCTGAGAGTAGAAAAACCTCTAGGGGAACAAACAAATGCTGTCAGCAAGCAAAAAGTCCTTGTCTCACTGCTGATGTGTTCTTTGAGGAGATGATTAATGATGACACAGTGTTAAACATCTTTATTCACAGCTTTAAACCAAAGTACACACACATGCAGGAGGCTGAGCTTCTGTCTCTGAAGTACTATCAAGTAATATTACTATTTCACCCAGGAGAGTTCTGAGGAAACTCCCACTGACATCACTGACATTTGCCCAGGCTTTTCCTGGGTCTTTTTCTCCTTCGATTTTTTTAGTACCTGCAACACTGTAGATTGTGTTTTTCAGGTCTCATTATACTATATAGGCACATTTTGAAAGTCTATATGTAAATTTCAGTGCATGAAAAAAACGAAAACCTTTTTGGTGAAAAAGTTTGCTGATGGAGCAGCATTATTGACAGAATTTTAGGTTGAGATGGTGATTGAATAGGAAATGACATGAAGAACTTTAAAACTTGTCTGACAGAAAGAAATAATTAGAGCACACTATGGGACATGGCAGTAACCCAGGGCAGGAATAATCTGCTAGGGGGCCCAAGGGCAAAAATGAGTTGTGGCTGCTCTGTGTTTGAAATGCCCAGATGTATACTAGATTAGCAAGAGTTTCTGAGCATACTGGACATACTCAACCGCCCCAAAATGCATTGCGTCTCTAATGTTGTGATCAGTACAGTCATGTGGTGCAGTTTCAAGTCTTGCTTGAGTATACTTCAGTGTGAACAGTCTGCTGGTAATGGTATACTTCATTGTTCATTTAGTAGGCAGTATGCAGTACTGACTGAGTATGCAGGCAGTACGTTAGTATGCGATTTTGAACACAGCCCGTGAGTTCCACATGACACCGCCCATTCCTGGGTGTACACAGCCTGTACGCAGGCTATATCTGGAAGGGGCAGTAAAACAGGTGCGACTGTAACGCGGATCTGCTGGTTTGGAGGCGGATCTGGCCCCGGGTCAGCTGATCACTCAACAGACCAACACAAAACAACTTATTTTTTCAGACAACAAGGAATGGAGCATTTCAAGGCAGCTGCATCTGCCAAGTCGGCTAAATCCAATTTATCTAGATTTAAGGGTAGATTTATTGTCGTTTGCATTGGACATTTCACAGCTGTCATTGTGTAATGTTGTATTAATTGTGCTTGTCACTCCAAAACCAACCTTCACAATTGCAAAACCGTGGGCACGGATTATGAATCCGAGAACCTGGTTTATAAACCAAGAGTATATGAGAATTATCAGTTTTCTTCAGTATCAAAGTAATCCAGTGACAGCTGTCTGTACATGCATGGGTACTGCTGATAGCTATTTCGGCATAGTTTTAATGGTGGCAATTTGCCAAAATGTAAACAAATGTAACGTTAGGCTACTAACTGCCTCCATGGCAACATTATACTTCCTGTTTACATCCCCCAAACCCCCCAAACTGTGGCAACTGTGGTTCCAAAACTCCCCAAATACCCCCCAAATAGAAGACAAAGAATAATTATAATATAATAATATGAGTGACAAAATTCATAAGGAATTGAAGGAAAGGAACTGAAGCATCACTATTGTTGCTGCAGTTATACAGACTTACCTCGTGCACTGATTTAAAACAGTAATTAAACAGCTGACTGATAACACTGTATGTTTGATGTGTCCTAATTTACAATTTCTATAAAGACCTGCCAAGCAAATATTGTACTGTACATTCATGTGGATAAATGTGTGTGTGTGTGTGTGTGTGTGTGTGTGTGTGTGTGTGTGTGTGTGTGTGTGTGTGTGTGTGTGTGTGTGTGTGTGTGTGTGTGTGTGACTTTTGGATATACCTGCAAAGCCCTCTAGGCACTCACACTCGTAGTGGTCCTTCTCATTAATGCAGGTGGCATTGTTCTCACAGGGTCGTGAAGCACACTCGTTGATGTCGATTTCACAGTTATAGCCCTGGAAACCAGGCACACAGAAGCAGTGGAACTCTGCCACTCCGTCAATACAGATAGCTCCATTCTGACAGGGCTCTGAGGAACACTCATTCACATCTTCCTCACAGGTCTTCCCCTCGAACCCTGGTGCACAGCGGCATTCAAAGCCCTCTGGTTGTAATACACAATTCCCATTGTTCCTGCAGGGTTCATCGATGCAGTCAGTCACATGTGTCCTGCAGTCCCGTCCTCCGTATCCAGCAGGACATCTGCAGAAGTATCCATTCAGCTGATCTACACACAGAGAACGGGGTTCGGAGCACGGGTTGCTCTGACACTCGTCCACCTCCTCTGTGCAGTTATCACCTGTTAGTCCCTCTGGGCAGATGCAGTGGTATTCTGTGGTGCCAGGGATGCTGGTGCAGTTTTCACATGGAGCAAAGGAGCAGGCATCATAGAGTTCGTCACAGTTTTTGCCCATGTATCGGACCCCCTCTCTGGTACAGATACAGGCATAATCATCCATGGTGTCCACACAGGAAGCTCCATTCTGGCAGGGTGCAGACAGACACTTGTCTGATGTGGCTGTGCAGAGGATTCCTGCACAACAATGAAATGTTATGGTGAGGATTAATTAATGCATATTAAGAACACATCTACTACAGAGCAGTGGTTCTCAGCCTAGGGGTCAGGATGCCTCAAGGAGCCCCAAGAAAAATCTGAGGGGTCACAGAGTATTTCTACAAAAATAATTTTAAAAAATGTTCTTTCAATTTTCTTTCTATGTGAGATATACCTTTTTAAATAAAGCAATCTGGTAAATTTGCTGTGGATTTAAATGGTCCCCTTACACTGATTTCTGATCATTTATTGACCCCCTGACCTATCCTCTACAGCCACCATCAGGCCAAAAAGTGGCTTTTGCACACAAGACATATTGGGCTGATTTACTGAGCATATTCCTCCAGTTCTATCGAAGACTAGATGTCTCATTATTATATCAATAAAATAGGAAAATAAATATATTAATAGATACTAGGAAATATTAATAAGAAATTCAATTCATAAATATCAAATGAAAAATATAAATATCTCTCCTTAAATTAATAAGTAAGCAATGAAATAAATAATCAAGCAATGACATAAATAAATAAATCAGCATCCACTAAAATAGATAAATATGTTTAATATTATAAATCTCCTAGTGGTTACTAGGCTACTAGTGTGATTTTTAGTCTTGTTTTACAAAGGTGCATGAGGCACAAGTTTCACTGTTAATGACCATCGGGTCAGCCCAACAGGCTGTTATTGGATAAATAATTGTGTTTCTTGTCTCAACTAGCTTGTAGCCAGTGAAAATAATGACTGCATTATCCTCCATGAATAGCCACTCTCTCAGCCTGCGGGGTCGTTCTGTATGTCATTCACAAAGTGGATGTGAACACTTTAAGGGGGGGGTTTACATATGCTGTCTCCCCTCACCAGCCAATGCCACGAGGTCTCTGTTGAATCAGTCCACATTCCTTTTATTAGGCCAATCTCAACTCCCCATCCAGAATGCCCCCATCCACCACTCCCAGCCCCCCAGCCCCCCAGCCCCCCGGCCCCCGACACTTTGATCTGTGTCCTATTTCCAAATTGTCACTGAAGTGGAAGATATTAACAGTGGGGGGGAAATCTAATAGCAGATATGGGGTTGTTTGCTCATGTTGCCAGCACAATTAAATCTGATTAAACCACACCCCCACACAGTCCTGATGAAGCTGATTGGCTGAGTTTTAGTTTGATGATTTTGGTCAGAGAGGAGCAGGTCATGGCTATTTAAAGAATAAGCCTGGTGATATTCTTTATACTTTTCTTCCAACAATGAGTGTATCCTACTAACTAAAGTATTGTGTGTGGGATTTGTGGCCATAAGAAAAATATAGAATAACACCAGACTTATTCTATAACGAGACAAAGTGAAAGTATACTGTAATGAGTAAGACAATTATAAAAAATCAAGACCCGTCTGACCAGTCTCTCCTCAGTAGTTTTTTTCTGATCCAGAGCTACTAACAGCTGTAGGTGTCTGAAGCCCACAAGACCTTCTTCAGCCAGTCACAGAGGATTACAAGGGTTACCCCGCAGCTATGGACCCATGAACAACATGGAGTCATTCCCAATGACAAGCAAACCACTATCACGATTACACTAGTAGTCACTACATATGGTAATCAACTAAATCCCAAGACCTAAAAGTAGGTAATCAAAGCTAGTCTCTTTATTTAATGGGAACTGTTTCAATAGAAGAGAATAGAAACGTGGCTGTTTCCAGCAGTTAAGACTCAGTATTGTTCCATAATCTCTCCAGTAGACATCATGTGATGTTATCAAAGTGACTTGGTTCTTTCTGGAGGTAAAGAAATGTGCAGCCACTCCGTCATTAAAATAATTACAGATAATCTCCTTTGTTTGGCAAACTGACGGAGTGATGGATATCTACTTTGTACATACAGTATGTATATAAGTATGTATTTAGGCACTGACTGACAACGACATACCAGTATATATAATAACAAGATGTGTTGTTTTTTGTGTAATAAGGTGTTGTGACATAACAAGATAAAAAAGAATACATTGCAAAAAGAATAAATAATTATTATAAAAAGTGTTAAAACTGAATAATTTAGTATGTAGTAATGAGAAGAAAAGCAGGTCACTATAACATGATGATATATCTCGTTATGATGAGTGAAGGATCTCAAGACATTTCCTTGTCATTTTCACAATATTTTTATAGTTGAAGTGACAAACGTTTAGAACTTTATGAAGAAAATTATATTCACATTGTAATGTTTTGTATTTACAATCACATGCAAACTAGTGAAATTAGTGGGAGATTTATTTAGGTTATATATATATAATTCATATATAATTCTGACTGTGGTTTAAAATGTTACTTAAATCTCTAATTAAGTTACATTATATGACTGAGAACAACAACTGGCTACGAAATGAGTACACGTTTGATGCAACCCTGGCTGATGACCGCTGACAGTCAAGAGACTTACAAAAAACATTCTTGGTATAACAAGGGGGAAAAAATATGGCAAAAGATTCTCATAAGTCATAATGCAAAATAATCTCAATATAAAGAGAAAACACCTGAGGAAAGACTTCTCGTTATAACGAAGATAAAAACAAGAAATAAAGAAAAGTTGGCACCATACACTCAAGGATGAGCGTGCACCTCAGATATCAGTAGCTTAATCCATGGTTAAATCCATAGTCTCCATACAGTATGGAGACTATGGATTTGCTGACTGGACTGTGAATGATTGGACAGACTATGGCCCTAAAGCACGTGTTAAAGGAGTTTAACAAGCAACTACTAAACAGTTAATCCAATGGTGGCAACTGCAAGCAGCAAATATAAAAAGGATTACAGTTTAAAATATAACATGCAGATGTAAATGTGTCTTAATAATTCAAATATAACCACAGCAATGCCACATGCAGTGATCATCAGCAGTCATTCCAGCGCCTCATTTGTCCTATACCATCACCCATAACCCCATGATTTGTAATTTTTGTTTGATACGCTCTTTGGCAGCTGATCTACCAACCAGTCGAGGCAGATGACCGCCCACCTTGAGCCTGGTTCTGCTCAAGGTTTCTACCTGTTAAAGGGAGTTTTTCCTTGCCACTGTCGCATAGTGCTTGCTCATGGTGGGAACTGTTGGGTCTCTGTAAATATAAAGAGTCGGTCTAGACTTGCTCTATTCGAAAAAGTGCCCTGAGATAACTTTGTTATGATATGGTGCTATATAAATAAAACTGAATTGAATTGAATTGAATCTCAGGTCTGCCAGGTAGTGGCCTGGCGTCACCCTTTTGAAGCAGAAGGTTGTTGTCATTTCCAATTCTGGCTGAGGTGTGTCCTTCCCTTAGTCTGAACTGTAGACACTAACTGTGTTTGAACATTACAGATTATAGTGGGCTGCAGGAGAGTGTTAGCCACCTGTAGCCTAGAGCCCCAGGTGTCCAGTCAAGATTAGGTTCAAGGCGCCTTGATGTAAGAAGGAGACCAAGATAAACATGTTAATTGAGTGAGGAGGTGATCCTTTGCTTGCTTGATAAGAAACTTAACTTAAGTGCTGTTGGGTCAAACATGGGTAGAGAAACACTATCTAATCATGTGCCACAAAGGGACAAGTGTATTCAGGCCTTAATTCCAACCATATACTTGATTTATCTGATTTATCCCTGTCTTTGAAAAATTAAATTCATATGCAACTACTCTGCATGAACTTTTGCATGTGTGAGGCCTCTGCTTGGTATCAGTGCTACATCCAACACGTTAAACCAAAGTATTCATCTGGATAGGTTTGGAATTTGAGTGTATATATCTTTAAGTTCCTATGCTTGCTTTCATTGTCCATTAGAAAGTTATGATCATCATGTTGTTTAAACAATGTTTTAACCATTATGCCAATGATCTCTCATTCTAACCCTACTGCCAGACAAGAGCAGGCAATTCTGCCAAACCCTGGATTACATTCAATAAAATGTTTTATATCCTCACTTTCTACAATATCTGTGCATGGAAACTATGGTATGGTTAAGGTTAGGGAAAGACTGTGATTATGACTAATAAGCTATGGTCAAAATAGGGTTATGCCACTAAAGCTGACAGTATGGTAGGGTTAGGCAACTAAAACACTTGGTTAAGGCTGGGAAAGATCATGGCTACAGTTAATATAAAAGCAAATATTAATTGCAGGTTTGTGATGGGGGGTATACTTGCTACATAAAGCACACACTACTTCCAGCATTGGCACTGAGCGTAAATTGTGAGGTGCCTAATCGTCCAATATGGACCAAATTGCTATATAATACCGCGTTGCTCATTCAGTTCTAATGATGCTATATAACTAGATACAATTCAAAACTGCCTCAGTAGCCTATATGGGCACACCACCATTTCTAACAGCAAAACCTTGGATCAGAATCAATTCATTTCAATAGAATAGCCACATCAGATGGCAAAATAACCCTAACCCCTAACTCTCATAGAGCTTAACTTTGATGAACTTAGACATCCACATTCACACTGTTAACAAATAGCAAACCAACTGGACAGTGCTGACCTTTGAGGGAATGGAAAGAACCGGAGATTCCAAAATGGGGGAAGCTAACATATTTGCTGTGCTGCTCCACCCAATTTAATGCAGTCTGAGCTTTCCTTTTTGTATTCATTTTGTCAGGAATGAAAAACTAACCACAACCAACTGTAAACACTGCACCTCCTACACTAAGCTTCCAGAACCACCTATTTTGGGACAAGACACGCATGGATGTCACTGTGCTACATTCTGGGGAGATTGCGCCTTTAATGTGATAAAAGATGGAAGGTTTCAAAATTTTGTCCAAACTGTTTGGTGCAAATACCTGAACTTTGTTGGTCTGCATGCTCAAGATATTAAATGTGCTGAAAACGTGTCAAAACTGATGGACTCACCAGGTATGCTCAACAAACAGGCCTCATCATCAACACCTACACACGTGCATGCATCACTATGAATAATGAGACACTTGAAGTCATTGACGACTTTGTGTGCCTGGGAAGTCTGATTAGTCAGGACAATGTCGCCCAAAAAGATATCCAGCACAGACTTGGGAAAGCTTGCAGCGCCTAAGCAAGACTCCATAACATCTGGAAATCCAACACCTACAGCCTCAAAACCAAAAACTGCTTGTATAACACCTTGACCAACCCAGTTCTACTATATGGGGCTGAGTGTTGGCGAACAAACAAATGTGACATGAAAAAAGTCAGCTCATTCCACAATGACTGTCTGCAAAAGATCTTCTTCTTCTGTATATTCTGGCCCAATCAAAAAAAGGAACTCGACATGAGGACTGGCTGTCAAAGCGTGATCTCAGAAATTTAACACCGTCTTCTAAGATGGTTTGGACATACTACGAATGCCCCCAGAGTGGATCACCAAAGTGGCTCTTAAATGGACATCACCAGGAAGAAGGAAACCAGGCCAAGCAAAGATCACCTGGCAAGGAACGGTGGAGGCTGGGCAGCTGGAGATGGGTCCCTCATGGGGCGAGGCTCAACTAGCTGCTAAAGACCGTGATAGTTGGAGGAACATTATCGATGTCTTATGCCCTAAAGGAAATAAGGAGCATAAATAAAGTAAGTTAAAATATGTCAGCATCATGTCTGAACCCTATCTGAATTTTGAACATGAGGTCCCATCTTTCCAAATCAGTGCAGTTAAAAAATAAGCCTGTATTTTAATTGACATTTCCTAAAATGATAGTAATTTTCTGTGATTTATTTAACATTTTTTGGTTTTAGATGTGGGATCAGTTTTTTATTCTTTCATTTTTGTCTCTCTCTGTCACTGCATTGGTTGTCATTCTGCACATCCTTTCCCTCTTTTTTGATCCCTGTCTCCACCACGTTCTCCTTATCCACCCCCCCAATTCTACTCTTCACCCTACTTTCCCTCCCCCTCTTTCACCCGAGCCGGTGAGATGGCCTCCCTGACCTCTAGAGCCTTTCCATGTTGTAATCCCTCTGGCCTCTTTTGGCCAATCCCCTTGCTCCTCTAATCTCGTGGTGGCAGGATACTTGCACAGATTACAGCTTCAAGCTTCAACCTCTAGCATGTGTCCACTCTGTCACCTACTCTGTCAGAATATTCTCTCTCACATACTCTTCTTCTTGATGTCGCTTTGACCTCACATTTCACCAGCTTCCCATACTCAAACTCATGAAACGTGGCACACTTGTCAGGATTCTTGGGATGGCTGTGGCTCAGGAGGTAGAGTGGGTCGTCCATTAATCCCAGGGGTGGCTGTTCGATCCCTGGCTCCTCCTGTCAAAGTGTCCATGGGCAAGATACTGAACCCTAAATTGCTCTTGTTGGAGACCAGTACCTTGCATGGCAGCTCCCAAAGTGTTGAATTATGTCTTTAATATTACACACAATCAATTATCTATAACATCCTTAAAGCTAATTATAGTACTATAATCAACTGTGTGACAAGAGAGTCCTTAAACTATTACATTTTCAATCATTCTTATTTATGTATACATCCCTCTGGTTTTGGAAATCAGCCACTCAACATACTGTGTTGGAGGCTGTAGTCACCTGCAGACAAACATGTTTCTGGAGATCCACAGAACTAAAGCCCTTTTGGGACAATGTACAGTAAATGTAGTCCTAAAAGACATAATGTGATGTCCCAACAACTCATTTTGAAGAGAGTATACTAGTGACAGGTACCTGACTAAAGTATCACCTGTAACCAGCAAAAAAGCTGCAACGGAAAGTGTATGTACAGTTAATCGTCCAAACATAGAGCGATGGTTTGATATTGTTCAGGAAATCTACTCTATTGGAAAATTTTACCTGCCCTATAAGAGTAAAAGTAAATCTTATGTTACAGAAATTAGGAAAAGTGGATCTTTTACATGAGTCAAGATTGGAGGGGAAAAGCAGTTCTACTGCAGATGTCATGCAGCTCATCATCACTTCAGCATGCATGATTGGCCCTGTTAATTGCTGCTATTTTTCTTAAAATGTTTAAACTGGAGGATGAACCCAGACACACACACACACAGAGCCACACACAACAGTATGACCTGACCATCATTCATGGTAATCTACATAATATACACACAAGGTTGATCCTGCCTGATCAGACACCTGTACCTATCAGACTTGACGCAGAGGAAACAGATCAGATGGTGACAGACAGGGGGACAGATGTCTCATTCACCTGACACGGCTCCGGTTAATACAGTCACACCCAGAGTGCCCTGGTAGGACTATTTAAGACGCATGCCATACACCCCTCTCCTCTTCCTGTCTGCCTCTCTACCATCAATTCAATTCACTTATATTTATAAAGCGCCAAATCATAACAGAAGTTATCTCAGGGCACTGTTCATATAGAGCAGGTCTAGACCGAACTCTATAAAATATTATCAGTATTATCAACTGTCCAATAAAGGTGAAAATGCCCCCAAAAGTTAAAAAATAAAATCACAGCCTTGATTTGTCAGAGCATTTTGTCAGACACATTCCCACTCTCAATGATATCATCCCTTAATTTCTAATAATCCGTTTCTTGTGTCTGACCTCCCTCTGAGACAGATTAGCAGCTAATCTATTTTTAATTGTCTGAGAATTAAATGACAAGCATGAAGTGTCTCTAAACAGACCTAATGCAGAGTTTGTCTACAGTTTGCTGTAATAAAAAAGTCCATAAAGCATGAACAGCTGCAGGCACTGGAGCTCATTATGGCCACTTTATGAAAATTGACTGCACATGCAAGGTTTTATTCTTATCTGTCTAATAGAAAGTGAGATCATCATATTTCATTATCAGACCATGTGTCCAGTGTATGCTGTGCCTCAAGGGTCAATTCCTGTTCTCCTTTGTACATGGACGTGATAAAAGAATGGATTTTGTCCAACCAAAGATTATGTGTTATTGCAGATACCTTCAGCTTATTGGTCTGATAGCTCAAGATGTTAAATATGCTGCTGATTATTTTAGCACCATATTTCAATCTCATCTGACTTTTGAACATCGGGATCCATCTTGCTTTTTTAAAGATGAAACAATCCAAAAATCAAAGTGTTTGTGCTTTCAAGCTGCACAACCTTTTCCCAAATCTTTTTGTACTCCTGTCCTCACCACCTTCTCCTCCACCTCTATTAAACCAGTTTGATTTTATAAAGCAATAATAATGGGATGATCTGAGTTGAACATTATTTTATTAAAGTAACATTATCAAGAACATGACCTGCACATTTCCTTTCACCTTTGCATAAGTCACTCTATTGAACCCAAGAGTGTCAGTTGTGATAGTAAGGGAGCACTCTGGTCTTGTTTCCACATAAATCAGATTCATTAAACTTGAGTTCCACTTTTTCTCCCAGTCACATGCCTGTAATACCTCTACAACACCCAGACGTGACCTACAAACAACTTGAATTGCTCTACATTAATTGCTTTAGTTTAAAAAAAAAAAAAAGAAAATCAAAACTTTCTGGGCATTATGTGACCTCATTCTGCACCTCCATTCATGCACAGACAGATATGAATGAGCTTCTCTCTACTGAGTTCACCCGTTTGCTCTGTTTGAGTATGCATGACTGAGGAGCACTGCCTCTGATTCTGAACCAGTCATGTGTCAAATCTAATAGAAAGGGCTAGTAAAAACCAGGAATAAATGTTAAATGAAGCCACACCTTCTACCATTAACAATTCGATCATACACCAGCTACTAACGTTTAAGAATCCAGTAAAGATATTTGTCTAACAAAGTCAGTAATTAAAATAACTGTCCTCCAAATGCTTGTGGTTTCTCGGTATTGTGAAAATTCACTGGAAACTAGCCAATCCCATCATCATTATTGTAACAAAGGACAAACTACCCCCAACTTGTCTCCATCTATTTGTAATATAGTGGGAGCACAAACTAGCCCAATAAGCACCTCCCAAAAACCACTTGTGCACCATTCATGGAGCAGCATCTCTGAGAGCGCTGATGACATTCCTGAGACCTGCTCCTGTTAACTGTTAGATCAAGGAAAGTGAGAATCCTCAGGGCTCCTCTGGACTATCCAGTGAATAATAAAACGCGGGCACTAACATGTTTTTTGTTAGTCAATGAGCATACAGTATATGTGAGGTAAAATAGCTCTTGAGGGTATTTACGTCCTTGTAATAACTCTTTCCATGCAACCTGTTGCATTCACAGAAAAAGGATTAAACACTGACTTCAAAAACAAGCACGTAGCCACATAGAATCTCTTTTGGGATTTAGACCCTGACATTGCCTTCAGTAATTTAGCATTCAATTAGTTACACAGAAATTATCGTCCACAAGGAACAACTCAAACTATACTTAAAAAAAAACAACTCTTTTTTCTACTCACCCCATTTGAACATCATCATCGTCAGCAGCACTGTCTTTAGATTTAGATGAACTCTTCCCAACTCCATGGTAAAACCACTGACCTGGGTCTGTACAAGACCACTAGGTAATTTGTAGAAAAAAAGAAGTGAGAAGTCCTAAAGTATTGACATGCTGCTGTGTGGTGGCGAAGCTCCTCACTGAGTTGCTGTTGCCCTGTGTTTAGAAGCTGGCATGCTATACACTGCCCATGCTTGGTGACTAATGAGTGCAGCACTGGACTCAAACAGACAGCCCTCCCTGCTCTGGACTCACAGAGTGTAATCAGCCATGAGAGCAGAGAGACGACAGGAAAACATGAGCTGGATTAACACCTGCTAATGCTGATGGCCATTCTCTGAACTCCTGTTGAAAAGGGACACTGTAAGGGAAGGCATAAAGACAAGAAACCACAAAAGGAGAAAGGTGAAAAGGAAACAAATCAGAAGACAGTATATTATATAACTGTTAAAGTAAGAGGTGAGAACCAAGATAAGAAAAGAATGACAGTATACAGTAGCTTTCCAGTTTTACACCATTAAAGTTGTTAATACTTTGATTAGACTCGAGGGTCATGAGTTAAATGACGCTAATTTCAGTCCATTTAATGGTTCCACCAAGAAAAAAAATATTATTATTATTATTTTGCATGACTTTTGGTCCTTTTGGCATGACATCAAAATTTAGTTATTATTTTTTTAACTGACCACATTTCTTAATTATGAGTCTCTACCAAATGATAGGGACAAAGTACACTTTTAACAATTTCCATAGGTTTGTCTCCATTAAAGTGACATAAAAGAGACTTTTTTAAATTAGGATAAGGATAATTAGTCAAACAAAACAAAAAATAATTGTGGTTAAATTAAAATTTTAAAAACTCATAATATGCAGTTCAGTGTCTCTAGAACTACACTGCAAAATCTAAAAGTGCCTCAAATATCCAATAGGGTACCCAAGGAACTTAAAAATATGTTTGAGGTGCTTCAAGAAACCCTTTCCATATGATGAAGTTACTCAAATATCCAACTGGGTACTCAAAGAACTTAAAATTGCATTGAAGGTGCTTTGAGTAACCCTTCCATAAAATGAGGTTCCTGGAAGAACCCTCGAGAACCTATAAGCTCCTACAGGATGGAAGCTTCTGGAGGAACCCTTTTTAATTTGAGTGAGTCCTTGAGCACCATGGAGGGTTCCAAGAAGAACCCAGTGCCTAAAAAGGTTCTTTTAAGAACCCTGGACTTTTCTAGGGTTACCCAATGACCCCTTTTACTCAAGAAAGTTCCTAGAAGAACTGATGTTTCTGTGACCAATATTCATAAGAATGGTTGTTGATTTTTTCTCAGATTATTTAAATCTACATCAGTGTGGTTGTGAAAGTTAATAGAGAGATGATTTGCGTCGGGCAAAATGAATAAATCAGGGAAATGAAACCGTGTGCACATTGATCTACTTTGTATCACATAAAATTAGGAATGCAGTAGTTTAATACCTTAGTCAAAATAGAGAGAGAACATTGTCAAAAAAGACAGAAATAGGCTAATGATCTTAACAATCCATACTAAACTGTCAATATGACATTATGAATATTTAGACATATTAACTATATAACTTTGTGGTCCTGTGTCTCCAGGATATTGACCTATCGATATAGTTAATATCTCTAAATATTAATTCATATATGTATATACACAGGGTTCAATGTTAACATTTTTTGCCATTGGGCCAGTGGGTCTGAAACGTATCAGCCCCAAGACAATTTTTACTGGCCCAACCTCCAAAAGTTGTAATTATCAGTATCAGTATCAGTTATTATTTACCCATTTCATTTGAAATATTGCAAGTTTGCATAGACGTTTCATGTTTGAGTGCTGGTGGACAATGGGGTGGCTTATTGTCACAAGGCTTATGTTTGAACTGAGCCGAAACACTGGACCGCAGGGTCAATGTTTTATTAGTTCTGCGCTATTAAAACACAGATGAAAACGGGAGAAATTGTGTCTAATGGTAGTTATATTTTCTGAAACAGAGAGTGCACTCGGACACACTGTCGCATCCAAAGCGATGATGTTAGATATTTTTCAATGCGCACCTGCCCAGGTGTGTTAATGGCCGGTGTTGTGTCGAGTTCTGCACATGGATGTATAATAAGAACTGGATACAGCGCCGCTGCTCAGTCTTGCTTCCAATTTTTTTCCAGTGGCCACTGGAAAAATCCCCCTTCGGCCCAAAAAGCATTTTCCCCATAGGCCACAATAGTAAAAGAGACATCTGTAAAACTGTTGACGGGACACCTTGAACTGCAAACAAGGTCGATTATGACTCTTTCAATTATACATTTTTGATCCATGGAGGTTTCATATTTGTAAAACTTTCCTCGAGCCGAGAAAAGCAATTTAAAAATCTGTGACATCATCACAGTGTAAAGTCTATGGGCCGAGCCGGAACTCGTGGGCGGGGCCAGAGGGGGGAAACACTACTGCGCATATTCAGTGGGCCACATAACCCAGAAGTACACCCGGAAGCTAGAAACTTTTTCAGCGTATGCGTCAGGTGAGCAATTCTCATTGGACTGAATAGGCGCCATCTTTGGGTCTGGTCTCCAGTTCTTATAATACATCCATGGTTCCGCCTGCCTGTCAAGAATTGCATGCATTTATATTTCTGTTGTTTTTTTAAAGGCTTCATTTCTTTAATTGGCATTCACTAGTGGAAATGGAAACATAACTCGTCAGACCACTTCCGCCATCTTTTCTGTAATTGCATCAAACAGTACAAGAAGTCTTTTTTTTTTTTTGTCTTTGTGCTTTTGTACAGGAATCCTGGCATGGTATGCAGAAAAAAATTCAAGAAGGAACGAAAACCTCTTGTGGACCTTAACGTCATTGAAGTGCCAGGACAATACATCAGCAAAGGGAAAAAACAAAGCCTGGAGAGTACAGAAAATGCTGGGTATATGTTAAAGCTATGTCAGACTTTATTAGACGCTTGCTTCCTGGTCATATATTATATAATAAAGACTGTCTCTATTTGCTGTTAGGCTTGGTGAGTTGCAAAGTTAATTTTCTTCATTCACTTTAGGTCGATTTTGTGTCCCTATAGTGTTAAAATATCAATTATTCATTTATTGAGCCTTAAAAGTCAACAGATTATATTAAAATTCTGTGTTCCTGGTGGGTGTGGTTTATCACAAAAAGGCTCATAACTTCTAAATGTATTAACACGTAATCACAAAACTTTGAGCAGGTATGTCACACTACAGAAGACCTGATTAATGGATTAGCACCATACCACAACATTTTGACTCAAATTGTGTCCTGGGCTAAGGAACAACATAACTTTGGTCACATGTATTTTATTTCTTGACACTATACTATGAATAATAACTTAAACAATTTTGTCCCCCTTAAGTGAGGTCCTGCAAGCTAATATGATAATTTGTACAACACACATAAATGAGATAAGAAATAGAACTGGCAATCCCACATGGTTTTGAAGCCAACTGGCATTTCAACCTGTGCAGGGTAACAACAATCATGCTGATAGAGGCACTTCCCCATAGACCACACTTATAATCTAAAGTTGCAAAGTGGGAGTATTTCACTTTGACTTTTGAGGTCTAGGTTAGATTGATAGTCTCATCATTGTTGTTATGGTTCTTATGGTTACTTCTACACATTTGTAGGACTCATGGTTAACGCAACAATCCTCGCCTTGGCCCACCTGCTTCACGAGGATCCCAGAGGACTCTACGTGATTGATGAGGTAAGTTGATTCTTAGTCAGTTCATAAAGTTCATGTGTAAAAACATTCTAAATTAAATTTTATTAAATGTTCCCCACCAGCCTGCACGGGACCCCACACCAACAGTGGTGATAACTGGAAACCCATTGGGGGACGCAGCATTGCTGTCCATCTCGATGGCAAGGACCTGCATGCAGAATAACCTACTGACATCACCATGGCTATGGGCATAATTATGGGTGTCTACTTCCTTTTCAGCCTTAAATATGCAAAACACATTAATGGTACATTACTGTTCCTTCAGACATTCAGGAGGGTAGCATCAAGCTCCCTACAGCTGCTCTGCGACTGTTTTAAAAAAGTCCCATCTAGTGGTGATGTTGGCACGTTCTTAAAGTGAAACTCCAGTATTTTTAAACCTGGACCCTGTTTTTACAGATTTTGGGGTCTAAATGATTAATACTTACCAAAGGTTTTGGAATTGGTCCAGCAGATCGCTTCAGCTGGCAGCCGCGAACAGGCTACATTGGCTGCAACGTAATCCTTGTGGGCAATTGTGCCGGGAAAAGTCCACTAAAAGTGCTTGGTTTTGCCACTGATTCTGGTTCAGACTGTTATCCTAAGTGTCTGACGACATTATGGAAAAGATCCCTAAGACTAAGATCCTTTCGTCTTCCTGCAACAACTCAACCTCTCGCAAGATTTCAGAGCAAGACTTTCTGTTTCTGGTTAAACAAAAAGGATCTTACTCTTTAACAGAACGGACTTTTCACAGGCGCAATTGCCTGCAAGGATTACGTTGCAGCTCGTTCGCAGCTGCCGGCTGAGGCGATCTACTGGACCAATTCCAAAACTTTTGGTACCTATTAGTCATTTAGACTAAGACTAAATTTGTAAAAAATAGGGCCCAGGTTTAGAAATACCGGAGTTTCCCTTTAAGCAAAGAGCATCATTGGTTTTTCTCTTTATAGTGCATGCTTGTTTTGGTGTTTTTCAATTTCTCTTTTAATGTAAAGTAATGCATTTATTGCTGAGTACTAAACATTTGCATGAAAGCATGAAAATATGCTAAAGTGGTCAAAGTACCAAAGTTGGACATTGAACTTGTATTTCTTGAGCTTTTGTGGTTCCCAAATATGGATTTTGATGATAAATCTGTTGTTTGTTGATTAACTGATTCATAATTTTAGTAAAAATGTAATAATTTTTAAAAATGTCTTCAGATTACTTCCTGACGCGCAGCTAAAAACCCCCCAAAGGTTTAATTTTTTAGCTATATAGAAGTAATTCTTAGTATTTGTGAATCTGTAACAATCAAATGTATTTTTACTTGACAAAGAACTTAAATACTCCACTATCAACATTTTTTATATTAAAGTAATTTTTGTACTGCTTTTACAAATTTGTCTTATTTGTTTATTGCTTATTTATTTTGTGTAATTTGTTAATTACTTGTAATGTAATTATTTTTTATAATGTTATTAATTGGACACCTTATTGTATTCTTTAAATTTGTAATGTATTACAGAAAAAACATTGAATAAATTATCTTTGAATTAAATTTGATTTGGTGGTTTAATCTTTTGGTTTAGTAGTAGTAGTAGTAGTTGCAGCTGTAGCAATAATAGGCCTCAAACCCCCAAATGAGCTGAAGTTCCTTGAAGAACCTCAGAAAGTAAGGAAATGGTGCTTTGAAGCACCCTAGGTGGTTCCAGACTATGCTGGTGCCTCAGAGAACTGATGTGTTTAAAAGGGTTCCTGGAGGCTCCCAAAAAGAGCCTCGAGTATCCTTTAATTTTTACACTGTAGGCCAGACCTGCTCATCTGTGTTTTAGTGCAACAGCACAACAGTTCTTCGGGTGATGTATCTTCATGTGGTTCCAAACCACTGTTGACTTGTATTTAAACACAAGTATTTCCTGTACACTTCAATCTGGATACAGGCTTTGGAGAGAAGTTGATCAGAGGGAAGTGTTCAAAGTCCACAACTGTTACTGTGCTTAAATTTGGTTTTGTTTAATCATTATTACCAGTATCGGCAGAATCATCCTCGATTTACCTGATCAGTCACTGTATTTTTACAGAAAACATCTATAAATGTCCAAACAAATCATACTGATATAATAATTCCAACAGATTCACATTAATAATATTATTATTGTTCAGCTTTTGTAAAAACAAAACAAAACAAACAAAACTAAATACTACTATAATGAACATAAAGGGCTTTTTTTTTGTTTTATAAAAACCATCAGACTTTTGGGGGGTATTCATTTACATAATTCTGTTCAGTCAGCTGTCTAAAACTAAATTAAATACAGTAATTGTAAATGATGTACACATTAATTTATTCCTGACCATTTATCAAAGTATTCAAGGCACACTCCTTTTCTTGCTAGATTCTGCTCAGTATGTTGTATAAATAAAGCCTTGTTTTGTATGCCGAATGTTTGACTTGACTGGCAATAGAAAAACCTTGAATAGGTTTCAGTTACAGTCAATCATCAGTTACACTTGACATTAAAATTTCAATAATTGAAATCTACTTAGAACAGCTAAGCCTAAACTACTAATTCAAGCTTGTTTCAAGTCTGACAAAGTTACTTTCATACCATGCAGAAATAAATAGAATGTAATGTGTGTGTTCTTTGCAGGCTACGGCAATTTAAAACATAGGTATCTTCCTTTAAAGCAAGGTTTAACCTATACCCAAATTCCCTGTAAACCCTCAAAAAGGCTTTTGACACTGCACTTCGTCCCAGGCAAAGAAAGCTTTCACAATGGCACAATCTTGGCAACATTCGAAGTGGGCTAACCCTGACTTTAGCCTAGCGTTTTCTGGCCCTGCTCTGGAGCAGGGTTAGCCCCGAGTTTGCGGGGTTATCCCCTGAAAATCGACTAAACACAGGGCTAAAAGGTGCCAGTGTGAAACTGGACTAAATTAGCCCAGGGCTATTCTTAGCCCAGAGCTAAGGATGAGAATAAAGGATTGGAAAACAGATGGATGGATTGACATCAATTTTATAGTTTAAGAATGGATGAAAAGAGAAATAAGAACACTAGAGAGGCAAAGCAGTTTGCATTTTGGAGCCAAAATATATGTTGGCTCCAAAATTAGCCAAAGTAGCTGTTACAATCCCATGACTTTTCTAAAACCATTTTTTTTCCACACACCAGTGGTGACAGATAATTAAAAGCATGGAAGATTTGAATGACAAATTGTCATTATATTCACACATACTCCTTTAACTGGAGGTATGCTGGCCTTGTCCTTTTAGGAACCCTAATTCCACCGGATGTCCTTGTGTGAATCAATCAGCCTGGCGTTGTGTTGGCTTGTGCAGTCCAGTGAATCCGGGCCAGGTTTTAGTCACTGGCTCATTAATGTCTTCAGCAGCTTTAGTGGCTCCTTTGTAGCGTGGAGCTTAGCAGTCAGACATCCATCACTTAGCCTGTTAGAGACTTGTTACCCCGCTTTACTCCCTCCAGCCCCCACCACCCTTAACACCAGCTGTGCCTGACACCCCACAGCCTACTGGACAGATTTGCCCCCATGAACTACACTAGTGTAACATGAATAATGTCAAGATTGGACTATTTTGGTGTGTTGCTACCAGTGAGATAAAAAGAACCAAGAACAGAGAAGATGAAACACAATCAAAAATGGTACGTTTGTGTAATACTGTAGATCAGAGGTGTCAAACTTACGGCCCGCGGGCCAGAACCGGCCCGCCAAAGGGTCCAATCCGGCCCACTGGATGACTTTGCAAAGTGTGAAAATAGCAGAAGTCATTAATTCCAATTTTTCAATAAAATGCACTGCTATTCCTACTGCGCTGTCGTATTAAGAGCAGCAGGCACAAAGCCTTTCCGGAAGAAATCCCTGAAAGCTAATGTCTCCCGTGTGCGAGTAGCAGGAACTATGCTGGATATACTATTATAGATCCCACATGCTTATTTACACTCTATGTGGCACAACACTGTCAAGCAAAGGCTACTGTTCATGCAGGAGTCGGTGGTGGAAAATGTCTTTGTCAAAGAGGAGAAAAGTGGACATAGAGTGTCGGGTTTTCCAAGAAAACATTTTGTGCCTTTGTAGATCCACTGTGATTTGTAAGTTGTAATGCACATGTAATGACAGTAGGCTTACTGAATGTGGATATTGTTGAAATTGCACTTATTTTTCTTAAGACATCTCAGGCTGTTCATCTGTTTTGTATTGTTAATTGTGAACATTTTCAGAATGTACTTGTACTTGTTCACATAAAAGAAAGGGAAAAATTTGGAGGTGTTATTATTTAGAGATTATTATGCCATGGTTTTATTGGTCCGGCCCACTTGGGATGAAATTGGGCTGTATGTGGCCCATGAACTAAAATGAGTTTGACACCCCTGCTGTAGATTCATGATTCTGAAGGCTTATCAGACACCAAAACACTGCATAGCAGTTTATAGTAATATGAGACAGGATTTTACAACTCTAAAAAGGTATCAACAATCATTTGATTCTGTGTTTCAATGATCATGAGGTAAAAAGTAGAATTGGGGCGTTCACATTAGAGTAATCTGCCAGGATTGTGTGCTTGCATGTATTTGATTGGCCAACTCAGTGTGTTGCCGGATGAAGTTGCATTGTGATTTCACATAGATTAAATATTTTTGCTGAATGAACCTACTGCTTTTATTGATGCAGCTCTAGAGTTGGCCTGAACATGTCTAAAGGCCCAATAGTGGCGCCTAGAGGCTGCAGTGTTCATTTCAACCCACAATATGAAAATAAATAATAAACTAACTAACAACACACTGATGATTGTTTCACCAGTACCGGAGCTAAAAAACATTTGTCCTGAGGGTGGTGCTAGAGGAAAGATAATTGTGTTAAAATCAAAAGGGTTCATCCCCCCTGGGAGCATGAATGTGCTCAAGAAATTTGTTGGAACTGTGCCAATTAAATTAGGAACTATTTTGTGTGCAAAGTCAATGGTGAGGGTAGGGTGGCGCTAGAGAATGGGTCATAGAGTGTCTAAAGGGTTCATCTTCTGGGAGCATGAAAGCGCACAGTAAATTTAAATGGCAAACCTTTATTTTTTTTAAATGTCTTGTGAACAAGTGGAAATTTTGGTCTGATGGCAGGGGAATGTTTAGAAATTAATCCTCTGACCAAGGCCTGACATGGACAAAGTTTGGGAGCTATAATCTTAAGCTCTGACTCTCTGCTTTCTCCTTTGCTGAATCTACTATCCTGCAACTGGCCGTATAGGGTTGGATGTGTACTACCCATTATCTATAAGCACTTATCCTTAAGAGGGTCGCAGGGGTTGGACCCAAACCCAGCTGACACTGGGCGAGAGCCGGGGTACACCCTGGACAGGTCGCCAGTCAATCACAGGGCACACATAGAGACAGACAACCATTCAGGCTCACAGTCACACCTATGGGCAATTTAGAGTTGTCAGTTAACCTAACCTGCATGTCTTTGGATTGTGGAAGGAAGCCAGAGTATCAGAGAGAACCCACACAGGCACGGGGAGAACATGCAAACTTAACACAGAATGGCCCCAATCATCCTCTGTAGTCCATAAATATCTACAGCAAAACCGCTTCCTGTCCTGATATCTTACTGCACATGCTAGACAGACCGACACACCAACTGACAACATTTTAGGCCCTGGTGTTAGAAGGGCAACAATGTACTTAATTAGATCCATTCATAGTGATCCATGTGTGTGATATATGTGTATGTGAAGACGAAACTCGTGATGTCGAGGCAGGTAGACCTCAACCCCACATGACCCATCCCATGAAGACAAGTTGGTGTCTGAAGCTGTTCACTGGCACATGACACAACGACAGACAGCACACAGCCCAGCACTTTCTTCACCACAAATTCTTTACCATGGAAGAACTTCCAGTGAAAAAATACAGCAAATACTGTAAACACACTAAGTCAAACTGAGTCACAGCTGGGTTACACATTTCACACAATGTTCTTTCAGTACATAAAGTAACACGAATGCAAGCTGTGCTAAAATACAGCATGATACATGCTAAACCCTAAAGTGGGAATAGACTACTGTTGCAGATCTGTTGTTCTGTCCTTGAGAGGTTCCTTCCTAATCAGTAATAGATACGGATGGAGTGGTAAACCATGCAAAGAGTGAGCGACAGAAATGACTGGATTTAAGTGGTTTTAATTTGTAATCTATTAGTCATCCATTGTGTCAAGTGAAAGACAACGCTCCTTGCATCTTTGAGGTCATGTGCTTTACAGCCCAGATCAGTCTACTTTTGGTGTCAGCATTACAAACACGTTTCCTGTTTATCATGATCAGGACATGACTCGCTGTGCCAGATGCAGAACAGCACAGACATGACTTATGGTCTGTGTACCGCTTATCAGTTCAATTTTCCATATAAAAAATGACAAAGAGAAAATTGGAATTCAATTTTCTAAAACTGTGTAAAGACTTGAAGAATAAAGTATGGAAGTGTTATAGTACAGTTGGTGCCACCCTTTTGTGTTGTGATTGGTAGGTCTATTTATCTTTTAAATAAAACATTGTAACACAGGAATGTAAGAAACTGTAAGATATTGTAATGTGTAGATATGAGAAATAGCGAATTAATGATATTCCGACATGCGTGTTCGTGCATGTGCACATACTTCATTCAGTTCGCAATGACGAAGATTCAGACATAAAGATATGAGAACAAACAGATCTTCAATTAGCGCTGTATTAAATCAGGTTTCTTTGGCTGGTGCCTCTTTTTCATTGAATCCATGACCATAACAGTCACTTCAGTTCAGTTCATCTTAAAACTAATAAGAAAATTAAAGAGATCACAAAATGGAACAGTTAATGCAGAAAAGAAATGAAATGTGAGATTGAATATGAGAATCAGACCCATAACTAAATGGAAAAACAAAATGTGCAATTTTATAGTATTTCTATAATTAATGTATCCATTACACTTTAAATTTCAATCATTTAAACAGTGAATAATGTCATAAAGTCATTAACTAGTGAATATATTGACATTTTTATTATTAATTAACAATTAAATTGATTAATTGATTTATGTGATTTAAAAATGTCATCTATTTATTAATGGATTATAATTAAATACTGTAAGTCTATAATTATTGTGATGGCATGGCACGTTAAGGAGAAAAGAACTCCCAGCATCACAAAGAATAATTACACTAATTACATATAAGCTACATATACTGTAGATAACTGGAGATCCATTACTTTACCAAATAATGACTATAAAATACTTGCTTTAATTCTTTAAACATTAGATTAATTCTGGATATCACCGATTACAATCATCTTGATGAAAGCTTTGTACTATTCAATGATTTCGATAAGGCCTTTGGTACTACTGAACACAGTTTTATGTTTAAAGTAATAGAATTTCTTGGTTTCCATGAAATTCTTTTGAATCCAGTCCAAACACCATACAATGGATGGAATAGCTCAGTACAATTTGCTCATGGAACTACATGTTTTTCACTTCAAAGAGGTTTAAAACAAGGCTGCAAGGATTTTGGCTTTGGGGAGAGGATTTAAAATATGTCAGCTGAGATGATACCTCATTGTTTTTAAGGAACAAAGATGAAATTCTCAAATCATTACAGTGCATTGAACATTTCTCTGTTGTATCTGGTTTGAAGATGAATACCAAGAAATCAGTCCTTTTCCCACTTTTCGTAATTTGTGCCCTGAGATAACCTTGTTATGATATGGCACTATATAAATAAACCTGAATTGAATTGTCACATACATGACATAGAGGTAAAAGATACCCTCTCATATTTGGGGAATACACTTTGTAAAGATGAAAAAATACATACAAAATTGAATTTTGACCCAATTACTAACCAAACCAATAGCAGGATCAATATTTGGTTATTTAGAGATTTATCATTACACGGAAAAATTATTTTATCAAAGGCTGAAGGCCTTTCAAGGTCTGTATATGCGTCACTTTCTTTAGATTTACCAACTGAAATGGATAAAATACTTAATTCACAATTAGTGAATATCATCTGGAAGAATAAACCTCAAAGATATATTTTCTATAACAGCAAAGATAATGGGGGCCTGGAAGTCTTAGATTACAAAACACTTAAAGGTTTCATGTGGAGTTATTAATGACACTGCAGTCCGTTGGCCAAAACAGTGAATGGATGTGACATATTCGAGACTGAACATGATTAACAATCATATTTACAATAACATTACTATCTGTAATGTTCCTATATTTCTTTTTGACCATTGGCTCCATGATACTAACTAGTTCGCTGTTTATTACTTTATCAACTAACATTACGAAGCAATGCTCTTGGCTCATCAAAAGCAATCGTTAGTTATACACCTTTGGTTTGTACCGTTGTGTAATTTATTGTTCTCTAAAGTTCTGGCATTACAGCGGGCATTCCTATAAATTTTAAGACTATCTTGCCAGGCTAAACGTGATTCTTCCAGATTGGTGGAACGCCATTTCCTTTCAAGTTTTCGCGATGTTTGTTTTAATTTGCGGGTTTGCGGGTTATACCATGGAGCTAACCTCCTCTGTTTTATTATCTTCTTTTTTAGAGGGGCGATAGAGTCGAGTGTTATTCGTAGTGAGCCTGCAGCACTATCAACAAGATGATCAATTTGGGAGGGACCAAAGTTAGCATAGGAGTCATCTGTTACATTGAGACATGGAACTGAATTTAATGCCGATGGAATCACTTCCTTAAATTTAGCTACAGCACTATCAGATAGACATCTAGTGTAGGAATGTTTGCCTGATGGCGTGTAGTCCAGTAATAGGAATTCAAAAGTTAATAAAAAATGGTCTGATAAAAAAGAATTCTTTGGAAAAACTATTAGATGTTCAATTTCAATGCCATAAGCAAGAACAAGGTCGGTGTGGTTAAAACAGTGGAGTGGGTTTATGCACACTCTGACAGAAGCAATCCAATCTGGTGTGGATAAGCATGGCACTAAGGCTATCATTTTCTACATCACATGAATATTAAAATCACCTACAATAATTATTTTATCTGTTTTAAGGACTAAACCTGATAAGAACTCTGAGAATTCAGATAAAAATTCAGAGTACGGTCCAGGAGCTCGGTACACTATAACAAATAGAATTGGCTGTAGTGTTTTCCAAGTTGGGTGTGAAAGGCTAAGAACAACGCTTTCGAACGAGTTATAATTTAATTTAGGTTTAGGTTTGATTAATATGCTTGAGTTGAGAAGATGGCTGCAACTCCACCTCCTCGGCCTGTGCCTCGAGGAATGTGAGTATTAATGTGACTGGGGGGAGTGGATTCATTTAGGCTAACATATTCATCATGACAGCCAGGTTTCAGTA
>SEMN01000922.1:130592-151116 GCA_005408345.1 Macquaria australasica | reverse complement strand
GAGGATCCATGGGAACCATTTAAGAGCTCTGAGATAATGTCTGTTCTGATTTGGCACTATATAAATTAAATAAAATACAATAAAATGAATAGAAAAAGATCCTTTAGTTCTCCGAATCTGAGTTTTTGATGCTTTTTAAATGGCTGAGTTGTTGAAATAGAAGTCTGGGATCTTCAGAAACTTGCCGTCTTTGATTTGATTTGATTTTTTTTTTTTTTGTAAAGTAATAATTTCCTTTAAAAACCAGCAGCTGGTAAAAAAAAACTAGACACATGACAGAGATGACAGTGATATTTATTACAACAGTTAAAAACTTTCAGTTTTACATTAAAACAATCTGTTTCTAACAATCTGGAGAAATAAAAGACATCAATAATCTATTAAAAATGATTTAACGATCTGCTGAAATCACAAAACCAGGACTCAGTCCTGCTCTCTCCTGCTCCACCTGGGACGGCTCACCTGTCTGCAGGTTCCCATCATCCATCAGCACAGCGTCTTCATCAGACTCAAGTGTGTTTGAATCCCACAGCATGGATTTGAAAAAGTTAAACCTACTTAAAATATTCAAGTTACACTTAAAAAAAAACAACGTGTTCTATAAAAAGTAAAAGTATGCAAGTGTAATCAGGAAAATGTACTTCAACTATATTGAAGTACATTTTATATCTTTAAACAGTGAAATGACATAAAAAACTAAACCACTCAGAGAAAACACAATAAGTTACTTCTGAAGATCAGGTTTCTGTTGAGAGAGGAAGTGGACATCAGGCAGGAATCTTGCAGAACCAATCAGAGTGGATTTAGGACAACAGGTGTGTGAACCAAGGGACGATGTGCTGTGGGACTTTTTGCCCCAAGTTCAGTCTTTCAAGTTTCTCTTATGGCTCCCAGCAGCACAGAAGTGCTGCCGACAGGTTGTGTTCAAGCAGAAGATTAAAACTTGATTTGTTTAAAGGTTTAATGGTTTTAAAGCTCTCCAATTACCTAATGATCAGCGTCCATCCCTCACCTGTGGTCCTGAGCTTTGGGTAGCGACCAAAACAATGAGATTGCAGATACTAAAAGCGTCGGACAAGGTTCGCCTTTAGAGACAGAGTGAGGAGCACAGACACCCAGGAGGAGCTCGGATGCTGTTTTGCTTTGAAAGGAGTCAGTTGAAGTGGTTCAGGCATCTGATCAAGGTGCCTCCTGGACGCCTCCCTGTGGAGTTTTTCTTGGTACATCGAACTGGGAAGAGATCCGGAGTAAGACCCAGAACACCCAGACAAGATGGGATATGGTCTATAATCCCTCCAGAGATCCTCAAGATCCCCCAGGAGGAGCTGGAGGATGTAGCCAATGAGAAGGGCTACCTTTGCCTGTTGCCACCTCGATCCGGACCTGAATAAGTGGTGGAAAATCAATAGGATGGATAGAAGTTTTCCTAACATGTAAAAGTTTTGCATAGAGAGATCGGGGAGTATTTCAATGGATCGGTATCGGCTAAAATAAACTAGATGAAATGCTGATTCTTTCCTTGTTTGAATCAGGACCTTCAGTATTTGGATCAAGTAAGATTTAGTATCTACAGCTGTTAATTCAATGTGCCAGATACATATTTAATCAACATTCAGGTAAATAAAGTATGGGATTGGAACTGGTACCGGCAGACACCCGATATTCAAAGGCACGGATTGTGATCGGGGCCAAAAGACTTCGGGACATCCGAGGTAGAAAATGCATTCAGCATGTTCTTTCTGCATTTAGGAAACATACAGTGTCTTTTGGTGAGAAATATAACCGATATAGACATAGAATATAAAGCGCTTTATATAAAATGTATTGAGTTTCATTTATAAGTGAACTACTTAAATGTTCCTGTATTCCTTGGTCCAATACGTGTCTGTCTATAAATGCCACACAGATTTCTGCCATTACATAAAAAACATATTTGCGCAGTACTTAGAAAACTCTGAGGTATTTGTTGTCCCATATAGTTTTGCTAGAACTGGTTACCAAATTCTTTTAAGTGTGGCCTATTTAACTTCTGCCATAACTCTTGAATGCATCACAAATTTGCACCCAATTCTGGATGAACATCCTGCTAAATGTAATTGGATTAAGTGGATATTAATATGTATTTCCATAGTTAACTAGCATTAAATTTCCTACAGGAATGCTTGTTTGTAAAAATTTCAGTGTGTGTTTTTATCGGCACAAAGAGATCAATAGATTTGTATTCAAGACCAGTTGCTGTTGTGGAACAGGATCATGTTGAGGACCAGTTGCTGTTGAGGAACAGGATCATGTTGAGGTTTTCTGGCTTGATGGAGCTCCTGAGGTTGCAGAACCGATCACCGGCATCAGAGAAAGCTCTCTCTATGGGCACAGCCGTGGAGACAACCCCAAGCTTCTTCAGAGCAAGCTTGCTTAATTCACCAAAATTCTCCTTTCCTGTGTGCCTCCACCAGGCCAAAGGGTTTGATGGCTCTGCAGTAGGTCCGTAGGCCATGTATCTGTCCAGTAGGTCCTTCAGTTTAGTAGCAGAAGAGGAGGCTGGACCCAGAGCGAGCTCCTGCTTGATTTTATCCATCGCTCGTATTTTGTTTTGGTGTCCCAGCTGGTTTTTGAATCTTGGGTCAAGGAATGTGTTGAGAGCCAACCGGTGGTTGTTGACGTCACCAAATTCCTTTTTACATTTTGACAGTAATGTCCGGGCAACATCATTCCTTCTCTTTTCTTCTTCTCTGAGATTGTCCATGAGACTCTTCAGCAGTGGCAGCATGGCAGAAATGGTCTGGAATCCTTCTCCTTTCATCATGGACATGGCCGTCCGCAGAGGTTCCAGAGCCGATATGATCTTCTTGATTTTATCTTTATCGTTTTCATTTAGAATTAAATCTGTCTTGCCTCTCTCGTCGAACACCATCACCATGGCGTTGTACTGTTGAAACAGTCGTTGGAGCATGTCCAACCAAGGGAGCCATCGGTCCCCGGAGTACATAATCAGCTCGCCTTGTTTCATATTCAGCCGCTTTTGAATCTCTCTGAGCTTCTTCTCAGCTTCAGAATCGTAGTTAAAGAACCTGGCGATGTTCTGACACTTTCTGAGAACATTCAACAGCTCATCGTTACTCATCAGATCCTTAAATATCACATTCAAGGTGTCAGCAAAACAAGGCATGTCTGTCCATTTTGTTTTAACATTTTTCAGTTGTGGCATGCCAGCTCTGATGACACTGTGGACCTTTTCTTTCACACACCAAGCCTCCATGACAGCCAAGAGCTGATTTGTGATGTTTTCTGCAGATTCGTCTCCGAAGAGGCTGGTAGTTTTGAGCATGTAGGACTTGAGATTCCCGTTGATGTCCACAAAATGGCAACCCACTGTCAGATAGGAGTCTTCAGGTCTTGAAGACCACAACTCGCATGTCAGCACAATGTCATCAGCAGAGGCCAATTTCAATCGCAACTGTTTTTGTTCTTCATTGTAGACGCTGAGAAACTGTGAGCGTATCACAGATTTGGTAGGAATTTGAAGAGAGGGGTTTAGTGCTTTTACAAAATCCCGAAAGTTAGCATCTTCTGTGATTTCCAAAGGCTGCAGATTTGAGACAATCATCTTCAGCAGGCGTCTTTTAGTTGTTAGTATTTCCTGAGTCCCCACTGTGGAAGGAAACAGATTTTTAATTTTTTTTAATTTAATTTTAATATAATGTCTATGTCATGCATCAATATGACTTTTCAATTCAATTCAATTCAGTTTTATTTATATAGCACCATATCATAACAAAGTTATCTCAGGGCACTTATAGAGCAGGTCTAGACCGACTCTTTATATTTACAGAGACCCAACAGTTCCCACCATGAGCGGCACTAGGAGACAGTGGCAAGGAAAAACTCCATTTAACAGGTAGAAACCTCGAGCAGAACCAGAACCAGAACCAGGCTCTGGGTGGGCGCTCATCTGCCTCGACCGGTTGGGTTGAAGAGGGAGGGGAGCAGGAGGAAAGAGAACATACAGCAGCACAATACAGTTCCACATAGAGATGTAAAGTAATGGTTGTGGTAATGGTATTGATGTTAATATTAATAGAAATAATACTAAGAGCAATATTAAAATACTAATAATAAGAGCAACAACAGTAATAGCAGCAGCGGGTGCAGAGCAGGAGCACGGGGGCAGCAGGTGGCTGCAACCATAGATCCAGACTCTACAGCTCCGGAGGCAGAAAGCAACAGAAGGAGAGAGAGAGGGGGGGGGCTTTTTTGCTCTAGTCATATTGATGCATAGGCATTATGGGAATACTGTCATTAGCAGAAGATCATGCCAGAAAGCCCAAACTACCCTTTAAAGGCTGAAACCTGCTTCTTCAGCCTGAGACATTCGTCCTTTTAGCTACAATGCTAACACGTTTTGCTTTATTTCAGTTTCAAACTGGCCTCACGACATTCAGCGAGTTTGATGCCTCATGATGCATCGAGACTTGGGATGTGTGCACATGAAGAAATTTGAGACACAAACTGCCTGTGGAGACTTTTTCGGCATATGCGTGAAGAATGAATGGGGCGCGGTATCCAGTTCTGCTAATACATCCATGGTGGTAAGATAAGATAAGATAAGCCTTTATTGTCCCACAGCGGGGAAATTTTAGCGTTGCAGCAGCCAGCAAAAGTGTCATATATAGAAATACAATAAAAATAAATAGAAAAATAGTCCTATACACAGTATAGACAGAAATAAATAATAGAGTGACTGAGTGCAGTTGTAAGTATGAACAAATAGATAAGATAAAAATATTGCACATATATAATATACATGTATATGAAAATATTTCACAGCAACATATGAAGTAGATAACATCATGAATACAATATATGTATGAAGATAATGCACAGCAGTAGATGAAGTATAGTAGTGAATAGTCTGCACACTGACAGTCAAGTGTAGATTACCGGGAGTTGTACTGATTATAGAGTCTGACAGCAGCAGGCAGAAAGGACCTACGGTACCTCTCCTTCAGACACCGCGGGTGGAGCAGCCGGTCGCTGAAGGAGCTGCCCAGTGCTGAAAGAGTGACATGTAGGGGGTGGGAAGTGTTCTCCAGTAGTGATGATAGCTTGGCCACCATTCTCCTGCCTCCCACCACCTCCACTGAGTCCAGAGGGCATCCAAGGACAGAGCTGGCCTTCTTAATCAGTCTGTCCAGTCTCTTCCTATCCCTGGAAGAGATGCCACTGGCCCAACAGGTCACCCCATACAAGACAGCTGATGCCACCACAGAGTCATAGAAAGTCCTCAGGAGCGCACCCTGCACTCCAAAAGATCTTAGTCTCCTGAGCAAAAAGAGACGGCTCTGTCCCTTCTTGAACAGAGCGTCCGTATTGTCTGACCAGTCCAGTTTGCTGTTCAAGTGAACACCCAGATACTTGTACGATCTCACAATCTCAATGTCCATTCCCTGGACGTTCACTGGTGTAGGTGGAGGGAGTTTGCGCCTGCCGAAGTCCACCACCAGCTCTTTGGTTTTACTCGCGTTGATCTGGAGGCGATTCTGCTGACACCAACCCACAAAGCCCTGGGTCAGTTCTCTGTACTCCCCATCATCCCCGTTGGTGATGAGGCCGACGATGGCAGAGTCGTCAGAGAACTTCTGCAGGTGACAGTTCGAAGTGTTATGGGTGAAGTCCGCTGTGTAGAAGGTGAACAGGAAAGGCGCCAGAACGGTTCCCTGTGGAGCCCCTGTGCTGCAGAGAAGTGTGTCAGACACACAGTCCTGTAACCTCACATACTGTGGTCGGTTTGTGAGGTAGTCCAGGATCCATGCTGCCAGGTGATGGTCCACCCCAGCGTGCTCCAACTTGTCCCCCAGAATCCTGGGCTGGATGGTGTTAAAATCACTGGAGAAATCAAAAAACATGATCCTCACAGTGTTTCCAGCCTTTTCTAGGTGAGAGAGGGATGTGTGAAGTAGGTAAATGACAGCGTCATCCACCCCAATGCGGGGTTGGTAGGCAAACTGCAGAGGGTCCATACATGGGCTCACCAGCGGACGCAGGTGAACAAGGACCAGTTTCTCCAGGGTCTTCATCAGGTGAGAGGTCAATGCCACTGGCCTATAGCCATTGAGGTCCTTGGGGTGTGGGGTCTTCGGCACAGGAACCAGACACGATGTTTTCCACAGTTTTGGCACCCTCCCCAGCTTCAGACTCAGGTTGAACAGGTGCTCAACAATCCCACACAGCTGGTCCGCACAGGACTTCAGAAGTCTGGAGCTGATGCCGTCTGGGCCCGCCGCCTTCCCCACCCTTATCTTCCTCAGTTCGTTTCTCACCTGGGATGTTGTGAGGAACAGCCCCGTTGAGCTTGTAGTGGGCATGAGGGCTGAATGGGGGGTGTTTGCGGGTGTGAAATGGGGAGATGGGCCCAGCCCAGGCTGTGGTGTGGGTGTATTAAGTGGCTGTAAGCTGAGGGCTGTGGGGAGTGATGAGTGGTGAGATGAGGGAGGGGGAGGGCTGTAGGCAGGGAGGGTAGATGGTAATGATGGTTGCAGAGGAGACGGGGCAGGGGGAGGGGTAGATGCCTGATCGAATCTGTTGAAGAATACGTTCAGGTCATCTGCCCACTTCTGATCCCCCGCAGGCCGGGGCTTGGAGTCCATATGGCCCGAGATGGTTTTAAGGCCCTTCCAAACTCCTCTGGTGTTATTTTT
This sequence comes from Macquaria australasica, assembly GCA_005408345.1. Taxonomy (NCBI): domain Eukaryota; kingdom Metazoa; phylum Chordata; class Actinopteri; order Centrarchiformes; family Percichthyidae; genus Macquaria; species Macquaria australasica. Next base: position 144,421 of record SEMN01000922.1, on the reverse strand, counting down.
CTGCAGTTGACTCTCCAACTTTCTCCTGTAGCTGTTTTTCCCCTCCCTGATCCTCCTCCTTAGCTCTCGCTGGACACTCTTTAACTCCTCCTTGTTACCCGATACAAAAGCTCTCTTCTTTTCCTTGAGGAGAGCCTTAATATCAGGAGTAATCCAGGGTTTATTGTTGGCGAAACAACGTACAGTCCTAGTGGGGATGGTGTTTTCCACACAGAAGTTTATGTAATCTGTCAGACAGTCTGTGAGGTTGTCAATATCCTCCCCATGAGCGTCACTAAAAATGTCCCATACAGTAGTGTCAAAACAGTCCTTTAAAGCATCCTCTGCTCCGTTAGACCACTTCTTCACTGTGCGTGGGACAGCAGGCAGCCTGCGCACAAGAGGTCTGTAGACAGGCCTGAGATGCACAAGGTTGTGATCAGATCTGCCCAGGGGGGGGAGACTCAATGAGATGTATGCGTCCTTGGTGTTGGCATAACATAAGTCCAGTATTCTGTTGTCTCTGGTATGGCACGTAACATACTGAGTGAATGTGGGTAGACAGGAGGACGGAGGGGCATGATTAAAATCACCAGAGATGACGAGGAGGGCATCTGGGTGCTGTGTCTGCAGCCTGCTTACTGCTGAGAGCAGGACATCACAGGCTGCCTCAGCGTTAGCAGAGGGGGGGATGTAAGCTACCATCACGATGGCATGGAGGAAATAACTGTCCAATTAGAGCTGAGTATGTAAATTACTGCTCAACACTAAAAACACCAGGAGAGAGGCAAGAGAGAGCTGCTGCTTTGAGTTTTGTATGTTTGAACTGAGAGTTAAGCCAAAGGGGCAAAAAGGCGTTTTAGCAAACTTCACAGGAAAGTCAAACAAAGGGCGTCTTCATGACTCCAGTCTTTGCGCTGTCGTGCACCCACAAATCTCCACAAGGTGGCGCACAGATCCAGCACGTGGCTCTCAAAATCAGAAAATCTACAGTCCGCAGTCGCACTGATCACGTGCAGTTTAAATACACTTGTTGCCATGTTAGTGGTTGCAGACGCACACGGCTACAGAGAAGAACGTGCTGATTGGTGATCGTGCCTTTGGACTCTCTGGGCCTTGACTGATTCTTGTTCTGGTGATTTATCGAACAGTATGCGCTGTAACAACATCTGTAACGATCAGTGGGGCGGGATTCTTGTGGGGCTCAGACCCATCGTTTTGTCTTAAGGGTCCCTGTCAGGTTCGGCCCGTTATAGGAATAGGTGCCTCTGTTAGATCGTCTGCAGTGTAGCGATGACATGCAACAAAGGTCCCTGCTGGACTCAAACTGGAGATGTTGTGGTTCACGGTCAGCGCATTAACCACCATCTGTGGTGCGTCCGATATGTGCGACAGGTGTCAGTAACGGTGCGACACTACGGGATGCAGTCAGTGGAGTTTCACTGCAGCAGAGAGAAGGAGAGACGAGGTCAAGGAAGAAAAAATGTCTACGCAGGTGAGCAGAGCAGCAGCAGCCCTCCGTCTGTGACACACAGGATGCGTTCAGGTACAGTATTGAGTGTAGGTCACCTGTGTTTTGGCAGTGCTCAGAATTAGCTTTGGGTGGTGCGTACAGCGCGAGTGAAATGCGAGCAGGTGTGTGTAGACAGCTGTGTTAAATAGAAACGTGTCTGCTCTGTGAGACTTGTGAGAAACGGGTGACTACGGCAAGCCACCAGGTTCAAACATGTAAAGCTTCAATACCATTGGCTGGTAATACAGAGGTCAACCCCTTTAGGCGTACGGTTTTACGTGTTTTGGATGATTGCGTACGCTGTGGTCACATGGGTTCTTACCTGGTCATGTAGACATGCTTTTATAGTTAAGGCCTTTACACACTGGGGGCTTTTCTTTGTGCGATTAATTCTTATGTCAGTATATTTTTTTCTGTTGTTTTTGTCATGAGTACTTTCACACAGACAGCCAATATTATGCGGCGAAAAAGCGATGTAATTTTTTTTGGAACGAGGTTGATTTTTCTGAGCTTTCGCACGACGAATAAAGGCATCAGCCCGTTGAACCCGGTGACCATAGACGACTGAAAAATGGTGCTGAAACAAAAGACAGAAAATATTTAGGGCTGCAACCATTTATAATTTTATAATTGTCGATTAATGTATCTGTTATTTCCTTGATGGCTGATACATGTGAATGACGCCCTCAGACTCTGAAGCCGATCCTGGTTCGATATTCAACTTGTATACATGTGACGTGGAAACTTGAAGCGTCCAGCGCACACACACTGAGACTTCTCAACTTCTATTAATAGATTTTAATGAAGGAGACGATGTCATTTCAAAGATTTTAACAAGATAATTGAACTTTTTGTGAAAAGAACACATCAGATACAAATTATCATTCAAACTAGAGCAATTTATGTACATGTTAAAACATGTCTGGAGGGGATCTTTAATCGACAGTTATTTACCAGCTCATTGTTTAGTCTATAAAGTGTCAGATACGAGTGAAGAATGTCCTCAGAGTCCTGTCAGTATCTCACAGGCCTGCAATTATCTCAGCACAGTGGAGACTCACCTGCGTTCTCTGGCAAGTGAGGACAGGTAATGACCTTTTCTTTTTTTTCTGTTTTTTTGGGTGTGGTTAAAAAAGCTTATTTGACAGAATCAGTTGAGTTCGGTTTGTGTACAGCTGTGTTGTGTATAATGAGGAACAGACTCGGTTGTCACCTGTTCCCCGCCTGATTAGATCCCGTCTCGGTGGCTGGAGGCTGTTTGCATGGCGTCCTCTCGCCTGTGTGTTGGGTCTTCCTCTGTCTGTTCAGGATAAACACAGTGTTGTAATAAAGAAATGGAGTTTCACTTAGCTTCATGTGAAGTTTTTCATGGAGAGATACTCACATGAACCTCTGGGTGGCGTCATTTCAGAGCTGGTTCAGCTTCTCCTTCCTGTTATTTGCTCTGTATCGTCTTTACCTCTTTGACTTTGGTTTAACTGAAGCTGAAGAGTGAACAGATGAAACACGGCGTTGATCCAGACGGCAGCTTCAGCAGCGTCTGCTCTGCTCTGACTGCTGAACATCCTCTAACCACCTGGGAGGAGTCCAAATGTGAAACTGAGGAAACGAAACTTAAATTGATTTACGATCTTTCACGTGGCTGCTGACGCTGTTCCACCAATAACAGGCTGTAAATGTGTCCTGACGTGATTGGTGGAGACATGTAGGACTACAGGACGACCTCAGGCTTGTTCCTGTGAAACAAAAGTGATTCTGTATGTTATGCTGTGGTTACTTTAATCAACATCTACATGAAGTGAAACTGAGCATCGATGATAAACTGACCAGCACGGGTATAAGTGTGGTGTTATTCTGTACTTATATTCATAAAGATCCAGTACAGATATTAAGTTATTTGAGTTTTTAAGAAAGTAATAATATAGTGATAATGTAGTAGTTACAGTTTGAAAGAGATCCAGTTAAATCCAGTAAATACTCAGTTATTATTGGAAACTGAATTTTCCATATTTGTTGAATTATAGATTATGCTTGCCTGTGATTTACAACCACAAAGAAATGATGCAAGAACACAGATTTGATATTTTTGGATGTTCAGCTGATGTGTAAAATCTTTGGTACTAAATCAAAGTTTACCAGCCGTCTGTGTTTCTGTACAGTTACCTTTATTTTACATTTCATTTCTAAATATTCATGTCACATATCAGCTCCTTTCTGGAAACTAATATTACACTGAGACCAAACCTCCCTGTAAGATGTGTGAGGACAGGTGAGCTCAGGTTGTAGTGACCAGAGCAGACCAGCAGGTGTCAGTGTGACTCTGATGTTGTTTCCTCTGGTGTCTTTTCTTGTCTTCGTGCTGCTGCTGAGTTTAAACACATGAAGTTGTTGTTGGACACCGACTACGTTTACATGCGTGTTTACGAATATGACAATATTGTGAAGGTAAACTGCTTATTCTGTTTGGATATTCTGAATGTAGCATGTTCATATTAAGACATGTGGGATCTGCTGATGTTCTTTAGGTTTTAGCAGCGTTCTTTGGACATGTATACAGCTCGTTCACGGCCTCTTCCTGTTTCCGGTCAGCTCTGTGCTGGAAACAAACCAACCAGCCAACAGTTTGCAGGGCTGAGGTAGAGATGCAGGCACAGAAGAGAAGACAAGGAGAAACACAGCTACTGTTAAACATGATGAAAGACCTGGAGATCAACAGGTTTCTGGATATGAGCAAATATCACAACGCCGACCTTTAAAGAAGGAACGAATGAAAGAGGGAGGCTGAGTTCACACGAAGCGTGTGCTCAGATTGTTTTCTTAAAGGATGGATCTCCTTCATGAAGGCCTCTCGCGTTCACGTCAGGTGTTTTGCTTTGTTTGTACGATTGATCCCTTTGACATTTTGATTGACTATTTGCTAGAACCTACTGATTGTTTATATTTTCGCTTTATGCCTCTGCTGATCAATAACTTTCCATAATGTTTAGTGAAACTTTAGTGCTGCTGCTTTCATTTGCCAGTTGATTCTCAGCTGTGACAGAAAGTTTAACCTTTTCTACATTTTAATAAACTCAAAATTCTTTATTTTAAATTTGATGTTTGCTGTGAACACATCTGATGTGTCACATTAACTAAGTACATTTACTCAAGTAATGACTTAAGTACAATTTTGAGGTATTTGTACTGTACATGAGTATTTCCATTTTATGCTACTTTAAACCTTGACATCTTCTCCAGACTCGACTACTGCAGCTCCCTCTTTTCTGTCTCTCGCCTCCAGCTGGTTCAGAACGCAGCAGCTCGGCTTCTTACTGGTTTTGACAGACGACATCACATCACCCCAGTCCTGGCTTCTCTACATCGGCTCCCCGTTACATTTAGAATTGATTTTAAGATTTTACTGATCACTTTTAAAGCAAGTCTGGGTCTGGCCCCAAGCTCTATAGCAGAAATGTTGACCCCATATGAGCCAGTTCGCAGCCTTAGATCCTCGGGTGGGGGGGGCCCTTCTGGCCGTTCCAAAGTCGAGGTTTAAATCTAAAGGGGGCCGTGCTGTGGGACCCCTCGGCTTTGGACCGACCTGCCCGAGGAGAATCACTTCTTAAAACCCATTTTTATAGACTTGCTTTTATGTGATGTCGTCTTTTCTTTTCATCGTCTTTTATTGCTTTTAATGTTTTTAATTATTTTTATTTGTATTTATTGATCATTATTTTTATTTATTTTTTATTTTTTTGATCTTGCTTCTTGGTTTTGCTTCATTGTCTTTTTATTGCTTTTACTGTTTCAGTTATTTTTATTTGTATTTAATTTAATTCAATTCAGTTCAGTTTTATTGATATAGCATCATATCATAACAAAGTTATCTCAGGGCTCTTTTTCGAATAGAGCAGGTCTAGACCGACTCTTTAAAACAGTAAAGCAGTAAATTATTGATCATTAATTTTGATCTTGCTTTTGTTTGCTTTACTGTTTGGCTTTCTGAGTCTCCTGCTTCTTCTTTGTCTGTCAAAGCACTTTGGTGCTATATAAATAAAGTTATTATTATTATTATTATTATAATTATTATGAGTACTTTTACTTTTTGCTGCTAATACTTTTGTACTTTTGCTTAAGTAACATTTTTAATGCAGGACTTTTACTTGTAATATTCATAGTATTTTAACATTGTGGTATTACTACTTTTGCTGAGGTAAATGATTTGAATACTTCTTGATTGGCTGCTGTAAGGTGTCTCTGGTGTCCTCTGATTGGCTGACTTTGCCCAGGTGATGTCAGTATAAATAAATGGCTCCAGGTCTGTCAGTGAGCAGGAAAATCTACATCTGGATAAATGTATTTTATAGTGAAATATAGATAATTGGACTGCTGAGTGTTTCCTGTGTGGACAGAGTCTGAGCTGCAGACTGAACTCCACTGAAGGACAGCAACGAAGATGATGATGATGAGGAGGACGCTCTTCAACGGCGTCCTCGCTCCTAATGATGTAAGACGCAGATAAATGAGTCCTGATTGTTCGGATCTGCCCGGCGCTCAGCTGTTTACCTCCAAACAGGAAGACTGAACTGGTCTGAGAGAAATAAACAGAGGACGAAGATAAACTGCAGGAGGAGAAGATACAGCCAGAGAAGCAGATCAATAAATCAATTTATAATCAATTAAAATAGTTTCTTGTGTTAAGTAAAACCAGAACAACCAGTCTCTTACTGGGACGAGGGGCTGGGGGGGGGGGGGGGTGAATTAATCTGACAGGCTGTGGAGGTGGCAGCCAATAGGAGTCCAGCTCTCCTGTGGCGAGACAGCTTTGATCAGTCATGTGATATCTGGAAGAGGCGGAGCTTCCTGTCAGAAAGGTGTCAGCAGATTTAAACAGGTTTTCATCTGTTTTACTGAGATGATTGAATTAGTTTAAAGAACATTAAAGAGACAGATAGATACCTGCACTGGTCTCCCTGTGAGCTGGTTTAAACCTCGTCCTCCTGTCTTCCTCGTCTTCTCCTGTCTTCTCCTGTCTTCCCCTGTCTTCCCCTGTCTTCCTCTGTCTTCTGTCTTCCCCTGTCTTCCTCTGTCTTCCCCTGTCTTCCTCTGTCTTCTCCTGTCTTCCCCTGTCTTCCTCTGTCTTCTGTCTTCCCCTGTCTTCCTCTGTCTTCCCTGTCTTCCCCTGTCTTCTCCTGTCTTCCCCTGTCTTCCTCTGTCTTCTGTCTTCCCCTGTCTTCCTCTGTCTTCCCCTGTCTTCCCCTGTCTTCTCCTGTCTTCCCCTGTCTTCCTCTGTCTTCTGTCTTCCCCTGTCTTCCTCTGTCTTCCCCTGTCTTCTCCTGTCTGACTTTTGTGTGAAAATGGAGGAAGTCAAAAATGTTGCTGCTAATCCGATAGATGCTAACATGCTAACAGCAACATATCTGCCTGTTTGGGAACCAACATGAGGACAGAAAACCTGTTTTTCAATCTATACATGTCCCCATGTAGTCAGAGTGTCCATCAGCAGTGAACAGGTGGAGGCCTTCAGGTGAGCAGCAGGGGCTGATGGGAGCTCTGATGGAGAGGCTGAGCAGCTACGCGTGAGATGTGTTTCCAGTCTGCACTGATTTTGTGATTTGCAGGTCAGGAGTTGTTTGCTCATATCGGATTTATTTAAAATGTTTTAGTTTATATGATTATATTTCAGTGTGAAGTTGGAAACATGATGAAAACTTTGTGCCCTTTTGAAATAAAATGTAGCTTTAAAAATTAGCTTTATATATATATGTATATGTATATATACGCATATATAAATACATATATATACACATATATATACTATATATATACTGTATATACTGTGTATATATATATATACTGTATGTGTATATGTATTTAAATAAAATGACAGATTTTATTTTGGAGATCCAGCTTGGACAGAATATAAAGGACGCTCATAAAATATGGCTGTCAGTTGAAAACCTTCATATCTCCAAAATAAAAGCCTGAGTTTGTGCTGCTGTGTTTATTGATCTGCAGTGTTTCAGCTGATGGAGGACAGAAGCTGATCCTCAGTCTGATCCTCCGGAGGATCGATGCTCGTCCTCGTCTCAGCGGCGACTCGGTGAGTTCAGCTCAAACACTTCCTGTGTTTTACTGAAGTAATCTGATTCCTCTGAATCCTCATGTGGTTTGTTCCACAATAACATGATACACATGCTGACAATATGATCTATTCATCATTATTATTATCATTATAGATGGACAATCCACAAGTAGTAAAACATTAAATAAGAAAATGAAATGAATAAATATGCAAATGAGCAAACAAACACACTGACAAATATTCAATAGTTAAAAGCAGCTGTTATTATTTTACTAAAGACAGACGGGTTCATATATTAATGGACTTTCACTGAAGAACTAATTGTGACATTTAATCACCTGATGTTGAAATCAATCTGGTCTGAATTCTTTTCTTTGAAATTTAGTTGTAATAATAAATTCAATTTGCTCAGTTTCAAAATCTGTATTTCCAGTTTTTTATTTTTTACGGTTCAAGTAGAAATTCTCGTACCAAATATTTAAAACTTCAAATTTAATTTTATTTAAATTGAACATATATATATAATTTGTCCAAAGCAGAACAAACTCGTGTAGAAACTCGTCACCTTGATGTTCTGTCAGTCCTGAACTACAAGTTGGAACATATTAATTCAGATCAGTTCATATTTCAGCAGCTTTTCTTCAGTTTCTGTCCAGTAGACGGCCGGTTATATATTTATTATATATAATATTTAGGAATAGATCCATTAAATTAAAGGTTAGAAGTGATCTAGACATCGAAAATAACCTTAATGTCTTTTTACCTGAAAATCACTGAAACCTGCTCACATTTGATCCTAAATTAAAATGATTGTTTGACCTTGTGGAAAAAGTCCTGTACTTGTACATACAGTACCGGTATACTTTTGAGGTACTCGAGTATTTTGCTGGAGTATTTTTCCAGTTTCTGCAGTAAGAGGAAACCTCCTGATCTTCCAGCTGTAGTTACTGTTCAGATTTAGATTTCACACAGAAACACCAACAACCAGCAGTATTTAAAGAAGCTAAAACCTCCTTTATAAACGCTCACTGATGATTTTAATCCTGACGTTAACATGTGAAGTGTACTGTTTAATTAAAACAGCAGGTGTTTGTCGTGTCCATGACGACTGCCGGACTCTGCAGGAACAAACTGGACAAAGTAGAAAAACCGTTTTTAGAGGAACATTTTTTTATTGGTGAATTTATCAAACACAGATTTGTACACTTCTAAACATTTTCTCTCTGAACTCATCTTCAAAGTAAATTCAGTAAATGTATTTTTAAGTTTTATTTTTCCTGCTCATGCAGCGCAGAAAAAAATGTCCTGAAGAGGCCCGATGACCTCTGACCGCTCGTTAGCTCTTTAGCCAATCAGATAAATGCATTCTCTAACAGGACTTTATAAGCATCCAATAAGAAAATATACAAAAACAGTTTTTTTCGTCTTTCAGAGAACAGAATATGCAGACATTTGGACGTAGAAAAACCTTTTCCTCTCGGGATGGTTGAGCTCAGAGACAGCAGGGAGGTCTCACTCCCACTCACAAAACCACCAGCAGAACTTTTTTCTGTAGTTTTTCTTTCAACATTTCTTACGCCACGAAAAACGGATTTCATCCACACGAAAATCAACGAAGAAAAGGATGATGGACCGGAGAACCCACCTAACCGTTATTCATCAACAGAACCAGAAAGCACAAGACTACAAGGACCAGAATGCATTGTGATGCAAGCAGGAACATAAAGGAGAAAAACAACAACAGCAACAACAACAAACATCAGACTGATTCCTTCATATCTCATATGAATTATCTCCTGCGTCTTTTAAAACAGAAAAATGGCACAAACATAAAATAAAAACTTGATTTTTCGCTCTTTTTGTACCAACGAGGAAATGTCAGGTAGAGTCCTACTAGTGCTACATCTTTCCTCCGTCCTCCATCACAGTGCGTTATATATATATATACTGCATTTCCCAGCATGCCCCTGCTCGTCCACACACAAGGACACACTCGCCCCCATCAGCGGAGATGGAAGGATGGTATGAAGAGATGAAGAGGAAAAAGAAACGTCTTCTCGACCACACGGTGTCACTGTTTCCCCAGAAACAAAGTCAATCAGTCACTAAAAATTCAGCACCAGTGGGAAAAGGCCATTTTTGATTTGTTCATTTTTGTTTTGCACATAACATTCGTTTAAATTTTTATGACAAAACGTCACAATTTAGAAAAAAATGAATTTGTGACTCCTCCCCTCGACATAACCCCGCCCCTTGTGGCGGAAGTGGGAGGGGCCACAATGACCCCTGTAGCTGCTGAATGACCCCCCTCATAGAAAAGTTTAACAATAGTCTTTGGCAGATTTACAGAAATAAAAGGCGTTGACTGGAGAACGTCTGCTGCTGGAGGTGGGCGAGAGACACAGAGACAGAATGAGAGAGAGAGAGAGACAGTCTCGGGTTGTTGTCGCTCATCTGATTTTTATATTTATATTAAAGACCAATGATGATTACAGTCACAGAAATGAGCCACAATGTCCAAAACTATTAATCTGACAGTTCTGATTAGGTCGGTCGTCGGTCTCTGGAGCTACGTTAGCTCGTCCTTAGCTCGTCCCGTAGGTCTTTGAAGCTATGTTAGCAAATGATTAATTGTTTATAATTAAATAGATGCTGAATATATTGATTGCTAATAAAAACAATCCTAAAGTTGCAGCACTGAGATGAAACTACAAGTTGAGTCTGGTCAGATATGAACTGACCAATCAGAGAGAGAGTTTAGGTGATAATGTGAGTGCTGAACCTCGTTTAAAACAATTTAATCTCAGTTTGAAACTGAATCACGACTCAGCAGCCGTTTCCTCAAACTGATTTTGTCGGAACGTTTTAATAGCAGTTTGACATTCAGTCTGATGAAGGGTCGACTTTGTTTCACGATCTGCTGTGCGTTTGACAGCTGTGGCCGATTTCTGGCTGGAATCATCAGGGGAAAGGTCTCAGAGACAAACTGGGTTCAGAGTAACAGCTGCAGCAGAACAGAGAGCTGGTGAACGCAGCTCGGACGCTCAGTTATCCGTTAATGCTGCGAGCGTCGGTGATGATGATGATGAAGAGGAAGTCGAGAGCTGCGATGAAACACCACAGACGAAGATCAGTGTCATTTCTCCACAGAGAAACAGACGGAAGCTGACGCCGTGTTCCAGACTCCTCTCAGGTAAATATTCTGTTTCTGAAAACGTCTTTGACTTCACCTGTAAAGATGTTTGTTACACCTGTTAGCTGAAATGCTACAATCACTGTCACTTGATGTTTTTACCTGATTATCTCCCTGATCGATTGGATCCATACTTATTTATCCGTCAGATATTTCCTGATGTAATGTTGTACCATATTTAGTCAGAGATCATATAGTAAAATACCACATCAGTGAGTTTTAGCTTCTTAACTCTAAATTAGATGCACTTATGGAACTGCTAAAGTCCTAAAAATCTTTATTTTTAGATCAAATTATTAATTATTATTAAAGCTATTTGCACGATATGTTGTGCAGATTGGATAGAAAATATTCAACATTATCTTGTGTGGAAAAGAATCACCTTTCTGGGACTTCAGGGCTTCCGTATGTACTTAGCTGTACAGTTTGTGATGTATTTTCTTCTACTTCTCCAGGCAGCCATTGATTTCCATTGATTTCCGTTGTATTGTGTAATCCATCACAGTGAACACCAACTCTGCACTGAGTTTTATCATTGTTGTGTGATGAAGCAGATTCAGTGTAGATTGATTTTTAAAGTCTGAATTGTTTCAAATCAATAGTGGGACTTTGGCAGGAATGAATCTGTTTACTGTGACGGATTAAACATCCAGCGAGGCTTAGATGATTTTCATTCTGTGCGGACATTAAGGGAACAAGCAGGAAAAGTACTTTCAAATGTCTAAAACACGTCAGAATGTAAAGTATAAGTGACCCGTATGGAGTCCCTGAAGTCCTGAAGGTTGATTTTATTTTTAGGTTTAAGTTGTGACAAAATATTAGATGCATATGTTGTAGCACAAGATTAAAAAACATCAGGTTTTAGAACTTGGAAGTAACGGACAAGAGCGCACACATGATAAAAAATCTAATCTTTAAGGACTTTGTACACAAATAAAACAAGAAAATAACACAAGGATCTGAAAGATTTAAGACAACATATTACATTAAGGTCTTGATCTAATATGTTGTCTAAACTTGTACATAAGATCCAGATTCGATCAATATCTTGTGCTAAAAGAAGAAGAGATTAGATTAATTATCGTGTGTGCATAAAATACTAACTTGTGCAGCTAATATCTTGTCAAAGATCCAGATCCTGTAGCACAAACAAATCATTTCTCCGTATTCTCCGAAGCTCGTATCCTGTTTTGGAGTTTGGGGCTCAGTAGATGTAGAACGTGTTGAGCTGCTGCTGTGGCCCTTTGAGTTTGGCTTATTTGTTGAATAAAAAAAGGGTTTTGTAGAAAAATGTATTTATACTCAGCAAAGTACAGTTTTGGCATCCGTAGTGAACGTCAGGTATCGCGTGGGCGGCAGAATAAAATCAAATCTAACAGCAGGTGGCGCTACAGAGGCAGACGATGGACCGACAGCGTTTCAACTGCATTAGATCCAGAAGCTGAACATGGGAGTCAATGGAGGCTCGACTGTCACAGCAGACACGATCCCAGCGATACGCAAACTCCGCCCACCAGTCACCTCAACCTCCTCTGATTGGCTGAGCTGCTGAGTGGCGTCCAGGTAGAGGTCAGAGGTCAGGGAGACGGAGCCGGATTAGTTTCCTGCCTCAGGTCGGTTGTTTCTCCTCAGAGCGACGGGAGGACGGAGATCGGTCCAGCTGGAGGAAGAGGAGCAGGAGGTGCTATGAGGAGGCGAGGAGGAGGGCGAGCAACATGGCGGACAGCAGGGAGAGGCGGGGCAGGGTGAGACCGCAGCCGCCGGTGGTGTCGTCTGTCAGGAAGGGCTCCGGAGACTCGTACACCGAGTCATCTGAGAAAGAGACAAACAGGAAGTGATCTCATCTGGACTAAAGAAGAAGAAGAAGAAGGTATTTAGCTCCTCCCCCGAGTGACATCTTCTGACCTGCAGGTTCACATCTGAACCTCAGGAAACATTAATCAAACGCTGCATATTCTCCCATGAGGCTTTGTTAGCGTCTGTGTAGCAAAGCCTCATGGGAGCTGTAGTTGTTAAACACCACCAAAGTAAAAGGTTGTTTCCTGTCTCCTCTTCCTTTCTAAAACAGAGTCGCCTGCAGTCATCAACACTCATCAATAAAGCAAAGGAGCGATTGATAAGGTGAGGGCACTGATTGAACTAGAAACTAATATCTGCATGTAAAGACGACCTCTGACCTTCAGACTAAAAGCAGTGGGGGCCAATTTTATTTATACGGCCAAAATCACAAATGTAAGAAAAAAAAAACAGTTTGGTCATGTGTTATTTATACCCAGTGATTATTGATCTGTAATTTGAACAGTAGCCAATCAGAGCAGAGTATAAACCACATTAGATTATTAATGTAGAACTGATGAGGAAGTTAAACCTGCTGCGACTCAGCTGTTTTTATTACCTCTAACGCTGTTTTAATTCCATACTTTTATTCTGAAACTGAGTCTTAAAATCTTAAATTTAGGACTGACGTCATTTTTTGTTTCTCTTAATTTAGGAGCCTTCAGATGTTCTGTAAATAAGAGATATTGTAGATATTGTATAACAATAATATAATAATGATATTAATGAAGAGGTCTGAACTGTCGAGTCCAACATGTTTCTGTGTTTAACTGGAACAAAATCCTGAAATATAAAATAATATAAAATAAATAAAAAACTAAAAGGTATGTATTTCAGTTTGACATGTTTTAGTTGAATTGAACCAGCACGTCCTCACACTAATATTAAATGATGAGCTGTGTAACGAAGTTAATTCTTTCCTTTGAATCAGTTGTAAAATCTGAGCCTCCGGTCGTTTCCTGTTTGTTGGTGAGACGTTCACGTGTCCACGTGTTCATGCACTGTGACAGCTGGGAGTCTTCACACCTCCTCTTCTTCAAACTGACATTTACAGTTTTATATGGAGGAGGAAGACGTCTTTTTTTCCACTATTGATCAGATCAGTTCTAATAAACGGGCTTCATGTAAACACTACGCACTGATTGGCCGGCTGTGATGAGGTTTGTTAGTTTAAAGCATCCTGAGGGTTTCTGCAGGTTTCAGGTGTGAAGTTCAGTACTGATGGTGGGATTAATAATGTTTGA
>SEMN01000922.1:83092-125592 GCA_005408345.1 Macquaria australasica | reverse complement strand
AAGTATTATAAGTATTATCAGCAACATGTAGTTAAAGTATTAAAAATATTCCTAATGCAGAAACATGTCCGCTGTGAGTGTTTATTATTATGGATCATATTATTGGATGATTGATTCTGCTGCAGTTTGTCTGTTGGAGCTCGTTTTATTTCTACTCTGTTAGTTTCATCTTTAACATCGTGTTTTAGAAACTGATCACGTTTTATATAAAGTCTGAATCTGTAAAGTAACTTCAGCTGTTAAATACATGCAGTGCAGTATCAGTGCAGTACTAGTGCAGTATCAGTGCAGTACTAGTGCAGTACCAGTGCAGTACCAGTGCAGTACTAGTGCAGTACCAGTGCAGTATCAGTGCAGTACCAGTGCAGTACCAGTGCAGTACTAGTGCAGTACCAGTGCAGTACCAGTGCAGTACTAGTGTAGTACCAGTGCAGTACCAGTGCAGTACTAGTGCAGTACCAGTGCAGTATCAGTGCAGTACCAGTGCAGTATCAGTGCAGTACTAGTGCAGTACCAGTGCAGTATCAGTGCAGTATCAGTGCAGTACTAGTGCAGTACCAGTGCAGTATCAGTGCAGTACTAGTGCAGTATCAGTGCAGTACCAGTGCAGTACCAGTGCAGTATCAGTGCAGTACTAGTGCAGTACCAGTGCAGTACCAGTGCAGTACTAGTGTAGTACCAGTGCAGTACCAGTGCAGTATCAGTGCAGTACCAGTGCAGTATCAGTGCAGTACTAGTGCAGTACCAGTGCAGTACTAGTGCAGTACCAGTGCAGTATCAGTGCAGTATCAGTGCAGTACTAGTGCAGTACCAGTGCAGTATCAGTGCAGTACTAGTGCAGTATCAGTGCAGTACCAGTGCAGTACCAGTGCAGTATCAGTGCAGTACTAGTGCAGTACCAGTGCAGTACCAGTGCAGTACTAGTGTAGTACCAGTGCAGTACCAGTGCAGTATCAGTGCAGTACCAGTGCAGTATCAGTGCAGTACTAGTGCAGTACCAGTGCAGTACTAGTGCAGTACCAGTGCAGTATCAGTGCAGTATCAGTGCAGTACTAGTGCAGTACCAGTGCAGTATCAGTGCAGTACTAGTGCAGTATCAGTGCAGTACCAGTGCAGTATCAGTGCAGTATCAGTGCAGTACTAGTGCAGTACTCCCTGTGAGCTGTGGAGTACAAAGTGTTTCAATCGACGACTCAGCAGCAGAGAAACTGATTCTTCGTCCACAGCTGTCCGATTCTCCCGTCTGTCCGTCCTACAGCTGCAATATGTTTCACCTGTGATGTCACAGCTCCCAGCATGCCTCAGTGTGATTTACTGTTTAATCTGTGCAGGTCTCTGAAGGTCAGGTGCATTAGATCCAGGTCTGGAGTGGACGGGGACGGGTCGAGGTCGTTCGTCACTCTTCCTGACAGACCAACGATCCTCCAACTGCAGAGCACGGAGCTGCTGACGGATTAAAGGTCAGATCTGCACAGACGCTGACCAGACCAGAGACCGGAGGAGACCGGAGGACCAGCTTTAAAGACAGGGATGTTCTGGTTTTCGGTTTTTATCCCTTTTTAGTAAAAAAGAAAAAAGAAGATTGTTTTCTATAACACAGAATTAACTGTTCTGTACGTCGCTCCATGATATTTCTATAGTTCAGTAATGAAAGTCGCTATTCTCTGACAGAGACCTGTGTCTAAACCGTGCTGTAACAAATGTGTAGTTCTGTGTGGTCACAAGTCTTTAACTTCCATATATATTTTCCTCTTCTTAAAGTCGTGTGTGTTGTATCTCTCCTGTAGCTGTGGAGCTTCAGTCACCTGCTGTTCTGGTTCTTCAGACGAACTCAGGTGTGTTAACATGGACTTTAAATCACAGAGCAGGAGTTTCCCACAGCAGCAGCAGTCACATGACCGATGCCCTGTGGAGATACTCTGCAGTCCATTGTGATACTGTGTGTGTGTGTGTTAATGTAACCTGACTCTGTCCTGACAGGCTCAGCTACAATACCCACAGTGTTTCCTTCAGGTTCAGACAAGAAGCTACAAGCTGCAAGACAAAACTATCTGATCTGACGTCCCAAAACCTGATCCACACACACACACACACACACACACAGAAACCTCCATCTTCTCCCTCGCTGCAGACCAACGTGCTGTGTTCAGACCAGCGTTAACGAGTACGTTGTATTTCAGCTGTTTAACTCGCGGTCGTCGTGACAACAAGATAAAATGATGCGTCTGATAAACCTTCAAAGTCTTGGATCTGTTTCTCAAACTGGACTTCCTGGATCAGGTCTAACCTGAACCTGAACCTTAAGCGACACGCCAACACGTGTAAAGTTCACCCTGCAGGTGGCGCTAGAGGAAAGATCATTTAAATCCTCTGAATGAAACAACATATAAAACACCAGTCAAATCAAACAGAGCAAACTATTTAATAAGTGATCCAGATGTTCAGTGTGAAGTTCGACTGCTAAACTCATCATCACAGGAAGACTGGCTCTAACCTTTCAAAACAAAAGCCTTTATATAAACTGTGAGCAGAGTCACAGACAGACAGGCGTCAGCTCTCTGCTTCTCTAAATGTAACACTGATTATTGTTCTTCTTCTTTAACTGAATCTTTGTAAATATTAGTTGACTGTTTCTTTGCTGCTTCCTCCCCATCGTCATCTTCACAGATATATATAACTAAATAAACTGCTGAGAAACTTTTAGTTTCATAAAGTGCTGCTAAATGAAAGTCTCACGCCTATAAAATCTCACACTTCAAAGTATTTGCAGTAATGTTACAGTAGTACTGCAGTACTGACAGGAGTTATGGTGCTTAGAGATTCCTGAGTGGTGTAATATTCAGAGTATGTGTGATCATGTAACACACACACACACACATACACACACACTCTCAGCAGTAGCAGCCACATGTTCACTGTAACACGACTCCGGTCTCTTTGTCTCCGGTTACTACGGCGACCCATGATGAACTGTGTGTGTGTGTGTGTGTGTGTGAGTGTGTGTGTCTGTGTGAGTGTGTGTGTGTGAGTGTGAGAGTGTGTGTGTGTGTGTGTCTGTGTGAGTGTGTGTGTGTGTCTGTGTGAGTGTGTGTGTGTGTGTGTGAGTGTGTGAGTGTGTCTGTGTGAGTGTGTGTGTGTGTGAGTGTGTGTCTGTGTGAGTGTGTGTGTGTGTGTGTCTGTGTGAGTGTGTGTGTGTGAGTGTGTGTGTGTGTGTGTGTGTGAGTGTGTGTGTCTGTGTGTGTGTGTGTGTGTGTGTGAGTGTGTGTGTGAGTGTGTGTGTCTGTGTGTCTGTGTGAGTGCATGAATCACAGTTTGCATGTGGAGCTCTGTAACACTGGTCTGTGGTTAGCCTAGCTTAGCACAAAGACTGGGAGCGGGGGGAAACTGTTAGCCTACAGAGACAGAATCCATCTGATCTACATGTTGTACTGAACGCTCAGAGATGAAACTGATATCAGTCTGCTCCTCTGGTTCTGGGGAAGACAGGGGGCCGCAGGATTACCCAGCATGCCTCAGTCCGCTCCTCTGGTTCTGGGGAAGACAGGGGGCCGCAGGATTACCCAGCATGCCTCAGTGTGTGAGGTGAGGTTAAGGTTAAAGTTAGACATGTAAACACCAGGAAAGAGTGCTGAGGAGGAGGACGAGTCGTAGAAGAGGACTAACCCAAAAATCTGCCAACTGTCAGTCAAACTGCCCCCTTCCCTCCCCCCCTGACCCCACCCATATCATTGACCCCGCCCCTCCCCCATCTGCCTCCCCCCTCCGTTTCAAACAATACGAGGCGGCTGCTGCTTTGTTTTCTGATGTGAGAGGTGAAGCCTGTCAACACACACACACACACACACAGTGACCCCTCCCCTCATGTGGGTCATGTGGCCCCTGTTGGCCCTGTTGGCCCTGTTTGCCCCGGGACCTCGCCTGGCCCCCTATTATCTTTAGTCCTGTCAGTCACAGACACAGCGAGGAGGAGGAGGTCGACTCTTCATCTCGAAGCTCATTCACAGAAATAAAATAAACAGGACACTCCCAGTTCCTGGAAAAGCCCTGGAAAATGTTACAATTTGCAGTTTGCAAGTCCTGGAATAGCCCTGGACAAATTGACAAGGTAGAACAGAAGTTCCTGGAAAACGTGCATGAAGCCACGTCCTGATGGATCAAGGACTGACAAGTTGAAGATATTTGACAAGGTCCCCATATGTCCTGAAAACCTGGAAATTTTAACATTCTTCATTCATTCTTCCAAGTTTTGGAAAAGTCCTGGATAAGTAACAGAATACAGCAAAGATGTCCTGAAAAATACTTTTTCAATGCACAATTTGTAAATCGAGGTACTGATGAGGGACGGGGGTGGTGGACACTCCCAGCATGTCCTGGAAAACCTCGGAAGCCTGGAAAACGGAGACTTCAATACAGCTTCCTTCAAGAATATCCTGGAAAATGCAGGGTTGTCCTGGAGAAGTCTTGAATGTGGACGTGTGCCCTCCTGCCCCCCCTCTGGTCTCTAGAGGATTTAGGAGTATCAGAGCTCACAGAGGAGGCCAGCTGGCAGCCTCTTTATCACCCGCTTCATGCTGCTGCTGCACAGAATCCTGGAATCCAACCCTCTTCTGAAATCAGCTTTACAGAGTTTATACTGACAGACCAGGAAATACGACCCTCATCCCTCCTCCACCACCTCCCTCCTCCACCTCCCATAACTCCTCCACAGAGTCATCATCACGCTGTTCTCTCGCTGTCAGTCTCTCGATGGACAGTTTAGAAGAAAGAACCCAACCCGCTGCAGCAGAACCAGATATCCTGTTTTATTCCACACATTCTTCTTCCTTGAGACAACCTGCCGCCTACATTACCCACAATGCAACTGGACATCCGGGGTTTCGAGTTTCCAGCTCGTAAATATCAGTCACATCAATATCCAGGTCATAATTAGGAAAGGGACTCTGGTGTTGCTGTCTGTTGTCAGGTCGCAGTATTTTAACCCTCACTTCTCCATCACATGTGACATGAACGCAGCAGGAGGTTCGGGAAAGATGGAGGTTATAGATCCTCTCTGCCTCCTGGACTGGGACTGAACGCTGGTCCTGAACTCTGAACTCTTCAGAGAAGGAACATTCAATCACACAGGTGTTACCTAGCTACCTGACGCCTTCAGGATCCGACCAATCGCTGAGCTCCGCCAGCTGCTGTCACACAAGGTCCATTTAGTAGCTGTCATGGAGCTTTCTGTTCCACATCACATGATCTTCCTCAGCAGCTACTCAATGGACCTTGATGACTTTTAAAGAAACAGTGGAGAGGCAGGTGTTTCAGCTTCATGTTTAGCCTAGCTTAGCACAAAGACTGGCAGCAGGGGGAAAGTGTTAGCCTCGCTCCGGTCGGGTCTCTGCAGCTCTCTGACCTTCGCTCCAGCGTTAAAGCTGATTGGCTGCTGTAATCTCTGTAATAACATGTGAACGAGGGATTCACAGACGACAGGAGCGAAGATGAAGGTCCAGCAACACACACACACACTCTCTCTGAGTTATTAGGTTCAGGACTGTCACACTCTGACCGACCAGCTTTTTATTTCTGAGCAGCAGCAGCGTTATCACTCCTCTTCCTCCTGCTCCTCCTCCTCCTCACAGACTGTCAGCATGTTGAGGTCTGAGCTCTGTGACATCATGTTTACAACCAGCGGAGGAAAGTAACTAAGTACATTTACTCAAGTTTTACTTAAGTACAATTTTGAGGTACTTGTACTTGAGTATTTCCACGTTCTGCTACTTCCAGCCTGCTGCTATGAGGATTCAGAACAGAGACGTTCTGTATGGTACCGAGCTCAACCTGTTCGGTTCTGTCCTGAATCATTTTAAAATAGGTCCTTTAAAGTACTGAGTTCCATATAAATATACTGTAAATATAAATCATTTTAAAATAGCACAAATCCTAAATAGTTCCTCACAGAACCTTTATGATTATGTAAAGAATCAAGGTCGTCTTTTTTAATCTGATACCTGTGGTAGAGGTGGTGATGTCAGGTCACATGACCTCATAGACGTGGGCAACAACAGCAACAGCAGCTGCTACGACCGAGGAGAGTGGATATTGTTGCTATGGACTGGTGAAGTAAGAAGAAGGAGAATAAGGAGGACAAGGAGAAGGAGAAGAAGAAGAAGAAGGAGAAGGAGAAGAAGAAGGAGAAGGAGAAGAAGAAGAAGGAGAAGAAGGAGAATAAGAAGGACAAGGAGAAGGAGGAGAAGGAGAAGAAGGAGAAGGAGAAGAAGAAGAAGAAGGAGAAGGAGAAGAAGGAGAAGGAGAAGAAGAAGAAGGACAAGGAGAAGAAGGAGAAGAAGAAGAAGGACAAGGAGAAGGAGAAGGAGGAGGAGAGAAGAAGAAGGAGAAGGAGGAGAAGGAGGAGGAGAAGGAGGAGAAGGAGAAGAAGAAGGAGAAGGAGGAGAAGGAGGAGGAGAAGAAGAAGGAGAAGGAGAAGAAGAAGGAGGAGAAGAAGGAGAAGGAGAAGAAGAAGAAGGAGAAGAAGGAGAATAAGAAGGACAAGGAGAAGGAGGAGAAGGAGAAGAAGGAGAAGGAGAAGAAGAAGAAGGAGAAGAAGAAGGAGAAGGAGGAGAAGGAGAAGGACAAGGAGGAGAAGGAGAAGAAGAAGAAGGAGAATAAGAAGGAGAAGGAGAAGGAGAAGGAGAAGAAGAAGGAGAAGAAGAAGAAGGAGAAGGAGGAGAAGGAGAAGAAGGAGAATAAGAAGGAGAAGGAGAAGAAGAAGAAGAAGAAGGAGAAGAAGAAGAAGGAGAATAAGAAGGACAAGGAGAAGGAGAAGGAGGAGAAGGAGAAGAAGAAGGAGGAGAAGAAGGAGAAGAAGAAGGAGAAGGAGGAGAAGGAGAAGGAGAAGGAGGAGGAGAAGAAGGAGGAGAAGGAGGAGAGGAGTTATCCGGTGAGTCACTTGTGGACCCTGTGTGATCAGTACGTTAGGCAGCAGAGGCCTGTGTGTGTAAGAAAGAATTTTTACTAATAAAAACACGTTGTTGTTTTCTGACAAAGACATTCTGACCTTCTGACGTGACCCACCTCTTGAATCGCCACGGCAACCTCTGAGACTTCACGAGCTTTAACGAGTCTTAACGAGCAGAAATAAACCTGGTGCACGTCAGCGAGGGAAGCCGAGAGTCCCCCCCCAACAATAAAAAATATTAAAAACTGAGCTGAGCTTTGTTAGCCCCCCCCCCCCCCCCACAGCTTTGAACGCGGCCCTGCGGCGGCGTGGCGGTCAGACTCTCTCTCAGTGTAAACAGGGCGAGCGAAGCAGCATCTCGTTAGCACTTCAAAGCTCGTCAGGTGGGGGTGGGGGGGGTGTAGGTTAAACTGTGTGAGGGGGGAGTCACCGGGGGAGGGGGGGTTAAAACAAACCGTGATGTCGGTGACCTTCAACAAGTTTGTCACGACTCATCAGAGAGAAAGTGAAAACTGCCGCAGAGCTTTTCTCTTCAGCTCTTCGTTCATCTGCTTCTGTTCTCTTTGATTCTTTCTTTTATTTTCTTCTGTCGTTCTCTCCTGCTTTCCTTTCTTTTCCATCTTTCCCTCTTCTTTCCTTCCTCCTATCTTCCTTTACTCCTTCTCTTCCTCCCTCCTTCCTTCCTCCCTCCCTTTGTTTGTGTTCAGTCGTCCACATCAGCTCTGATCGGCTCCTCGTGGTCGTTGCCGTAGGAACGATGGACAGTGATGTGCAGTGGGGCAGTGAGCTGATGAAGAGGAGGAGGAGGAAGATGACAGCAGGAAGTTAAACTGAGGAAGGAAAGAAGGAGAGAAGGAAGGAGAGGAGAGGTGTGTTTGGCTGCAGGTCTCGGGGGGGCGGAGACATGGCCTGTGTGTTTGATTGGCAGGCAGCTCCGACCAATTGAGACGAACTAACGGAGCGGGACGCGGTCGCCGAGGCGACCAAGAGTGGAGCTACCAGAGCTGTCAATCAAAGAGAGAACAGGGTGTGTGTGTGTGTGTATCTCGGTCAGGACTGATTTTTGGAGCATGGCCTCCCTCTACCATGATGCACCTCTCCACCTGTCACAGTCCATCTGTGTCGGTCAGAGCTGCAGGGAGCACTTACACACACACACACACACACACACACACACACACACACACACACACACACACACACACACACACACACACACACACACACACACACACACACACACCGTGACCTCTGACCTCAGCTCTGTTCGGCTGCAGATTCTTTTTATCTGTTGGTTATTTTTTCTAAATGATCAAATAATGAAGTTACCAGAAACAGGAAGTGGACACTGAGACGCCGCCATCACCTGACCTGAGAACAGGTGACAGGTGAGCTGCTCTTTAACTCTGGAGGACAGTTTGAAATGGTTCAGATGCTACGGATCATCACGTCTCACTGGAGGAGACATTCTTTATAATTATTAAATGTGGTTTGGAATAAAACACCACCTTTTGTTTTGTGACAAACCAGCACAAACTGGTTTTAGTCAGAGGACACATGGAAGCAGATTTTCCTTCACTAAAGGTAAAATGATGAATCCCTCACAGACACAGGCCCACAACCAAAAACAACTCTCTGTTCTCTCATGTCACCAACACATCATCCAACCAACACGAGTTTACCCCCCCACACCAGGTACATAGACCTCACCTGATGCTCTAAACTCCCCATGAGACTCTGTAGCCCACAGCAGCCACAGCTCTCCAGAGCCTCATAAAGAGAAACACTGACACATCTCGTCCCATGACACACACACACACACACACACTCGTTAGGATAATTAGTCTCTCGTTCTTCCCTCATTAAACAAATCAACCAATCAAATCAATCTGTGTGCCTCATGACCTCGTTAGGAAACAACAGTTTAAATCATCAGAGACACACACACACACACACAGAATAATGTCAATGTTTGTGATTGGTTGAAATCTGAACATTAACCATTTTTTATCCAGTGTTAAACTTCAAGTTTATGCAAAACACCTTAATTATTTGTTTTAATTTGTTTCACTGTATATGCATTGTGTTTGTGTGTGTGTGTGTGTGTGTGTGTGTGTGTGTGTGTCCAGGTCCCATTAACTCTGTTTGTTTTGTTTTGTTGAATAATAGTGTTTTTTATGTGTATGCTGTTAATGACATAATCAATATTAAGTTTTCAACATAATCTATTTTAAGTGTGGTCAGTGGTGGAGGAAGTATTCAGATTCAAGTAAAAGTAGCAATACTACAAAATAAAAATTACGAGTAAAAGTCCTGCATTGAAAATGTCAGTTAGCTAGTTTTAACTGCTTTATGTACAGTTAGCTGGTTTAACTACTTTATAATAATAATAATAAAAATAATAATTATAATCTTTATTTATAAAGCACTTTTCAAAATCCACGTTACAAAGTGCTTTAGGAGGACAGCAAAATAAAATATTCAAGTCATAAAATCAAGAAAGCAGATACCACTACAAGATAAAAACATTTACAGGAAATAAAAGACAGTTCTAAGAAAAATTGAAGTCACATAAAATCAGGAAAATAAAACACAGTTCAATGAAATTTAAAACACGTAAAATCAGGGAAGGCTCTCTGATAAAAGTATGTTTTAAGAAGGGATATAAAGGAGATCACTGACTCAGCCGACCTGATTTCCTCGAGCAGGTCGCTCCAGAGCCTCGGGCCCCTGACTGCATTCGCTCTGTCCCCTTTAGTTTTCAGCCGGCCTCTGGAACAGACAGAAGACCTCTGCCCGAGGATCTCAAAGTACGTACCGGTGCGTACGGTAGTAACAGGTCAGAGATATAGCAGGGAGAGAGGCCATGAAGAGCCTTAAAAGTAATCAGGAAAATCTTAAAATCTATTCTAAAACACACTGGGAGCCGGTGTGAAGCTAGAACAGGAGTGATGTGGTCACGTTTCTTGGTTCTGGTTAAAAGCCTGGCAGTCGAGTTTTGTACAGTCTGGAGTCGACTGATAAGATTTTTGGTTCAGACAGGTAAATGGATGTTGCAGTAATCCAGGCGTGATGAGATGAAAACATGTAAAATGGTCTCTGTATCTTTAAAAGTTAAGACATGGTGTCTTTTTGAAATATTTCTAAGATGATAAAAACATGATTGTACAAGCTTTGTGGTGTGCTGCTCAAAACTTAAATTACTCTCAAACCAGACGCCAAGATTCCTTGAAACAGGCTTGATAAGATCCAAAAGGGAAACAGCAGATAACAGAATTTGTTTTGCCATCTGCTGGGACCCAATGACGAGGATCTCTGTTTTGTCTGAGTTCAGCTGAAGAAAATTATTTGACATCCAGTTTTTGATCTCATTGAGGCAGTCGGTAAGTGAACTCAACATTCCAGGGTCTGTGGATCTAACAGGCAAGTACAACTGTGTGTCATCAGCATAAAAATGAAGAGAGACACCATGTCTGTGAATGATGTGCCCAAGGGGAAGCATGTATAAAGAAAATAAAATTGGTCCCAAAACCGACCTCTGAGGCACAACAGAAGAAAATGAAGAGACATGGTTGTTCACAGAGACAGAAACTCCTATTGGACAGGTAAGATGAAAACCATTACAAAGCTGTACCAGATATCCCCACCCAGTGTCAAAGGCTGCGCTAAGGTCCAGGAGTACGAGGACTGAGCACATGCCATCATCAGCAGCCATTAAGAGGTCGTTGGTAGCCTTGAGCAGGGCAGTCTCAGTACTGTGGTACTTCTGGAAACCAGATTGAAACTTTTCAAAAATGTTGTTGTTTTCCAGGGTAGAGAGAAGTTGCTTTGACACAATTTTTTCTAAAAAAAACTTTATATATACTTTATGTACAGTTAGCTAGTTTTAACTACTTTATACTGAAGTACTAGTACCTTAAATTTGAGTAAATGTACGTTGTGGTGGGGAGTAGAAATGAATGGAAAAAATAAATAAAAACTAAAAAAAAACAGAGTAACTTTTAAACTGCTGAGGCAGCGCTGGTGATCTACGCCTCCTTCCTGTTTGTGTTTTATCCTGATCAGAGTGCAGCTCATCATACAGTGTGTGTGTGTGCAGACAGCATGTAGTGTGTTTTCTGTGTGTAGTTCAAGGTACCAACATCTGTCAGGACTGTTGCTCGGTAATATGAGCTGTACGTGTGTGTGTGTGTGTGTGGTTGGCAACTGATGAGCTAATAACAAACACACTCAGCAGGGCAGATGGCAGCAGGCAAAGTGAGACTCACACACACACACACACACACGTACAGCTCATATTACCGATATTTCTGGTTTGTGCAGCTGAAACACAAATAAAATGATGAGCTCTTGTTATTATGTTTTACATCTCGAGCTAAAGATGTAATCAGTTAAATGCAAAACATAATCAATAGATTAATCGATACTGCTTTACTTGTAGACATAGTCTCATCTGGTTAAAAAAGGAAAACATGGAGGGCTCTCATGAGTGTAAAACTTCACACAGTACAAAAGATGGTTGTCGATTAATCTGCTGATTATGATCAATGATTAATTGATTAATCGTTTGATGTAAAAGCCAGAAGTGATGTCATCAAACCGACCAGACGTCCAACTCACAAAGATTTTTCAGTTATCAAAATATTTTTTGGATTAATTGATTAACGGACTGATGGTTTCAGCTCGGGGGAGAAGCTCACAGCAGGGGTCTGGGGTCTGGACTCTATTTGTGTTCATTCATCTTCAGTCAGACCGGATCAGAACAGACCTGATGATAATCAGACCTGATCCTGAATCTGTTGAACCTGAACGGACCCAAACAGACCCAAACAGTCCTCTAGTCCTCTGGCACAACTGGCACGAGAGACAACACGGTGATGTTTTTGGCCACAGGAGGTGAAAACGCCACAGAAGGTCAT
The DNA here is from genome assembly GCA_005408345.1 of Macquaria australasica. NCBI lineage: Eukaryota > Metazoa > Chordata > Actinopteri > Centrarchiformes > Percichthyidae > Macquaria > Macquaria australasica. The sequence continues at coordinate 113,733 of SEMN01000922.1, read as the reverse complement.
TTTCTGCAACAGAATTTTGGTTAGTGTGGACTTTACGCCAGAGTAGCTAAGATGAACCTTAAGTCTCCGCGGTGCAACCAAACATCAACACAGTTTCAGTATGAAAATAACTAGTTTCAGCATAGTGTTTAGTCTGGACTTTGCACCCTAACTTAAAAGGGAACTTACGTATAGCTGGTGCAACAGGCTGCTGGTCCTGGTCCTGATCTCTTCTGAAATCTCTGAGGTTCACAATCAAATCAGGATCAGTGTTGGTGGTTCTGAACAAGTTTCCATAGTAAACATGGTAAAAGAAATGATGGTTTCTTTTTTTAATTAACTTTGAATGAGAACTTGTTCCTGCAGCAGCTCAGAACACAGAGGTCTGATTCCGTCTCAGTAAAGACGTGACGGAGCATCAGAGCTGTGAAACACCACAAACTTCAGTCACATCAAAACTGTGTAAACTGCCTCAGCAAATGTCCACATATAACAGCTACTACACATTCACACAAGATGGAAGGTGTTTCTGTGAAAACAGTCACTAAGCAGCAAAAGGATGATGATGATGATGATGATGATGGTGATCAGCGCTGATAGAGTCCACTTGGATCCACTCATTATCAGACACACCAGTTTCTGAGTTTCATCCAAATGTAACTTTTTAATCCAAAATTGCAGACACTCCTGAACAGACACACAGATCTGAGACCTGCAGCAACACAACAGGACCCTACCAGACCTCATTAGACTAAAGGAAACCTGGACTAGGCCTGACTTGGGTCCTGGGTCTCAGTTACTAAGTTGGAGGATCAGACTGAGGATCAGCTGCTGAGGATGGATCTCCTTCAGAAACATGAAGAGGATCAGAGTTCTTCATGGGGTGGGGGGGGGTGGGGGGTAATGGAGATTACACACTCATTTTGGGAAGATTCAGTGTCGAGTCGAACAGGAAGTAGATTTCATCGACCAGCAGGACGCCCCAACTGCTTCTGTTTGATTCTCACCCATCTGCCCCAGGAAGGGGGGCGGGGGGCTCAGCAGCATGACCGTGACCAGTCAGTGGGCTTGGGGGGGGGGCGCGTCTCAGCCCCACTTCCCACCCCCACAGAGGGAGGAGGGTTACTGAGAGGACAAACTGTTCCCACTGAGGCGGTCAGTGAAACTGTTGTCAGCAAACTGCACTCGAACACAACACAAACCAGGAAACCTTCAGTCAGACGCAGGTTCTGGTTCCTCCTGCTGGTTCTACAACTGAACCCGATAATCTGCCATCACTTCTTAAAATTAACATTAAAAAGGTTCCCAATAGAGCTGCAAGTATTAGTCAAAATAATCAATTGACAGAAATGTAATCAGCAGATATTTCATGACATGTTCCACGTTGTTCTGATGGTTTATCAACCAAACAATTGATGTGATCATCTTGTAGAGAACGCAGCAGCTTCAGGCCTCACTCAGGATGCCTTCAGGTACAGTAGTGAGTGTAGGTTTTTACACAAACAGAATCAAATAGAGTTGAAGCTTTGTGTTGTGGCTTTGAGAATAAAGTGTGGCCTCTGCAGACTGCTGGATTCATCTGAACTGACCTGAGACCGGAGACGGACGACTGAAACTGCTCCTGTGTAGACGAGCTGGGAGCTTTAAGATGCTTTAGGGAAACAGGGTTCTGGTTTACGGATCTGGACTCTGGTCTGAACACTAACCGAACATCTTCACTGTCTGAATGCAGTCAAACAGAAACGACTACAGATCAGGAACAGCAGCAGGAGGACACGCAACAAGACAAAGCTTAGGAGACACAGAACTACATCCTATAATACTCTAATTTACAGAGACGGTCTCTGTGCCCATTAAGAACTGGTCCCTTACACACCTGGTACCTGAGGTGGGCCGATATAAAGGTGTTCCTGAAGAGCAGCGTTCAAGTGATCTCAGTGTTGTTTCACATGAAATCTTTTGTTTCGCTCTGAATGAACAAAGGAGGAGAAAAGAGGGAGTTTCTCTGGTTCTGGTTCTGGTTCTGGGCCTAAAACCAAACAAAAAGTCTTCAAGAAGCCAAAAAGAGGAACTTCATTAAAACATGAAGTGAAACGTAAAAACTGACTGAAGAGCTGGACAGAAAAAAAATGAAGTCTTTAGAGTTTCTCCTGGTGTTAAATAAAGTTTAAAATAGAACTGAGAGAGCAGACTGAAGGCTGGGGGGGGGGGGGGTGTTAAAGGTCAGAGGTCAACGGCATCTGATTTGTTGCACTCTGGAGTGTGAAACATGAAACCTCACCGCTCTGCAGAGACAGACTGAGCACGTGCAGAACGACGCCTTCGTTTGGAAAATACAGGAGTGTAAATCTGTTCCCCCCGTCAGCTTCCTCGCCAGACTCTGCTTCCCTTTTTTACATTTTTAAAATAATCAGTCATGATTTAATCCAGCAGTGAATTCATGTGATTTCATGTGATTTCAACACAAATCAAAGACAAATTTAAGTCTGTCGCATTCGGCTCCGTTTCATTCAGATTTCAGAGGTCAAAGGTTACAGCGGCTCTGCAGGATTTACAGTCGTTCTCAAATGGAAATCAATTGATTTGAATCAATTCACCTTGATTTTACAGATTTAAGTTTTATAAAATATAAAATAAAACAAGCTCAAAGTCTGTAGTTGAAGATCAAGAAGTTGTCGGGTTGTTTAACACGTTAACGTGACGACAGTTTGTCTTTCATCATCGCTTCATTGATCCGGTCGACAGGCTGAAACGACTCGTCGATACAGAAAATTCATTTGCAGCTGTTATATTTAACTGAGTATTTGTCAGAGTGATTTTTTTTCAGTGAACTGAATCTGTTGGTCGAACAAAACAAACACCAAATATTATTAATCAAGTAGATCAATTAATAATGAAAATAATTAGTGAACAGGTTTAAGTTCATGTTCAGACTTTGAATTTTTATAGCAAAGCTTCAGGAACATTTAAATGTAATATTTAATATTTCACTGTGACTTCAGTAAAGATTTATCTTCAACACAGAAACAAAGAATACATTTATTTTTATTTTTATTCAGCACCAGACATTTAAATTGAATTATTAAAGAAAGAAAAATATTTTCTCATGACTTCTGATTTTATTTCAAACTTTTAGTGAGATTTAAATATTTTGTATCGTAATAAAACTGAAAATTATAAACACACACACCTATTATCTAAAACGTTTATTTCTGAAGATTTAATCACTAAAATATTTTTCTTTGATTTCTTTGTATTTTTCTGTTTGCAGTAAAACTAACTGTATTAATATAATACTACTATAATACTACTACTACTACACAAAGATAATTACTAATACTGGCACAATGTATAAATTATATAAAATAGTCAAATAATAAAAAACTTTGCTCAAATCATTAATTTTATTAAAATATATATTCAATTTTTCATCTTTTTAATATTTAAATGTTAAAATAATTTCAGAAAATATCAGTGTTTAAACAATTAATTATAATTATTATTACTTTACTCCTTTTGTTGCTGCAACTAAAATTATTATTAACATATAAAACATATGAATATCTTTAAAAAATGAAAACTTTTTAAACCGAGAGCTAAAAGTGCTTTAAATTAATAAGAAATAACAAAGAGATGACCTTTCAAATATTTAGAGAAAGACGAAAAACATTTTTAAATTTAAATTTTTAATTCAGTAAAAAGTTTCAGGAGATTTTAGAAGCCACTTAAACCCCCCCCCCCCCAAAATCCAAATAATTATAATGAGATGAAATTTAAAATTGAAAGGAAATATCATAAATATCATATTTAATATTTAAAACACTCAGTTTTGAGCTGAACTCTGGTTTAGTTCTTTGTGACTTTGTGCAGGCCTGCAGAGCCACCGGGGGGGTCAGAGGGGGTCCGGAGGGTCTGGACAGTCTGCGGGGGGGGGGGGGTGGATTAGTTCTACTTGGTCGACCCCCCCCCTTGTCCCAACTGTCAGCGGTCGATATGCTCCACCAATCACACGCTGCAGTCAACAATAGCTGCCATCATTCCCAGAATTCCCTGAGAGGACGGAGACGATTCTCCCAAAGATCCTCCAGCAGGACGAACTCCCACTCTGACAGCCTGCTCAAAATCAGGTCCAACTGTGATGCAGAAACACACAATGTTTGTTTCCGAGGTCAGCTCAACTCTTCTTCACGTTTCATTTTCTTTACACACATACCATCTCATAACTGATGCATTCAGGGTCTCTGAATCAGGCTTCGTTCTGATAATAAATGAATACATCTCATCCCCCCACAAACGGATCCTCCGGTAAATATATCAGGCTGAACCTTTTATTAGAAATGTCTGATGTAAACTCCGTGCAGATGTCAAAGGTCAAACGTGCATCAACTCCAGTGAAACCTGCAGTGACCTCAGACGTCAGTGTGACTCAAACAGACAAATTAATAACTTCATTAATAAATATATTAATAATAATATCAGACAGTTTAAACCCGTCGTGCCTCGGCACTGCGTCAGGAATAAAAACACTTCCTGTTCTTCCACCTATCGACAGCCGTCAACCCGTCAGTGGGGGGGGGGGGGGTCCGCCGTGGCTCGTCTTATCAGCACCCCGACAAGGCCTGGATTACACGGCCCCAGTGGCTGCTGGGAGTGCTGTTAATCTGACCGCTCATTAATATTTAACACAAATCCTGCCAGGAGACGGCAGGCTGAGAGACCGGAGCTGCTCTCTCTGGTTGGACAGGAGCCCTCTGACCGGCCAATCAGCTGCAGCGTTTCCTCCCTGCGGCGCCAAACGAGCTGCTGAGTCTGTCAGTCAGAGCGCAGGGAAAACCAAGGCCCTGACCTCAGGCTGACCTCAGGCTGACCTCAGGCTGACCTCAGGCTGACCTCAGGCTGACCTCACTATACAGATCAACAAACATCCTCCACCAGACTTCATGGTCCAAATGAATGTTTTTCAGGATTGTGATGAAATGTGGTTCATCGTTCATGTTCCCCTCAGGATGAACCGTAATGACTCTGCTGATCCTCTGACTCTTCCTCTAGCGCCACCATCAGGTCGACATGTTAATGTGTCCAAACACCTGCAGAACTACAGACGTTCCCATCAGCCTCAGCTGCACTCTGTTTACTGCTAACTAGCTAATGTTAGCATGCTAACACGCTAAACCAAGATGGTGAACGTGGTGAACATTAGCATGTTAGCGTTTAGCTCAAAGCAGCGCTGAGTGCAGCCTCACGGAGCCGTTAGCTCCTCGGCGCGGTCACTTCCTGTCTCTGGTCTGTATTGGTATCATTTATTTATTCGTCGTTTGCTCTGCAGCATCCTGACTCCTGATTGGTCCCCTGCCCCCCCGACAGCTCCTTCACAGACCAGTGAAGTACAGTCAGTGTTTGCTGTTGTTCCTGTGACCTTTGACCCCTGTGTTTGCTGTTCATGACTCTGTTTCTGTGATTCATTCAGAAAACAAGCTGCGTGCTGATTGGTTGTGATCAGGTCACGCTGGTGAACATCTGGCTGACGGCCTTCACAGGATTTAACGCTCTGATACGTCCGGCGCTGCGCAGCCTCGTTTACCCAACAGGAAGTGGATTTCCATCCTGATTGGGTGGAGGAGGCGGGGTGTGACGGGCTGCTGAGGCGGCAGGACGAGGAGGAGGAGGAAGAGGAGGAGGAGGAGGAGGAGGTTTAAATTCAGACCGTTTCTGAATCCTGACGGAGCTCTTCACTTTCTGATGGAAAATCTGAGTCATGAGGCGGCCGGGCGCCAAATCCTCCACCGCCATTTTGACTAAATCTGCAGAGACTGAGGAGGAGGAGGAGGAGGAGCTGAAGATTAAATCAATCTTTCACCTGGTTGGATTCAGGTTCACAGTGAGCTCAGACTCCACCTGTTCCTGACTCTACGGAGGCCCAGAGAGGACACACAGAGAGTTCACAACAAGCTGTCAACATCACATGCAAACACAGTGAACACGCAGCAGTCTGCATGAGGACGGTCCGGACTGTCCATCGGACCCTTCTGATTGGCCCAGAGTGTCCCGCCAGAGTTAAAAACACACTACAGTCAGTCTCCACCAGTAAACGCAGAAAAGCCCGGCAGGAAAGTGACGCTAAATGCTGCAAAATGGTCGAAATGTTCACCAGCGATTTAATTCTTATTGAACTAATAAATGACATCAGACGGAAACTCAACCTTCATCTGAGAGTTCATGAAGAAAACACACACACACACACACACACACTAGTGAGGACCAGACAAAATGTCCTCACTACAGAGGTTTAAAACTGAAATTGGTCCTCACAAAGATAGTAATACAAGCCCATTCTATCTCTCTCATATATATCTCTATCTACTGATGAAGATCATGTGACATGATTGAAAGCTCCAGGACAGCTACTAAATGGACTTGAGGTTGAGACTGTTTTGTCAACTATATTTATTTTTCTAACATTTTATTTTGTATTTTACTGCATGTCTTGTGTTTTAACATGTTATGATTATTATAGGTGGACATGATAATCTGAACTCCAGCGAAGGTAAATTCATTAATTTGTGTTTATTACGTGAAATTCTAGTCAGTTTTAAACGATCGTTTCCTCGAGTGTAAATCTGTAAATTTACTAACAAAAATCTGTACATTTATTAACCTTCTTGTTTCTTTTGTGGTGATCACAAAATAATAGTGATGTTAAGAAAATAAGGCGACAAAACAACTTGAGATCACTTTGTTATGAAACGGAGCCGTTCTGGCTTTCTGAGTTTCGAGCAGAAGTTCAGCCGTACGGTGGCCGAGTCGTGGTTTCAGCTTCATGGATCTTCTCTCTCTGATATCTAACAGCGAGTTTCTCCTCAGTAAAACCTGATCTCACCGAGCTCAACACTTCAGCTCGTGTTTCTGTTTCTGACTATAAATCTGCAGCTCACCTGGTTACTGAGTCCTTACTGCAGCGGCCTTCGCTGTAGTGTAATGTCTCTCTCTCTCTCTCTCAGCTGTCACTATCCAATAAATGCCTGAAAACAGATCTTTGAAAATAACAATAAATCTGAAGTCTGGAGGACGACATGAACATCAGGAAACAGAAAGCACGTCGCTGAAACGTTACAACACATTCTTCTGTCTGCTGAACGAACTGAAACATTAATGTGATCACTTACCTTCAGAGGAGCAGCAGGCCGACAGGAAGCAGCACCGGGAACAGAAACAGAGAAGAAGAAGAAGGAATTAAAATCAGTGAACACAGAAACATTTCAGGATAATTACATGGAAGAAGAGAAAAGTTTCAGTTTGTTATCTGAGACTCGCCTTTCTTTCTTTCTTTCTTTCTTTGTTTTAAAAAGAATAACGTTCATACATTCAGTAAAAACTGAGAGATTATTAATTCTCTTCTACAATTATTAATTTTTTCTTTCAGCAGTTCAGGGATGTTGTTGTTTTTAAGCTGCTTTATGTGGAATTCTTTCAGTTCTGTCAGACAACACAAACAGAGGAGGAAGAGGAGGAGCTGCCTTCAGTCTAATAAAACACTAACTGGTCTGAGCGTCTCCTTCGGGACAAAAACAGGGACGAACCATCCAGATGGAGACTCTCCACTCTTTGTCCTCCACAACAAAACAACAGAGCAGTTTGTTTTTACCTCCATTCACTCACTGAGGAGGAGGAGGAGGAGGAGGAGGAGGAGGAGGAGTTGTTCAGGGTTGTAGATTCAGCCACAGTTTCTTTAGTTCTGATAACATTGTGCCAAGTTATGTCGTCTTGTGTTTGATCAGCTGTCACAGTCGGAGGTTGTTTGAGTTATCAGCTGAGTTCAGACCGTAAAGTGAATTTTAGAGGCTTGATCGTGTCTTTTTCTGATGATAAATACTATAAATACAATACTGGCTGTTAGCAGTCACAGTACTTTCACAGAAACAACGAGTTGTTTCACAGTTCAGCTCCGGATGGACGAAGAGAGGAAGAGACCGATGAAGTCCGTCTGGTTTTATGTAATAAACAGGAAATCTTTGTGAAACTCTAAAAGTTAAAATATCTTGAGACGTCAGAGTGACAGAGAGACTGAGAAGCAGCAGGACAGAATCAGCAGCCAGTAAAACTCTAATAAACCACATGATGAGGACTCTGTAATCACATCCAGATGTGAGCAGCTGGACCACACAGGCTCGCTCTCATTGGACCGCCCTGCCCTCCCTGCACTCTGATTGGACACCTTCCTTCCGTCCCTCCGTCCGCCTCTCTCTGATTTCTGATGGAGCTATTATGTGAAATCAGAAGCTGCTGTAGTTTCAGAGCCTCCACACTCACAACAACAGCATCGCTCTGCAGAACCCCTGGTGGTTGTACAACAGTGAGGTTCCCTTTGGAAACCAGAGGTTCCTTTCAGCTTTAGAGAACCTTTAACTCCACACCAAACCTCCTAAAGATTTTAAGGATTATTGTTCCTTCAGGAAGTTACAAACAGAAAATAAACTAATTACACTGATGAAGTTATGACTGAATCATTACACAACATGGTACCATGAACCATCAGCACGTTAACATTGTTATTGTGGGAATGTTACTTTGAGTTTCTGGCCTCTCGTAGTGTCGTGGAGCTGTTCGTCTCCGAGTGGGTCCCCGTTGCGTTTGTCTCGTGCACGAGGACGCACATGCACAGAAGACGCAACACAAAGTCCTGCCAACGGTTTCACATTATTCCACTGATCTACAGGTGGAGGTAACACGCCAAGATATGCAGTGAGGTGCCAACAAAGGCAGACAAGAAGAAGACTGAGCTAGTGAGCACAGACGTAAACAATGCAGGATTTAAAATACTTCAAGAATCTGTTCTGTAGACATGATGAGGGAAAAGTTTGAAAAGCTTTTATTGTGAAAAAAAGTTGCATGAACTGTTCTGATAAACTGGTCGAGTCCTCTGGAAACTAAATACTTTTTAATTTAATTTATTTTTTGAATGGAGTCTGGTTCAGCTGAGATTCAGTTGTGATGGTTAGAGGCTCTTTATGTCAGTGAGGGTCCTCACAAGTATCGATTTGTGTGTGTGTGTGGGGGGGGGTCAACACACTCCTTGTACTCTCACCTCCTCTATGACCTCATTACCACCATTTTTGTCTGGTTGCCCTGGTAACCTCGACCCTCCAGTTGATTGACAGACTTTAGTGACCTCGCCCCCTTACAGCTGCAGTGCATTATGGGTCAGTGAATGTGGCCCAGAGTGGAGGTCAGGGGTGAGCCGAGTGATTCCTGGTTTTCTTTTTAGGATCTTTGTGTCGTCACATTCAGTGTTTTCTTCTTCTTCTGTCCTGCTCGTCTTCCTCCTGCATCCTCTCAGTCCGACTGCAACTCATCACAGGAAGTCAGGTGTGACGGCTCGTTTCCTGCTGGAGGTGAAAGGTGAAAACTCATCCTTCAACCAGAGTTCACGGCCTGTCTGACCCATAATGCACTGCTTTCTGCAGACAGGCCAGACAGGGTTCCTCCAACTGCTGCCCAAAGTTTAGGAGAACGCAGGAGGTTTCTGAGTTTATTTATCGATTCATCTGCAGATTGTGTTCTCGAATAATCGTTTCATCATTTGATCAGAAAACAGTGAAAAATGGCCGAAAAACTTCCAAACGTGACGATATTCAATTCACTGTCGCATCAGACGAAGAGAAGAAACAACGAAGCATCTGGATATTTTTCATTGATTAAACCACTGCAGATTCATTTTCTGTCAATCAACTATATGATTGATCAACTTTGACAAAGATTTATTTGTCATAAATCATTACTTCACTTGTATCAGAACGTTTTTATGTTTCCTCATGTTTAGTTTCTGTATTTTGACATAAAAATAGGAAGAAAAACGTCCGTCAGTCTGACATTCAAACCAGAGACGACCTTTGACCTCTGAGCTCAGACTCCAACAAAACGCTGCAGCAAAACTGTCAGAGAGGAGGAACAATAACCAGAGCGCTGCAGGGATTAGAGTGAGTGTGTGTGTGTGTGTGTGTGTGTGTGTGTGTGTGTGTGTGTGTGTGTGTGAAATGTGAGCAGCTTCAGTGTTTAAAGAAAAAAGAAACATGAGCGAGTGAAGAGGTTTCTAAAAAGATCCTCGAGGTTCTTTCTTTCCTGCGACGACTGTAACCACACACACACACACACACACACACACACATATATGACTGTTGTGTTTCACAGTAAAAACCCGGCTGTGGTTCTGCGGAGAACTCTGTTTACTGAGAGTGTACAGAGCTGTGTGTGTTCTGGAAACATCTGACAGACGTTACAGGCCGACATTTTTCTTACATTTGTTTCCTTCAAACAAAAAAACCATCAGTGGGTTCAATCTGTAAAGAAAGAAAGAAAAGGAGAAAAACTCAGAGAACCCAAACTACACACAGCTGGAAACTGAGGAAACTACACACACAACCAGTGAGAACTTAGAGAACCAGAACACGGAGCAAACCACAGAGAACCTGACAGAGCTGAGAGAACCAGAGAACATCACAGAGAACCTGAACAAGTTTAACTAAACTTGTCAACTCAGGGAAGAAGAAGAAGATTATTATTATTATTACTTGAAATATTTACCCCCCCCCCCCCGGCTGCAGTGCATTGTGGGAAGTGATGTCGGAGCTCTCTGATCTCCTCACAGTTGATCAGCCTTCCCGCTGCTCCTGTTTGTCAGAACCCGTCCAGGATAAATGTGGCGTCTTACCACAGCGTGTCCCCAGTAGCCAATCAGAGAGCAGGAGGGGGTGGCATGGGACAGAATTAATGAAGAGGAGACGCAGAGTGTTCAGAGTGATGAAGAGGGACGAGGACGCCACACCAAGGACACACAGAGGACTGAATATACACACAGTACACACAGTACACAGAGTATACATAGTTTGATTGACAGCTGTGAAACATCAACATGAAACCTGAGCTGTCAATCAAATGTCAAACACAAAAAAAACTGAAGTGATCAGCAAACTGATAGAGGATCAATAGAGACTGGTGACATCACTTCCTGTCTGGCCTGTGAGACTCACTGAGGGGGTGAAAGGTTTCCTGCCCCTGAATCCAGGCTGCTGGAAGGCTCAAAGACTCAAGCAGACAGATCGGTGCAGTAAAGTGGGTGGTGTACTGATGGAGGTCTCCATGTTTCGACTGAGATCACTGACACCAGCAGACAAAAAGGGTCAGTCCCTCTCTTATATCGTTATAAATGTCAATGGGATTCTGAATGAGGTTCATGTACAGAACAGAACAGGAAGGCTCTCATGGGGATAAATTTGGGCCAATAGTTCTGATCATTTGAAAAAACAAAATTGTAATTGATAAACTAAAATCTGAAACTGAAAGTTAAGTTTTGAGGTTGAACTTTGAAAAATACAACAATGTACTCAAAATAAAAACAAGTGTAAGAAAGGTTTTTTCAGTTTAAATCATTTTGATTCAATTCTGGAATTTTTTTGAATAAATAATTTATTTTCATTTTTCACTTTCATATATTTTTGATATTTGAGGTCTTATTTTTTTTTACAGTTTCAGACTTCTGGCCTTGATCTGGCGTGGGGGGCGTGGCATCAACTGAGAGGGGCGGGAAATCATGAGTGACAGCATAACAAAGAAGGCTGAGGACCTTCCTCAGTCATGTTGCCTTCAAGAAACAGAGGTAGTGTGAGAAGTATGACAACACTTTCTATACAGCACTGTTTTAGATCGCGCTTGGCAACAATCGCAGTACAAAAGCAATAAAATATGCCAGATTGTGCAGTTCGACAGCCACACTAACGTCCACATAGCACACAAGTAAGAAATGTTAGCTGTGTTTTTTGAATAGACACTGTAGGAAATTATCCTAAATATTAAAATGATTGGTCATTTTTGTAACATAGGGTCATAAAGGGAAAAGACATCTTTAGTGGGGAATTTGCCAAAGATAGAAATGAAGCTGTTAGCTAGTGTTCGTGAGTTTTTCCTTAGTGTCCAGCTCAAGTTTTTGCCTTTCAATTACAATTTTCTTTTCAAATGATCAAAACTATTGGCCCAGATTTAGCCCCATAGGCTCTCTGTCACAGACCGTCACAATAAGAGCTTTCAGAACAGCAACAACAGTGTGTTATGATTGATGACCTCACAGTGTACTGTATCTAACAGGTACAGTTAGCATGAGAAAAACACCTGTAAAACACACCTGTAATGTGTTTATAACAGATTTTTTGTCTTGGATTTTATTCTCGTGTGAAGCTCTGTGTTTCCACAGCTGCAGCTGAATAAAGTTATTTCTGTCATAATGAGGGGTTGTGATGTCGCTGCGTACACTAATTAATTAACTGTGCGTGTGTGTGTGTGTGTGTGTGTGTGTGTTTCCTGTCCAAACGCTAATAGAAACACTAATTGTTCGGCCCCCGCTGGTCATCAAAACCTGCTGTGATTAGTCAGTGGAACAGGAGGGTGGGGGGTGTGATTAATATGGGACTAATTAAGATGACCTAACGGGGGGGGGGGGGGGGTCCCTGATGACAGAGAACAGATAATTACAGCCGAGAGGTCTGAGGCTTCACCTGTGGACAGCGTGTGTGTGTGTGTGTGTGTGTGTGTGTGTGTGTGTGTGTGTGTGTGTGTGTGTTTGGGGGCGGGGCCTCTCTGGGGACTGCAGCCTCTCTCTAACAGCAAATTAGTGTCGCCGTGGCAACACACACTGACCCAGGGCATCTGGACCAACTCACACACACGTTTGTCTTTCTATACTAGTGAGGACCCTCGTTAACACCATGCATTCCCAGGCCCCTAAACACAAACCTGATTCTAACCTTAAAGGACAGGTTCACAAAGTGTCACTATGAACAGTGAAACAGGTTTTTCTTGCTGTAGTCGTTCCTCCGGGTCATACTGGACATTTAAACATCTCTTCTTCGTGTGACTCTAATGGAAGTGATGAAAAATACCCACAGTCCTCTTTATGTGTAAAAATATAAGGGGGAGGGGGGGTTTGACTTACATTGTAATCATGTTTAAGAGATTAACAAATCTTTTATTGTCCAGTACAAACAGAAGAAGTCTTACGTAAATGAAATAACAGTTAACTGGATCAGACTCTCAGTACAAACTCACTGTCACACTAACATTATCTGATTTCCTCCTGTTGGCCCTCTGACCCACAGTCAGATGTCTCACCGGTGTGTCCAGGGCATGTTTAGCTTAGCTTAGCACAAAGACTGGAAGCAGGGGGAACTGTTAGCCTAGCTTAGCACAAACACTGGAAGCAGGGGGAACTGTTAGCCTAGCTTAGCACAAACACTGGAAGCAGGGGGAACTGTTAGCCTAGCTTAGCACAAAGACTGGAAGCAGGGGGAACTGTTAGCCTAGCTTAGCACAAACACTGGAAGCAGGGGGAACTGTTAGCCTAGCTTAGCACAAACACTGGAAGCAGGGGGAACTGTTAGCCTAGCTTAGCACAAAGACTGGAAGCAGGGGGAACTGTTAGCCTAGCTTAGCACAAACACTGGAAGTAGGGGGAACTGTTAGCCTAGCTCCATCAAGACCAAGTCTGATCAGGTGTAGAAACATTGATAGTGTGGTTTCAGTAGACGTTAGCTAACGGCTAGCCGTGATAAAGCCTCGCTGTGCTGTGTATCATGGTCCTGCATCGCCATAGTTTGTTAGTACAAACCACGTAAAACCAAAGACGAACTCTGACACTGTGTTCGAACCTTTTGCAGTCAAAGTAAGTCACGTTTTTTTGTCGCTTTCCTTCTGAAGAGTTTTAACTCGGTTTCAGTCACTGATTCAGATTCATCCACTGGTGATGATGCCAGAAGTGTTGAGATATCTGTAGCAGAGTGATCACCTTCATCATCATCATTAGTTCAGATCATCACTGTAGTTCACTTTATAAACTACCACAGTATCAGACTGCAGTTACTGTCAGACATTCAAAAAGAAGAAAATAAACAAAGTTCAGCGATGAAGAGGAACTCCTCCTCCTCGTCTGTTAATGAAGCTGTTTGTGTCTGTAAATAAATCAACTGTGCAGCTCCGAGCTGATTCACATCAGAGTAATGAGCTTCTGCCTCATTACACCTGACTCGCTAATTATTATTATTATTAATATTATTAATATTAATATCACTGATAAAGTATCAGCTTTAACAAGGACCAAGAAATGCACCAAGTATTATTCATCTGTCATGATGGTCATTAAAGAGGAACTCATGAAACACTGAGAGTGAGTAAATTAAATGTTCAGTTTATTACATTATGAGCTGATTCTGCTGCAGGGTTCATGGAAACAGCAGCTCTGTCTTTTTTTCCAGAGAAACCTTTGTCTTTTGTTAGCCTGAGAGTTGAGTTGCTCTTTAAACCTGAAGCCACCAGATACGACGCTCTGTTCTTTGCACAGGATGTTGAACTCTGTCAGAGTTACTGAGAAGCAGTTTTGGTGTTTTCTTGTTGTTTTGAGGAACTCTGGAGTCGTGTCGAGTCCTGCAGCTCATCCTTCTGCTGATGCTGTTGAATGAAGAGTCCGAGCTCAGAGTCGAGGGTTTGATTCCCACGGAGACGACGGCTGACAGCTTCCTGTCTGAACTGCTCTGACTTTGATCCACACGACGACTAAAAACACCAAACAGGGCCGAGCTGTGAATCTGCAGCGAGGAAGAGGAGGATGAAGGTTTCTCCTTGTGCAGAGGACGAGGACGGCTGATGAATGACAAGATGAAGGTGTGTTCCCTGCATGCAGTGGGGGGGGGGGGGGGCGTCTGGGGTCGGTTTTGGAGGGAAAATGGGCTCCGTGGGCGCCGTTCCCATTTAAACCCAGTGAATACAGCACTGCAAGGCATCATGGGAGGACAGAGTGAGTGCGAACAGACGGGGGGTCTGTTTATGTATTCATTGAAGTGATTTTCTCTGACCTGACAACATGACTCCGCCCACGCCGCCCTGAGGTGAGGCATGAAGGGAGCTGCATGTCTAAGCTGCTGCAGTTGAAAGTTTCATTTACTGAACGGAAATTCAAATCTAAAGATGTAAAACGGATAATCGGATAATGTTCGACAATCACACTACATCTGTTAACTGTTTTTACCATTAATCACTTCATTAACAGACCCCGGCCGACAGGAAGCGTCTGCTTCTTTATTATGATGGTTTCACACACAACATAGAAATAATGACGAAGAGCAACACAAAACACATTCATTTTTGTCATGTTTGTTGTATGTTGGAGAACCACAAGGTTACACCACTTACTTAAGTTATTGCAGCTTAATCCAATCACAATGCAGACCTACCTAAAAGCTAACTAGCTTAGCTTTAATGCCCTTTAGATTGTCTGAATATACAGTTTCTGTAGTTAGTGCTGTCTGCCTCTGTGAGGCAGAATACAAGAACAAACTCAATGTACAAGTGGATGAAATAAAACACCACCATGTTCTTTTGAACCAGCTGATGGAAACATGCTGATTAGCATTTTGATGATGTTTTGGACAGTAGCAGTAAAAAACTGTTGAGTGTTGCTGCAGACATCTCACAGTTGCTGAACACCGTCTGAGAAAACAGCACCACGTCACCGAGGTCTGTGGTCTGTCAGCTGTAATCAGCTCTGGTGGACTTAACCTAAACACAGACTCAACAACACAGTCAACGAGCAGGAGATCACAAACACCAGGACCCCGAGTCTGTCCCTGTGGCGCACCAGGATCCAGACTCTGAGAGGCTCAAACGGAGCGGGTCATCAGGCACTGGGAAGGTGTGGTTTATCAGGAGTGAATTTGGACAGGTCTGACACAGCACTACTATTAGAGGTTGGATATTGAGAAGCTACCCAAAATGGAGCAATGCTACATATCGATATATGAGATACATGAGTCTGTCTGTTGGCTGCAGAGACTCATCATTAACAGTAAAACAAGAAGCTGGAACTCAACAGCCTTCATGACAACTGAAATATCGACTTTTAATCGACCAGAGAAGAAGTCGTGTCCAGTGTAAGCAAATGAACCACAACATGCAGGCCTTTTGAGAAGTGTGGCCTTCTAACAAGCACAGAGTGGGTCCAGTCTCTGGATCAACCAGAGAACTGATCGACGCCACCCTGGGTCTCTGTGCAAACTAATGAAGGTGTAGAAAACCAGAATGTTCTGTATTAAAGAGGAAGACGCTGAGATCCAGAAACCATCAGCAGCTCCACCACGAGGACCACTGTGACGGTAAATGCCTCTCCAGGGGCATCATGGGTAGAGGAGCAGCATCAGTCCGCCTCCTGCTGCAGCAATCAGCTGAGAGGAGAAGAAGAAGACCAGGACAGCAACAGAAAGCACAAACTGTTTGTTTGATATTCATGTGGATCCCAGAAGCTCCATTCGTATTCATGGAAAATGATAAAACATGCAGCTGAATGATGAAGAACTGAGATCCACTCTCACCGTGAGTTCAACACGAGTCCTGAGATACTGAGGTAGATTAAATCACCTCTTTACACTATTTTACTGTTGTTTCATCTCAGAGCAACCGTCAGCGCTGACGTCAACATAGTTCTGATTATTAACATTAAATAATTTCTTTCTCTTTTTCACGCAGTCCTAAAATCACCGACCGTGTTTTACTTTAGACGTTAAATCATCTCTCACGGCTCCTCTTTGCTCCACAAATATATAATTAGAGTCAATACAGTGACGTTAAAAGTCCAAAGTCTTGTTGTCCAGGTTTCAGCTGAGTCGGGCCATTTGCAGCTGAGAGTCTGGCCAAACATGATGGGTTCGGTTTAAAGGGGGCAGAATCAGATCCACACAGCTTCAGACCAGCGTACTACCACATCCACCAGATATATAGTCCTTTTCAACGTGACGTGACTCCATTGTCTCTGGTTCTGTTTTTTTGTATTAAATAAATCTGGGCTCTGTTCAATAAGCGTACCTGTAGACTGGATTCACAGCTCAGTTTAATCCCTTTCATGACATTTTGACCAGCTGCAGGTCTTCCTCAAAGAGTTTTGGTCAAAACGTCACTGATAACATGGAGGAGACACTGAGGTTTGGTGGATGTGCACACGAATACTCAAACTTTTACTAAATCCACTTCAGTTATCAGTTGAGGAACAAATGTAAAGTCTGTCCTGAAGGTGGCGCTACAGTAAAAGAGGGGGATTCATCCTCTGGGGAGCAGGAACATTCATGGCGAAGGTCACGGACACCTGGTCAGTAGCTGTTGAGATATTTTGTCTCAGAACCAAAGTGTCACTGTTCTTAGATCCCTGTTCTCCGTGTTCTCAGGTTCCAGCAGTGGTGAAGAAACACAACACCTGATGTGTTCTTTAAACAGTTCTGTGGTTCTGTGTGGAACTGTTCCTGTTCCTGATCAGTCCCTGCTGTCACGTCGTCTCTGACAGGTGACCCCCATCATCACTCTGCTGACTCGGCTTCCTGCAGTTTAATAGGAGGTAACGAGCCGGCACATCAGGTCATTACACTGCTGAGAGAGAACTACAGCTCCCAGCATGCCTCAGGGCTCTGAGCAGGTAGACGGGCCCTGAGAGAGACAGACAGATGCAGGAAGGAACCCTGAACTGTCTTCACCTCGCTTCCTGGTCCGCCTACACCTCACCACCACGGCAGCAGGGGAGGACGTCGCCACAGCAACATCCTCCAAGGAGCCCTGAGCTGATTCAGGTGAGGAAGGAAGGAGGGAAGGAAGGAGGAGGAGGAAGTGGAGGAGAGGACAGCTGCTTTCCTCATGAACACCTGTCTGTCCAGGAAGTAGACACGTCCCACAGGGCTGCAAAGGATGCTGGGAGACTTTAAGTCATATTCCCCCAAAAATCTGACTGTTCAGTCTGAAGGACTGAAGTGAAATATATAGTATAATATACTATACAATATAAACTATACAATATATAGTATATAATAAATAATATATAGCATACAGTATATAGTATATAAACAGTAAAATAAGTGAAACTGATATTAACTCTTGATTCTGAGTCAATGCTGTGAAAGTTTGTAGTTCTGAGTTTCAGAGCAGCTCAGTTTGAATTTTAGGTCAATTCTAGGTTTTCTTGAAGGAAATATATTTTAAAATACGCACACACACACACACACTTTGCTGCTAATGGCTCGACTCCTGCTGTCACACTCTCGTCTCTTTTTACTGTTGCAGGTTTTATTATTTTATTTTATCATCAGAACAGTTTGTTAGCGATGAAGCAGCGTCCACGTGTGAAGGAACTTTACATTCATTGCACTTTGGACGCGACGTCACTTTTTATTTGTTTGAAAAAACATGAAATCTTCAAACTGTGATGTTTGACCTGTTTGATGACACGTGAGTTACGTTCAGATTCATTCAGTGAGTTACGTGTTGAAAATGTGGCAGCTCTGTCGCACTTTACTGTCTCTGCACTCTTGTTTGTCTTGTTTTTATTGTATCTGTTGTTCTGGTGGTGGTCTGGTTTTGTTCTGGTGGTGGTCTGGTTTTGTTCTGGTTTTGTTCTGGTGGTGTGCTTTAAATTTAAACTTTATTTAAATGTTAATAAACGTAACGTCGTGATGTTTAAAATAAGTCGACCTCTCGGGTCTCAGCTACAACATGTTTTGATGTTTTACTTCATTTGGTCAGTTTGCAGTAAGTTTAAATAATCAATTAATGTTGTCATTAAAAATAAATAGTTTGATTGATCAGCAGTGTTTGAGTTTAACCCTTTACTCTGACACTTATTCCACCAATAAACAGCTTCTCTACGTTTAGTTTTCAGATCAAACTCTGCGTCTCTTTCAGTTTAAATGTTCTTTATATAATTTTTATAACTATTAAGTGTTTATCATTTAATAGATTTCTTCATACAAACAGCAGATGTGTATTCTGTCAGATTGAGTTCAGCTGTGGAATAAAAATCATCACATCGAAACACAAACTTTAAATTTAGACTCATATTAACTTATTGTAACAACTGACATATTTTATTGTTGGCAAAAAATCTATTTTCTTCAGTATTTTGTGTGAATGTGTTTTTTTTTTTCAATTTTGATTTTAGATGTTTTTTTTATTTTTTTGGTGAAATTTCTTTTGGTTTTTTTACTGCTTTATACAGTGTGTTTTCATGTCTTTGGTTATTTGTGCAAATAAATAAACTGTCACATCATGTGGACCCCCCAGCTATGATTTAAACCTCTTCCTGTCAGAGCCACAAACATGTCTCCATGTTGGATGAAGATGGTCAGAGGAGGAGGAGAGGAGAGGAGGAACAAGGACTGAAGGACAAGAAAGAGGTGACAAAATGAAGCAAAGGAAGCGAGGAGGTTAGAGAGGAAACAAAAGACGGGAGGAAAGAGAACAAGGAGAGGAAGAGGAAAGGAAAACAAAAGAAAGAGACATAAATAGAGACGAAGCTGCAGAAGATGAGATATTTATGGAAACACACACACACACTGCATCAATTATTACTGGCTGCTGTGAGACAGTCTGCAGACCATCAGCCAATCACAGAGCTCCCACACTGTCAGCCAATCAGAGAGCAGGGATCACAGTAACTGGGTAACGTCTCCTCCCGTTTCCTTTCCTTTCTCTCCTCGTCCACTTCTCCTTGCCCCCCTCCCCCCTCCCCACGTCAGCTGTTA
Source organism: Macquaria australasica (assembly GCA_005408345.1). Lineage (NCBI taxonomy): Eukaryota > Metazoa > Chordata > Actinopteri > Centrarchiformes > Percichthyidae > Macquaria > Macquaria australasica. Next base: position 94,165 of record SEMN01000922.1, on the reverse strand, counting down.
ATGAACAGGTAGGAAACACTGCAGCAGCCTACATGCTAGCATGTTAGCTCGCTGCTAGCTCATGTGACCCCTCACCTTGCAGGTCTCGGAGGCCCTGGACTCTCCCACACCACCACACCCTGAACATATAACTGCGATAAAAGGCTAACTGAGTGTGACAGATCGCTTCATGTCTCTGTACACTCATTTTCAGAGCAATGAATGACGGTTAATATCATCTGAAATGAATATTACAATATGTTGTCAGATTTATACGGAGCCCCGTCACCTCTAATCCATAATATGATGTGTTATTAAGCTACTTAAGCTAGTTAAGCTAGTTCTGTCACCCACTGCTGCCCGAGGCTGAGAGATGCCGTCGCTGTGATTGGCTGTAGATGTTCTGGTTGTTCGATTCTGGCTGTGACACATTATATCTCTAACAGATGTAACACTAACTATGTGCTGTGTGTGTGTGTGCGGTGAGTTGACCTGGCTGTGTTGGCTGAGTGTTGCGTTGAAGCTACAGTATGAACTCCTGTGTTGTCATGGTAACACAGCTGTCACACCTTATCGAGGCTTCTTCTTGGCTGATGTTAGCGGGAGCAGTGAGTCAGTGCAGCGAGCAGAGCCATATCCATAACATCATACATTCAACCACAACTGCAGCTGATCAATAACCAATAATCAGATCCACAGCTAACAGAAGTTGTTCAGAGAAAATATCCCGTCTCCATAGATTGATAACAATCAACACAACGTTATTGTCTTGTTCTGGTTGTGTGAGTGATGACAGCCTGATGATGTCACTGCAGTTTACTTATTCTCACTTTAATTAGATCAGATTTATTTACTGAAAACTGTAACAAGGGTTCACAGTGTGTGTGTGTGTGTGTGTGTGTGTGTGTGCAGCTGCCAGCTCGGCCTCCGTCATGTAAACCTCGTTAAGATGTCGCAGTAATCAGAGCGTGAAACTCTGACGGCGTTCCTTTTTTCTTCTGCCGCCGCTCGACACGAGAAATATCAGGTTTTATTATTAACACGCTGCATTTTTTATGAATGAGTAACTGAGAGAGAAACATCTGCAGCCGACAGCACAGAGAAAATAAAGGAATAATCACAGAGAAGACAAACGGAGCTTCAAGAGTTCCTCTCTTTAGAAAAGAGCTTCTCAAACTAAATGATCAGAAGAAGAGAAGTTAACATGCAAACAAACTAAAACTCTCTGCTGGTTCTGTCACATTTGGGAAATTAATTCCTCAAAAGTCACTCGAATGTTTGAAAACAAGACACTCGAACCGTCTGTGTGCAGAACTGCACTTAAAAAATGTCAATTTCAAACCGACAGCTGCAGCTCCCATGGATCTTTCTGCAGAGTACTGAGGGTCCTCATCTGGACCAGATCTCTGCCCGTGCAGCCTGAACGCACCAACACGTCCATGTATGCTGGACTATAAACACAGCTGCATGTTCGGCCTGCAGCCTGTCTGAACTCAGAGAACTGAGGGCCAAACCCAGAGGAAGACTTCACATTATCCTGATGATCAGACCGTTTATGCTCTCTGCAGTCTGACTGTGTGTTCATGGTTTTCTGTTTCTCTGCCGCACGTTTAGCAAATTTGAAGCTTGCTGACTGGACGATCAGCAGGAAGTAAACAGACTACATGAGAAGTCTGCTCTGCTCCTTTACATGTGCCGCTTCCACCGAAGAAGAAGATAAATGTTTATGATTCATCTGTTAGTTTTCTCCAGCATGTGAAGCAGCCCCTCTCAGAGTCCCGCCCTGCCGCAGTGCCTCAGAGCTGGGCATGGAGCTGTCAATCACCCGGCGATCCTTCACCCCGACTTCCCGGCCGGCCCGGCCCGGCAGCTGCTCCTCTGCTCTTTTCTTGTCATTGTGTCGTCTTTTCATTCAGTGAGCGAAGGTCTGAGCCGCTCGACCATTTCCATAATCTCCATTAAACACTTCAAATGGGCGCTTTAAGAGCGCTGCCATCTGCATAATCCCATTAACTCTGGAGCTGCAGCGCCGCCATCGACACAACGCCGCCGCAGCCGGCAGGAGCTCCGGCTCAGGTGGAAGAAGGAGTGGCAGAGAAAAGGCAGATTTAGTCTGTGTCAGGTTTCTGAATGAATGAAAGGAGACGAGGAGAAGGAGACGCCTGAGAGTTTAAGGCGGCTCTGAGGAGAAAAAATAAAAGTCTTTTTGCTCTAAAAGCTTCATCCTGGTGTAAATCTGCTGGTGCTTCCCCTCCGCTTACAGAGTCCCCCCCCCCCCCCGACGGAGAAGAAGGAAAACAGATTCACGCTTTCTGATGACAAGAAAAGTAGGTCAGATTTAAATTCAGACCAAATCCGGGCGTTTCTGCGCCGCGCTGACGCTCGTAAAACAGCAGCTGGCTGCTCGCTTCGCTCCACTCCAACCTGAAGCCTTCGCTCAGCTCCGCGGGCCGCAGGCTTCCTCCTGCAACCCCGAGAGCACCGACCCACAGGAAATAAAACATCCATCACACATCAACAGCTCGGTAAAAAAGCAGGAAACTGGTTTGTGATTAATTATTTGCAGATGCCTCCTGAGGGAAACACTGATGAACCCGGTTCAGACGGAGACGAGGGAGGACAGGGTCCAAACAAGTCCACTGCTAACGGGTTTATAATGTGGATCAACTCTCCCTAAATATGTTTTAAAGGAAACGTCTGGACTGACGATGACTGCAGAGGGTTCTGGGTAAAAATATGGAAGAAGTCAACACATCGTGTTTTAATTACATCAAACTGGAGTCAGAGACTCTGAGACTTCAAAGTTCTTACTGATACTAATAATAATATCTGTTAGTGTGTGTGTGTGTGTGTGTGTGCTTGTGAAACAGATCTGGATTTCAATGAGACTTCCCGAATAAATAGAGCTGAACCAAACCACTGTTCACTTTTCCCGAATTTAACAAAGTCCAGCATCTTTTCTGAATGCTGAGTTTTAATCTAAAACAACCAGGAATTCCTTCGTCACGTTCAGGCACCAGAAGACTCGTTATGATATTAATAGTTTTCACATGTTATTTCTGAATGATGATAAAAACAGATTGTTTTTGCTGTAAAATATCTGTGATGTTTAGGAGACGGGCTGACTGATTATTGATACTCTGATTAAACTGATGATCAGTCTGTTGGAGTTCAGAAACAGAGATAAAGAGGCTTCAGCACACTGAAATCATGAAGTCATGAAAGAGCCTTTAAATCCTCACAGGTCTGACACCCCCCCCCCCCCCCACCACCACCCCCTTCACATCAACAGGCTGATTCATGTTCTGCATCATCGATGTTGTTGATTGATAATCAATCTGATTGTAGAACCAATAAACCCAGAACAAAGGCCAGGTAACAACAAACATGGCTCCTTGCCTGCCCGGAGAGTCAGGATCAGACCAAGTCCAGACCTGGTCCAGACCTGGTCCAGACCTGGTCCAGTTCTGGCTCTGATCACGTTTAGAATAAAAAGAAACAGCATTGTGGTTCCAGCTCTGATTGGTCGGCTCTCAATGATTCATGAGTCATCTCCGAGCCGGAGTTCCAGGTCATTCATAATAAATAACAGAAACATTAAAGAGTTTCTGCTCCGACGAGAAACAGACGAGGTCGAGCCGTTTGTTTGTTTGTCTGCAGCTAAAAGAACCAGATAGAACCAGTTAGAACCAGATAGAACCAGTTAGAAACAGTCAGAACCAGACAGAACAGAGTCAAACTGGTCAGAACCAGTGGAGATCAGCTGTGGTGGACCCGTACAGTAAAGAAGTGGTTTATAATTCAGGGGCGGGTTTAACCTGCTGACAACGCTGGCTGCATGTGTTGGATATTAGTACACAAACTGAAGTACGGGTACTTCAGTGTGTGTACTTTTACCTCCTGGTGGACGCCGGTACACACCGGACTCTGACTAAAGACTCCGAACAAACCAAAATAAATCAGATCGACTGAAGAAAGATGGCTGACTGAAAGATAGCTTGTGTTGCTAACTTCAGCTAGCTGCAGAGCTAATCACACCGAGGCTACTGTTTCTCCCTTTTACCACCAAGGCAGGTCGAGGGCCAGTGCCTGATCTCAGCCAAAGAACCGGCTCTCAGCCAGTAAAACTAGATCCAGAGCAGCACCAACACTTTGGTGGTCTAAAACCAAGAACCACTTACGCCAGGTGCTAGGGGGGGATTATCGTGACCAACAAGACCAACTAAAACTTCAGTGTTGATAAGAATCAAACTGTTAGGTAATCACCTTTCTTCTTCGTCCATAGCGATCATGATGATCACCCAGCTGGAGCAACACTAAAGAGACGATGCAGTCCGCCATCGCTGCTGTTGTGCCTGAAGTTGGTGCTGGTGTTGCTGGGAAAGCAGAGACATATACAGACGTGTTCAGCGACGGGATGACGAGGCTCTCTAGCTCGCAGAAAAGCAAACCGGTTCTTAGAAGGTTTGCAAGTACAACCAACTCCAAACCAGCACCAGCCCAGAACTAGCACTAGGTGTGCGGTGGTGTTGAGAGGGTATCAGTGGTTCTCATTAGACATGAAGCCGTCTAAGATGAGATGCTGTGACGGACAGTCGGACTGGTTCGGTTCCGACAGTCAGACATTTATAACTTTAGTTTCTTGTAAAAGACTAAAGTAGAAAGAACAAATCCCGTCCCTCATCACGCCATCATGTGGTTCCAGTTCTGAGCCAGCTGTCTGGACTCTGATGGATCTGCAGAGTCTGCAGGACTCCTGCAGTGATTTATGACGGTCTGTTACTGACTGACTGAATCAGGTCTGTCAAACACCTGAACTCAAAATCACCTGAACTCATCACTCATCACCATGAAGCACCTGCCTCACTGCAGCCCTCCTCTTCATCCTCTTCAGGAAATCTATCCCAGCATGCACTGGGTGACAGGCAGGTTTCCTACATGTGTCACTTTATTTACTGAGAGCATATTTCAAACATTCACTCTGCTGCCGGCTGACGATCCCACCATGTTGTTCTGGTTTACTGCTTGCCGCACATTAAACTACTGAGGGGGGGGGGGTCACCTCTGGACAGGGTTTTTAGTTTATTCACCTTCTAACGAGCAGTTTACTGTCTGCAGGAGAGACTCAGCATGTTTCTTCACTGAACAAAGGAAAGAACAGATTCAATATCATGATGTCAAAAATCATTAGCCATCATTTAACGTCTCATCGACTGTTTTTGGTTCTTCATCTTCGTCAACAGCCAGTCGACCAAACCCCCCTCACCCCCCTCACAGCCATGTTGTACTCTCATTCTGTGCTTCACCTTTGACCTTTACTCATCATAACCTGAGGTTTTATTGTGTATTTTATTATTATTTCAGGATGTGTGTGTGTGTGTGAGCCAGTGGTTGTATATCACACTTTGTAAACCTGTAAAAAAATTGGAGTTTGTTCCCAAATGACATGAAGTGCTGTGAACATGTGAGGATAAGCTGAACGCACAAAACTGAGACTCAGATGTTTTTATCAGCTCAGATCTTCTCTCATACATATACACACATGTATACTGTATGTGTGTGTGTGTGTGTATATATATATATATATATATATATATATATATAATTATTCTTTTTTAGATTGTGTCCCTCCCACTGCTGAAACCAAACTGACGCTGTTGAAGAAGCTCATTGAACCGCTCAAACCACATCGTCTGTGTCTGAAATCAGCCACTCAGTCTCCTCTGCTGTCTGCCGAGATCGTGAGCTGCAAAATGTAAAAACACTTCCGGACACTCGGGTGGCGCCGTTAATTACGTTGTTGCTGTCGCACAATTACAACGTAGGAGATCAACACCTGCTGCAGGAGCATCTATAATAAATTCAATTCAATTCAATTCAGTTTTATTTATATAGCGCCATATCATAACAAAGTTATCTCAGGGCACTTTTTCGAATAGAGCAGGTCCAGACCGACTCTTTATATTTACAGAGACCCAACAGTTCCCACCATGAGCAGCACTATACCTGCGTTGTGATCAATACTTGATATTATACTGAGCAGATAATGAATAAATACAAAGAACTTTGCGGCCGCGCTGCTCTCTCTCCGCTCGTCCGTCTGCCAGTTTTCTTTCAGCGCAGTGCATGATGGCATATGGTGTTTGGTTAGCGACCATTGGTTGTACACTACTTTTCACAATGCATTGTGGGATACTTTGAGTCCACTATATAGGCTATAATAATTGTCACTATATATTCGGACACCGAGTGGACGGTGTAGTGAGCAGCCAACATCTCCATCTTACAGTTCTGTTTCTACACCCGTTTATAAAACACATGGAGGAGGAGGAGGTCTGATCCAGCCTGGCCCCGGATTAATTAACCTTCAGGGGCCCCCCACTGGGCTGTCACCAGGCAGAATTCAAACGCTCCTCATTAAAATCCACCTTCACATCAATGTCAATCCAGATTCAGGAAAACTGAAATAAAATCTGCTGCTGGATAAATAAATATAATAAAAATATAATAATAATATAATAACGTCATTTATTGACTTTATGTCGACAGAAATTTGAACGTTTGATCTTCGAACCGGAAGCAGTGAATAAACAGCTACACGGAGCTCCGTGAACATTTCTTTAGACTTTCATGTTTCGTATTAATCCTTGATTATAGGATTATAATTCATATTGATCAATAACTACATGATCAAATATGATGTCGTGTTGCTTCAGTAGAATAAAGTGAGGCAGTGTTTCCCTCCACTACAGTGTGACATCATGACTTCTTCTTCTCTGATCTACATCTGTTATTATGGGATGGGGGGGGCTCTGTAATGCTTTATTTTACAGATGATTTTCCTGAAACTAACGACGTCGTGCTCAGCCGACCTGCTGCTCTGACTGCAGAGTCTCTGAGTGACACTATTGATTAACTGGAATTAATTGATTGGAAGTGTTCCCACCCGTCTGTATTTTCACTACAGTCAGAACCAAATGACCTTCACTTCCTGTCAGTTATTAGGAGCCATAAAACGAAACAAAGTGTTAGTCAGTTTTTTACTGATTTAAAATGCAAATAAAATAAAAGCCAAACAAACTAAACTGAGTCATTAATTTATTTTTATTAATTCTGACACTGTTATAGATCACTAATATTGAAACAGGCTGATATTTTAACGACGATCCGTTAAGAAACCAGACGGTGGCTGATGATTAATAATATTATTTCTGTAGAACTCTTACTGCTGATCTATGTGAGAACGAGACACCGATTGTTGGAAAAACCAGTCCTGAATGTGACCCTGAAGGTCTCGTCAGGCCTCAGTAAACTCTGCGGTGAGTTCAGGTGCATCTCGTTCGTCACCACGTCATTGAGCTGAATGAGACCTTCACTGCTGTCAGGATTTATTGATCGCAAACTCTGCTACTGATCAATACTCTCTGATCAGCTGATCAAAGAGGGGTGGTCCTCAGAGACCTGCAGACAGACAGAGGTGTTTAACCCTGAAGACCCTGAGGTCTGGAACACATGGCCCCTGCTGGGATCAGGTTTCAGGTCTGAGACTCGGCGCCCATCTGGAGGAGAACCAGAACGGTCTGATCCTGCAGAAACACAGACTCTGGGATTCACATCAGACCAGGTTCAGGATCTTTCTGTTTTGTGATTTTATTTCTAGTTTGATTTAAAACTCCGTCCTCTGTGTTTATAAAGTTTCTCTTTTAAAAACCAAATCTGATCCTCGTCACTAACAAATGATTATTAATGCAAAGGTTTCTTATATAAAACTGCGCTGCAGTCTCTTAAACATCTGCTTGTATTTATTGATTGAATTGAACTGTATGTTTTACCTGAAAAAAGAAACAGCTTCTTATGAATGAAGTAAAAAACCTCTGAACCCTCTGAAGTATCCAGAACCTGGTCTGTAATATGAGGAACCACAGATCTGAACCCTCTCCTGGTGACTGAGCCGCTGCTGCCGTGTGTCTCAGCTCCGTCCACTAACACACCTGTTGTTTTCATCGGCCGATAATTCAGATTAACACCCGAGTGAGGACTCAGGAGGACTCGCTAATCCTGTTAGAGGAACACCTGAGCTGCAGGCTAATCCTGTTTACACCCACACACACACTCACACACTCACAGCTGGGCGTTAGCTGAACAGCTGACAGGACAATACCTGGATGAAAATCAAACAGTGTAGGTGGAGTCTCTCAGTGGGCGGAGCTTATCTCAGGTGACTGGTCATTCAGTCTCTCTGTTTTCATCAAGAAAACAACATGGACAAACTTGAGGTTTTGATCAGCTGATACAATCGTCAACGTTTGGACTCTACAGAACTTCAGTCGACAGAATCACGTTTTATATTTTGGACCTGATGTTTGTATTGATCGTGTTACATTATTTATACATTTGTATTGTGATGAATCAATAAACTAACCAACCACCAACCAACTAACTACACCGACTGCGTTCACAAATATTCCAGTTTTTGTCCTTATTCCTAAAAAGACAGTATTCCTGCTGAGCTGTTTACAGGCTGATGAAGATGAATCTTCCTCTAATATTCCTTTTACCTGCAGCCTTGTTGGACCGTGTGAACTCAGCCTCCCTCTTTCATTCGTTCCTTCTTTAAAGGTCGGCGTTGTGATATTTGCTCATATCCAGAAACCTGTTGATCTCCAGGTCTTTCATCATGTTTAACAGTAGCTGTGTTTCTCCTTGTCTTTTCTTCTGTGCCTGCATCTCTACCCCAGCCCTGCAAACTGTTGGCTGGATGGTTTGTTTCCAGCACAGAGCTGACCGGAAACAGGAAGAGGCCGTGAACGAGCTGTATACATGTCCAAAGAACGCTGCTAAAACCTGAAGAATATCTGCAGATCCCTCCTCGTCTGCATCATCTCACATCAGCTGACACAAGTCCGACACACTCTGTTGAGGATCTGAGGAGTGACTCGACTTGGAGACATGAGACAGCCGAGCGTCCCGACAGGCTGAGGAGCATCAAGACGCCGCCGGCGAGCAAGTTCCAAAAACAACAGAGGTGTTTAGATTGGTATCATATATCACACACAGCAGCCTTTGTTCCTGACAGCTCGGCCCACTGACCTATACAGGTGGGATACAGATACAGATAGCTCAGCCTCTCGCAGGTACAAACAGAGGCCATGTTGGATTAAAATACAGTGTTTTCATCAGAGCTGAGAGGTCTGTAATAATCACACTGATGATTTACATACATACATACATATATATATATATATGTGTGTGTATATACACACACACACATATACATATATATATATATATATATATATATATATATATATATATATATATATGTATATACATATACACAGTAAACAGCTGAAGACGTTACTGAAAGTTTCTGATCTGTGAACACATGAAGACTCTGAAGCTTCAGTGTGACATGATTCACTTTGATTTAACTGTCGTTTTTTTAAATGGCCTTTAAGTTCATCACTGAAGACAAACTGCAGCCGCTCAGCCTGAAACTCATCACACCCGTTTTAACAGGTCAGTGGGTCTCATTCATTTCTTCTAGAAACATTTGACTTCAGTTTCCTGAAAACGACGAGATCGACATGTTTGTTTCTGCAGTGTGCTGAACAGCTAGCAGTTTCCCTCTGCTCCCAGTCTTTGTGCTAAGCTAAACACATGTTCCTTTAAACCAGATGTTTGTCTGCAGCGTGACTTCACGCAGAGACGTGAAATAAAAGTGAAACCTTCAGAGAGGTTCGGCTCTCCTGGTCTGACCTGGTCTCTGCTGTTCAGAGGCAGTTTCATCAGAAAACACTGCCCCCCCCCACTGCACCAGGACTTCAAAGTTTCCCTGGTGTGTGTGTGTGTGTGTGTGTGTGTGTGTGTGTGTGTGTGTGTGTGTGTGTGTGTGTGCAGAGCCAATGAAATGTGGGTCAGACATTAAAATGCATGAGTGGGGAGCAGAGAGCATGATGAAGTGCTGAGACACGAGGAGAGAGAATATAAAAATAACTGGAGGAGCGGCTCCGACACAAACCCCTCCCCGCTGACGCCACGCTGCCACGCCATTGGTCGAACTACCAACCAAAAAAACAAAAGACTGGAGGCGTTTCCTGCCGACAGAAACCACACGCACCACTTCCAGGAAACAACTCGGATTATCCAGCTAACAGGACCCCGACCGGCCAATCAGAAGCAGACGTGCAAAGTAACTAAACATATTTACATCATGTGATCCCACACATCATCATCATCATCTTCATCAACACAACAGAACCCACAAATCCAGAGACGACGTGAAGCTCAGCTCTTAAACAGACTGAAGCTCCAACATGAAAACAGATCAGTGACAGACTACATCCCAGACTGAACCAGAACCAGAACCACATACCAGACTGAACCAGAACCACACACCAGACTGAACCAGAACCCAGACTGAACCAGACAAAGAACCCAGACTGAGGAGAGACACCTACGACCCAATGATTCCACATCATGTGATTGTTACATCACTCATTAACACAAACTTCACATTAACGTGACCTGAGACCAGCAGCTGATAAAGAGACCAGCAGCTGACCTGAGACCAGCAGCTGACCTGAGACCAGCAGCTGATAAAGAGACCAGCAGCTGATAAAGAGACCAGCAGCTGACAAAGAGACCAGCAGCTGACCTGAGACCAGCAGCTGACCTGAGACCAGCAGCTGACCTGAGACCAGCAGCTGATAAAGAGACCAGCAGCTGACCTGAGACCAGCAGCTGATAAAGAGACCAGCAGCTGACCTGAGACCAGCAGCTGACCTGAGACCAGCAGCTGACCTGAGACCAGCAGCTGATAAAGAGACCAGCAGCTGACCTGAGACCAGCAGCTGACCTGAGACCAGCAGCTGACCTGAGACCAGCAGCTGATAAAGAGACCAGCAGCTGACCTGAGACCAGCAGCTGACCTGAGACCAGCAGCTGATAAAGAGACCAGCAGCTGACCTGAGACCAGCAGCTGATAAAGAGACCAGGAGCTGATAAAGAGACCAGCAGCTGATAAAGAGACCAGCAGCTGATAAAGAGACCAGCAGCTGACCTGAGACCAGCAGCTGATAAAGAGACCAGGAG
>SEMN01000922.1:0-72560 GCA_005408345.1 Macquaria australasica | reverse complement strand
AGCCGCACGCTAGTCCTACAGCCCGCACGCTACAGCCGCACGCTACAGCCGCACGCTACAGTCCTACAGCCGCACGCTACAGTCCTACAGCCCGCACACTACAGTCCTACAGCCGCACGCTACAGTCCTACAGCCGCACGCTACAGTCCTACAGCCGCAAGCTACAGTCCTACAGCCCGCACGCTACAGCCGCACACTACAGTCCTACAGCCGCACGCTACAGTCCTACAGCTGCACGCTACAGTCCTACAGCCGCACGCTATAGTCCTACAGCCGCAAGCTACAGTCCTACAGCCCGCACGCTACAGCCGCACACTACAGTCCTACAGCCGCACGCTACAGTCCTACAGCCTGCACGCTACAGCCCTACAGCCGCACGCTACAGTCCTACAGCCCGCACGCTACAGTCCTACAGCCTGCACGCTACAGCCCTACAGCCGCACGCTACAGTCCTACAGCCTGCACGCTACAGCCCTACAGCCGCACGCTACAGTCCTACAGCCCGCACGCTACAGTCCTACAGCCTGCACGCTACAGCCCTACAGCCGCAAGCTACAGTCCTACAGCCCGCACACTACAGCCGCACGCTACAGCCGCACACTACAGTCGCACGCTACAGTCCTACAGCCGCACGCTACAGTCCTACAGCCGCACGCTACAGTCTGCACACTGAGGGTCACATGACAGACGGAGAGTCCAACATGGAGGACGCTAGCGTAGCTTATTAGCTGTGTTGCTAACATCCAGTTGTATAGCAGCTCCTCTGTCAGAGAATAAACTGCTCCACCACAGAGACCTGGTTCACACGCAGTCAGGAGGACATCATGCTGATACAGCTGTTAATACACTGTGGACACTTAGCATCCTGTTAGCCACCGAGCTAAGCGAATGAGTTTGCTAACAGATGTTAGCAAGTGTTTATCCTCCTCAGTAATTATTTTAGTGAATAAAATACACCTGAGACCTGAACCTGACCACCTCCAGATGTGGTCCAGATGATCAGGTTTACAGCTGCATGTCCTGATCCAGGTCAGGTGGTTTTTATTTTAACCAGATTTAAGGTTTCTTTGTGGTTTTGGTTCCCCAGAGAACCTCAGAGGAACCCGCTGGCTCTGAAGCTGTTCGTCCTTGCTGAAGGAGACAGAGCGTCTCTGCAGGGGTCAGACAGGCAGACAGATGATTTAATGGACTGTCTGCTGATTCGTCCATCAGCCTTTAATTGACCTGCTGTGTGTGTGTGTGTGTGTGTGTGTGTGTGACCAATTAGCGTCATTTCAAAGTGAATTAAGGGTTAATTGTCTCCCAGAGGACGAGCGTTTCTTCTGCAGCTGAAAATGGCTGATTATTCACGTCTCATCACCTGTGGACAGATTTACCTGCCGGCTGCCTGCAGGACGACATCCAATCACAGAAGCACCAGGGTGGAGGCCCGGGGGTGCTTGGGGGGTCCTGATGGTGGTGATGGAGACCAGTGAACCGAACGTTTGTATAATCCGCCTTTTAGGCAGAAGCACTGAAGCTGTCAGATGATGCAAAGCAGCGAGGCGGCCGGTGAAACGGTGATGGGCCTGTCAGCCGGACGGCCATTAGCTGCCCGCTGACACCCTCCTCTTCCTCTGCTTTCTGCCTGAACACCGTTTTCCTCTTCTTCTCCCCCTCCAACACGTCAAACACGCGTGACTGCTCGTCAAGCGGCCGCCGCTCACCAGACAAACACGGCGTTTCGGCGGCGGATTAGCTGTCTGACAGCCATGTTGTGTTTGTTTGCGGTGGTGGCTCTGCGGGGGGGCAGCCGAGCAGCGATGGAGGAAATGTGGAGGAAGAGATTGGCTCAGAGGTAGTTAACGGGACGGCTGATATTTTTGGGTGCAGGACGGAGGCCGGGGAGAATTAGCATTTAAAGTAGTTGCCCGCCGGGCATTAGCACACCTTGGTGAGCTCAGCCAATCTGTTCCCTGCTGCTCCATCAGACACGTCCAGCACCTGCAGGAGGAACCTGCCAGGAAACAACAGAAAACCCTCCATTCGAACCTGAACTCACTGAAACACGAGGAGCAGCAGGAGCTCCTTTAGTAAATATCTTACTTTATGGATTTATTAAAGAGATGTGAATCTGCAGAGCGACTTTAAATGTTGTCAAAGTCAAATTAAATATCAGAACTTTTTAACTGGACAACAGAAACTCATTAAAATTCATTTATACTGAACTTATTAAGTTCTAGATCAAAGTTACCAGAGACACAAGTCACAATGACAATAATGATCATTTAATATCAGCTTTGATATGGTTTTGTATGGAGCTGAACCACGTGGTTAAAGTTAAAGATGGCGGCTACAGTTAATAAAAACAGGAATATTAATTTCACACCTGTTACCTGATGTGATCTTCAGTCTCCTACCGGAGAAAACAAAGTGTGACTTAACAAGTCAAACGGTCCAATAAGAGCCTGAGATGATCAGCTGACTGAATGACTCATCAATACAAACCTCAGTTTGTTGAGCTCATTAAATATTCAACAACTGTAATAATTAATCAGTAAATAATAAAACTGGTTTCGTTTCCAGTAAAATCTGTTTCATGAAGAAAAGAGTGTGAAGATGATGTTTCAGATATAAACACTGAACATGTTGATATAAATCTGCAGTTTATTAAATGTATTCAATATTTTTAATGAAATCTGTCTGTCTATCTGTCTGCCTGTCTGTCTGTCTATCTGTCTGTCTGCCTGCCTGTCTGTCTATCTGCCTGTCTGTCTATTTGTCTGCCTGTCTATTTGTCTGCCTGTCTGTTTGTCTGCCTGTCTGTCTGTCTGTCTGTCTGTCTGCCTGCCTGTTTGTCTGCCTGCCTGTCTGTCTATCTGCCTGTCTGTCTATTTGTCTGCCTGTCTATTTGTCTGCCTGTCTATTTGTCTGCCTGCCTGTTTGTCTGCCTGCCTGTCTGTCTATCTGCCTGTCTGTCTATTTGTCTGTCTATCTGCCTGTCTGTCTATCTGCCTGCCTGTTTGTCTGCCTGCCTGTCTGTCTGTCTCTGGAAGCGGACCCTCCTCTTCAGGTGGTCTTGGTCCGGTTGTTTAGTCCACATCAGAGTTTGATAGACAAACTGCGCTAAACAGGTAAACACACCTGAGTTCAACTGAACCAAAGGTAGGAGGTCAGACAGCAGGAGGGTTTCTGGACCAGTTCTGACCCAGACCTTGATGCAGAGTTCTGGACCAGCTGGATCTGGACTGATGCAGACTGGTTGATGCAGGTGGAAACAGAACTTTGTTATTGTTTCTCTAAAGTTTTCAGACAGAAAAGACTTCAGTTCATTTCCTGACCACAAAAGAAGTGACAGCAGCAGGCAGGCTCCTCTTCATCCTCCACCTCCTCCTCTCCTCCTCTTCATCCTCCACCTCCTCCTCTCCTCCGCTTCATCCTCCACCTCCTGCTCTCCTCCTCTTCATCCTCCACCTCCTCCTCTCCTCCTCTTCATCCTCCTCTCCTCCTCTTCATCCTCCACCTCCTGCTCTCCTCCTCTTCATCCTCCACCTCCTGCTCCTCCTCCTCCTCATTGGATACTTTAATCGCAGCCTGCAGCAGCATCAGAAGAAAGCCTTCCTCCTCCTCTTCACAGACACTGTGGGGAACCTGAACGCATCACTGCAGGCTCTAATTAAATCCGACAGGAAACACAAAACTACAGACAGGACAGGAAGTGGATAAGAGCTGAGGTCAGCGGGTCAAACTGCATCTCAGTTAACACTCAGCTAACATTAGGTTAATAAATAAAAGCTTAAACAGGAATATGTGAGTGTATTATGACTCTTTCTATTATGCATTTTTGATGCATTTTGAGGTTTTAAATTTGTAAAACTTTCCTCGAGCCGAGAAAAGTGATTTAAAAATCTGTGACATCATCACAATGTAAAGTCTGTGGGCGGAGCAGGAACTGGTGGGCGGGGCCAGCGAGAGAAACACTACTGCACATGTTCAGTGGGCCGCAGACCCCAGAAGTAAAACCGGAAGATAGAAACTTTTTGTGGCGTATGAGCCAGGCGAGCAGTTCTCACTGGACTGAATAGGCGCCATGTTTGGGTCCATCCAGTTCTTACAGTACATCCATGCAGACACCACGAACACCAGAGATTTACTGAGGACATGGGACCGGAGGACACGGAGGACCCAGATGGCCAGAGGACATGTCCTCAGTTTGTCTCTGAAGTTGCAGTTAAAACTCACATTGTGGGTGTTTGATTTGGTGATTCCAGTAGTTTTAGACTCCGTCTGTTTGATGCAGTGAGAGCAGCTGGAGAGACTCCATAAAGCTTCTTTATGTCCCCTCGTGTCCTCAGTGTAAGACAGACCAGCAGCCTCGCTGATAAACTCAGAAGAAAACCCCAAAAGAAAAGAAGTGAAGGATGGGGAAGAGAGAAAGAACACAAAGGAGAAATAAATAACCCTGCAGTGGATCAAAGAGGGAGATTACAAAGAGCATCAAAGATCAACTGAGAGCTGAAAATCTTTAATCAGAGGTGCTGATCCGGACCACGTCTCACTGAGTCCTCTGAACTGTCCGTCATCCTTGGGGCGGGGCGGGGCGGGGCGGGGAGGGGGGGGGGGGACTTATTTTGAAGAAAGTGTGTGATGGTAAAGGAAGTCTCATGTGACCCTCACACAGGTTCATGTGTCTGTATTTAAATACTACAGTACCCATGAGCCTCAGCTGCTGTCGCTGGTTACTGATCCAGAATCAGATTTAGATTTAATGTTCAGTGTCCTCTTTATCTTCGCAGCAGAATGTGAAGCTCTGATTGGCTGTTTGCTGGTGAAATGCACCCTGGGAGTCGTAGTTGACTTCTCTCCTTCAGTTTTTGACTTTTTCTTTATTTTTTTTCTTTCATTTAGTCGTTCATCTTTTGTTTCATCTCGATCACATAACGCCAGCAGCAGTGAACATGAAGTTATCAGGACTGTTGCTGCCTCCTCAGGCTTTAGTGCTGAATCAGATTTGGGACCAGGTCAGACCAGGTGTTGGTCAGGTGTTGGTCATGTGTTGGTCAGGTGTTGGCCAGGTGTTGGCCAGGTGTTGGTCAGGTGTTGGTCGGGTGTTGGTCAGGTGTTGGTCGGGTGTTGGTCGGGTGTTGGTCATGTGTTGGTCAGGTGTTGGTCGGGTGTTGGTCAGGTGTTGGTCATGTGTTGGTCAGGTGTTGGTCAGGTGTTGGCTGGGTGTTGGTCAGGTGTTGGCCAGGTGTTGGTCAGGTGTTGGTCATGTGTTGGTCAGGTGTTGGTCATGTGTTGCCGGGTGTTGGTTGGGTGTTGGCTGGGTGTTGGTCATGTGTTGGTCAGGTGTTGGCCAGGTGTTGGTCAGGTGTTGGCCAGGTGTTGGTCAGGTGTTGGTCGGGTGTTGGTCGGGTGTTGGTCAGGTGTTGGCCAGGTGTTGGTTGGGTGTTGGCTGGGTGTTGGCTGGGTGTTGGTCATGTGTTGGTCAGGTGTTGGCTGGGTGTTGGTCAGGTGTTGGCCAGGTGTTGGTCAGGTGTTGGTCATGTGTTGGTCAGGTGTTGGTCATGTGTTGCCGGGTGTTGGTTGGGTGTTGGCTGGGTGTTGGTCATGTGTTGGTCAGGTGTTGGCTGGGTGTTTGTCAGGTGTTGGCCAGGTGTTGGTCATGTGTTGTCGGGTGTTGGCCAGGTGTTGGTCAGGTGTTGGTCGGGTGTTGGTTGGGTGTTGGCTGGGTGTTGGTCATGTGTTGGTCAGGTGTTGGCTGGGTGTTTGTCAGGTGTTGGCCAGGTGTTGGTCATGTGTTGCCGGGTGCTGGTCAGGTGTTGGTCGGGTGTTGGCCAGGTGTTGCTGGGTGTTGGTTGGGTGTTGGCCAGGTGTTGGTCAGGTGTTGGTCGGGTGTTGGCCAGGTGTTGGTCATGTGTTGCCAGGTGTTGGCCGGGTGTTGGAGAGACGACACCTTGTACTGACTGGTTCTTTAAAGGCAGACTGAGACCTTTAAAACAAAGTTCCATTCATGTAATTTATGTTGGTGTTTCTGTTATTCTGTCCACCCCCAGAACATACATGTATGAGTGTGTGTGTGTGTGTGTGTGTGTGGGGGGGTACTTTGGAGGATTATGTTAAAACTTGCTGGAATGGTTTCAGTTTGACAGCCGTGTGAGGCCAAGCCGGCGTGCCGCCGCTTTTTTTCCCACAATCCCTCTTTGTTCGGCAGCGTGTCACCGGTCCGGGAGGAGGTGGGGTGGGGGGGTAAGAAGACACGGATATGAACTTCCTCCAGTCTGTAAAGCCTCAGATCTTTTCTTGCTGTTTCCACAGGACTGAACGCTCCACTGCTCCTCTTCTTCTTCTGTTTTATTATCTCCACCGCTCCGTCCTCCTCCTCCTCTTCTCCGTTTTATTATCTTAGCTTGGAAATAAAGCATGGAATGCCAAAAAATAAGGAAATTTGATCATTAACAGACCAAAGTGAACCCTAAAATACTTTAAATTTAAGTTTTTTTTAACAATAATAAAAGATAGTTTTTTTATATCTTAAAATAAAATATGGACCCATTTTTAAAAATCTGCAGAAGAATCCAGAAAAAGAGAAAATCTTGATGCTGCTGCTGATCGATTGTCAGAAATGTGCTGAAGAGATGAATCACTGCACTCAGTGGATCACAGATCTCATTAGATCCATCTTCAGCTCTCAGGATCAAACAGAGTGATGTTGATCACAACCAGTCATTCAGACCCTTTTTATTTTCATTTTCTATTCATATCAGTTTTGTTTTGTTGACTTATTATTGTGCAAGTGTGTGTGTGTGTGTGTCATTTGTGCATACTGGACTGTTTTTAGATAATAAATCACAGGATCATCAGGTGGTACTGTAACAGTGTTACTTTAATTATTTATTATTTATTGTTTGGTCTTTTCCTTCTCATTAATGTTGTGACTTTTATGAATATAAACATTTATAAAATGAAACTGATAAAAACTCAATAACAATTCTGATAATTCTGTTAAAAAAATCTGATGTTTTTATCTGAGTGTTTGCTGCCACCTGCTGGTCCTGATCAACCAACACACTTCTGATCTGTGACTTCATCGTCCTCCAGTTTAAACTCTCAGCATTAAATAAACATGACCTTGATGATTAAACTGTTAGTTCGATATACACGATCAGCTATAACATTATGACCTTCCTAATATTGTGTAGGTCCCCCTTTTGCCGCCAAAACAGCCCTGACCGGTCTGCGGCTACGCAGCCCCATACGCAACAAACTGCGATGCACTGTGTTTCTACCAGAACCAGCATTACACTACAGTAGCTCTTCTGTTGGATCGACCACACAGGCCAGCCTTCGCTCCCCACGTGCATCAGTGAGCCTTGGCCGCCCATGACCCTGTCACCGGTTCACTGGTTTTCCTTCCTTGGACCACTTTTGGTAGGTACTGACCACTGCAGACCGGGAACACCCCACAAGAGCTGCAGTTTTGGAGATGCTCTGACCCAGTCGTCTAGACATCACAGTTTGGTCCTTGTCAGAGTCGCTCACATCCTTACGTTTGCCCATTTTTCCTGCTTCCAACATCAACTTCGAGGACAGAATGTTCACCTGCTGCCTAATATACCCCCCCCCCCACTGACAGGTGCCATTGTGACGAGATAATCAATGTTCTTCACTTCACCTGTCAGTGGTCCTAATGTTATGGCTGATTAGTGTATGTGTCAGTTATAAAGTAGGCTCTGTTCTTAGATAAACCTTGTCCCGATGCAACAAGTCAAATGTTCTGAGGTCACTTTTACATTTACTGACAGACAGAAGCCCTGAAAGAAAAACAAAATGGATAAGACCCTCAAACATTCATATTAAAGTGGAGAAAAATCCATTTTAAGGAATAAATCCAATGAATCTTGTCTAAATCAAGCTGTTGTTACATTATCGTCTAAGAATGTGTTGGAATTAAAGCATGGAACAGCAAAAAGATCAAGACATGACATTTAAAAACATTATACAAATATTTAAAAAGATGAAAAAGTGAAGCAGCTTCTCCCCTGATGTCACAAATTCAGGAAAAGTTATTGTTTTTGAATGCTTTAGTGGGGAAATGCGTGAGGAATTGCTCTTTATGTACTGTTCTGTAACTGCAGCACTCCTAGTTGTAGTAGTAGTAGTAGTAGTATATGGACCTGTCCATTTACTGGAGAATCTGGGGAACAAGTCCTAGAAAGATCTCTGGTTGGATTCTTCCTAATTTTTTGACAAAGAGGTCGAGTTGAGTGCAAAACAACATGAGACTGTACGACAACTTCATAGTTCACATAAAAATAAAAAAAACCTCAAGTACAAGTACTGCATTCAACATTTTACCAAAGTATACTTAAATGTTATACTTGTCAGATATTATATGATGTACTGTTGTACACTTTGTATGAAAAATCTTCATCTGAAAAGTGACTAAAGCTGTAGATAAATGAAGAGGAGCCGAAGTGACATAAAATGGAAATACTCAAGTAAAGTTCAAGTACCTTAAAATTGTACTTAAGTGCAGTACTCGAGTAAATGTACTTAGTTACTTTCTACCTCTGAAAATGAATAAAAACATTCAGACTGGTGTTCTGCTGTCACGTCCCATTTCTCTTCTTCTGTTTATTTTCACACACACACCATATAAACAGTCTGCAGAGACTCAGGCGACAGACGACTTGAGTCTCCAGAGTTTTTAGATAAAAAGTGATTTAATCTGTTTTTTTCTTTGTGACACAAACAGTGTAAAGGCTCAGAACTGGTCGCACAGGTGAATCCAAATACACACGATTCATCAGGTATAAAACCAGCATCAGCTCTCAGACACCAAACTGTGGTATAAAACACATATGTACACTTCAACACCTCCACCTGTTACTGTCCCACTCCTGCCTCACACACACCTCACCTGTCTCTGAAGTTCTGTGATGCATTCAAGTCACCTGGGAAAATTCGTCCAAATGTAAATGTGTCCTGATGTGCCAGTGTCCAAACACTGGACTGTACATCACAACAGGAACTGCTTATAAGCAGGAGCTTTCTCATTGGTCCACTTCATCTGACAGACACCTGGGAGAAAACACCTGCTCACATCATCTGTTTGTGACGTGAAGAGGACCACTGGCTGTTTGAGTTAATGTCTGATTTAAAAACACGTACTGGAGGAAGCTGTTCTGGACTCTGGGAACAAACTGCTCAACAGGTCCTGGTGGTCCTGGTTCCTGGTGTGTCGTACGGCGGCTACATCAGAAAACAAAGTGTCCAACTAGAACAGAGTATGCATCGCTCACACACACACTCTCTCTCTCTCTCTCTCTCTCTCTCACACACACACACACACACTCACACACAGTCTGTTAACCTAACCATAACCATCCTGTTGGTGCCATGTGCAGATATCGTAGAAGGAAATCATTTGTTAAACGTTGCCGTTGAGTGAAATCTTTGAAACATCAAAGTTCCTGTGTGGCAACAAAAACTCCCATCATCCTGCAGAGGTCTTTATTTCTTACTATATAACTATATTAAAAAAAAATCATTCTGTCCACTCGGTATCTATGTCTATTGAACTCTGTTTATTCTGCATCATTTCCTGCTGCATTCTGATTGGTTGGTTTTTGGACGTGTCGTAGCAGCAGTCCATTTGTGAGAATTTGGTCCTGAATTTCTGACGATGGCCGTCTTTGGTCTCCAAGATCTAAATCGACCACCGGTGGACATCAGTGAGCTCTCAGACCACCAACCAGAGATTTAATTTCTCTACCAAACTTTAAGGATTTGTCTGACGTGCAGAAGACTGCAGACACGAGTTCAGGCTGGCCTTCACTGAGCCTCTGGAATGAGACAGGACTTCTGTTTGGTCTGGAAATGGAGGAAGAGCCTGAACTGGGACACAGCAACATTTTACTTTTTGTCTAATTTCAAAACCTCCCAGGTGTCTGGAATGCACCACGACTGTTAAACCCTCAGCAGCTCGTTCAATTCAGATGGTGAAGAGACTTTGTCTGTTGAGGGTCAGGTGGACGTCTGAGCGGCTGGAATGTCGACATAATATAAGACACAGATAAACCAAACCAGCACCTTCTGGTTTCAGTACATTTCTGACGGCTGTGGGGCTTCTTCTCCTTCCAACTTTCATCTCAGAATAAAGAGGAATTAATACCTGATGTACGACTCAGCGCTGTGTTGAAGGCACTCCACAGTACATCTGAATTTTGCAATAGAGACTGAAGTCGCACCGGTGGGCTGAATCCAGTGAAGCGGTCCAGAAATTAATAAAAACATTCCCACAGGAAAACACCATCGAAGCCTAAACCAGTTCTTCTTTTTGTTTTTTTAGTCCTTAAAACCAGAAACCTGAGGCAGGCGGATTTGTTTGCATCTAGAAGGCCGTTTTTGGTTTCAGCTGTAGTGGATCACAAACGTATAAATAAAACCATTCAGAGAGGCAACGCGACAGATAAGACAAGCTAACATCATGATTCACAAGTCCAACAGAACACGAAGGAAACAAAACAATCGTAAAAGGCAGCAGAGCGGCGAGAAGAACCGCCGAGACACCAAAAAACCCAACAAATAAAAGTTCAGGAATGATTAAAATATTGCTACAATATTTGATTTGAATAAAACATGATTGCATACATGGAAATAAAGAAATCAAAAAGGAATAGAAAGAAAAAGACAATTGCATCTACGACTAAAGAGCCAGCAAACCCACTAAAATCAGACTCAGTTCACATATTTGACGCTACAGTAACCAGCAGTACAAAACACTAACACAAAGGACTGGAAAACAACACCAATAAAATACACATGAAATACGGATATATCAGCAATACAGCTCATCAACAGTAAACCTTTACCAACTGTAAACCTGCTCTTTGCCAATTTACAGAGGCATGATGGGAGATTTTTTTTACATGTCAGTCAGGTCATTCTGACTCCAGGAATAAGGCACAGGGATCATTGGAAGGCCAAGCCTTCCTTAACGAGGCCCAGACTGAGATCTGACAGTTTGAGGGTAAATCCATGACTTCCCAAACGTTGTCAGAGCTGATATTTTAAAGACAGATGCGTTACTTCAAAGGGGAAACTTCAAAGAAGAGGATTAGGACCACAGAGAATCAACTGAAAACTGAGAATCTGAGATTAAAGAAAGAATTCTGAGTTAATAAAGTCAGAACTTTAGTCAGAGTTCCCAAGAAATAAATTTAGAAGGCTGACTTTAATTCCTTAATTCAGGGATTGAAGTCAAAAGGCAAGAGTGGCTAAAAGGTAACTACTTCAAAACAAGAAGGACACTGTACAAATTCAGACTACGATCTGTGAATTTGGGTTTATTCCAAAAATTCTGACAAACTCAGAATACTGACTTTATTTCCTGACCCTTGAGATTAAACTCTGAGAATAACCTCAGCACTCTAATATTTCTTAAATGACCCTAATCCTCTTTGAAAGCAAAGAACCTAAAAATGAGTTTTAAAAAAATAATTTAACATCACACCAGACTTCACGGTGGTTTCTGCAGACATGTGCTGGAATGATCGGAGTGTAGTGGACACCATCAAGTCCGCTCTCAGAGGACTGTGGAGGATTCAGATGGTGAAGTCTGAGGCTCAGATGGAGGACTTGGAGAAGGAGACCCGCAGGTGGTGGTTCTCCCCCAGGTCGTGGTTGTGGAACTCGATGAGGGACTCGATGGCCTCCTCCACTGAGCCCATCTGGATCAGAGCCATCTTATGGTCCTTCCTGAAGTAGAAACCAACAGGGGGTTATCAGACTTTATACAGGAAGTCCACAACATCACATGATTCAATTTAATGAAGGGAAGGGCTTTGGGACAAGGCATTAATGAATGTTTCAGGACAGGGGTTTCAAGCAAAGCTTGAAAACTTCAGAACAGGGCAAACAGAAACTATGGGCACACACAGGGGGTTCGGGGCAAATACTAAGGCTTAGAGGCCATGACAAGGGCTTTGGGGCCATGAAAAGGGCTTCAGGGTAAGGCTGACGGCTTCGGGCACAGATGAAGGCTTCAGGGGCAGGGGCCTCATGACAAGGATAAGGGCTTCAGGGCAACTGCGAAGGTTTTGGGGCAACCACAAAGACATCAGAGCAAAGACAGGGGCTTGAGTGCAAGGATAAAAGTTTTAGGAGGGCTTCATGACTGGGATACCACAAGGACAGAGAACTCAGGGCAAGAATGAAGGTTTCAGTGGAAGGATGAAGACAAGGATAAGAGTTCTGGACAAGGGTAAGGGCTTCAAGGGAAGTAAATAGGCTTTGGGTCAAGGATCAGCATTTTAGGGCAAGAGCGAAGGCTTTAGGGAACGGAAGAAAGCTTCAGAGCAGGGCAAGCACAGGGATTTCAGGGCAAAGAAAGGAAATTAAGGGGAAGGACAGGGGCTTGAGAGCAAGATAAAGTATTTAGGACTTGGACAAAGAAGAATGAAGGAACGGGGACTTCAGTGCAAGGATGAAGGCTTCAGTGTGGGACAAGGACAGGGACTTCAGGGCAAGGATGGTGGCTTTGTGGTGGAACAAGAACAGGGATTCCACGGCAAGGATGAAGGCTTCAGTGTGGGACAAGGACAGGGACTTCAGGGCAACGATGAAGGCTTCATAATGGGACAATGACTTCAGAGCAAGGATGAAGGCTTCATGATGAACCAACTCTGATTATTGGCAGCTCCATTTTGCGAAACGTGAAATTAGCGACACCAGCGACCATAGTCAAATGCATCCCAGGGGCCAGAGCGGGCGACGTTGAATCCCATTTAAAACTGCTGGCTAAGGATAAACGTAAATATGCCAAGATTGTTAGTCACGTCGGCGGTAATGACACCCGATTGCGCCAATCGGAGGTCACGAAAATGAATGTTGAGTCGGTGTGTACATATGCAAAGACAATGTCGGACTCCGTAGTTTTCTCTGGGCCCCTACCTGATCTTACTAGCGATGACATGTATAGCCGCATGTCATCATTCAACCGCTGGTTGTCGAGGTGGTGTCCAGGTAATGATGTGGGCTTTGTAGATAATTGGCGGACTTTCTGGAGAAGACCTGGTCTGATTAGGAGAGATGGCATTCATCCCACTTTGGATGGAGCCGCTCTCATGTCTAGAAATCTGGCTGAATTTATTAGTGGCCCAAAGCCATGACAGCTCAAAGTTCAGACCATAGACTTAATACAGTCTGTGGTCCAGACCAGGAGGCAGCGTTGCAGTCCTACACGCTTCTCTGCGCTTCCATTAGAGCAGTTACCCACCCTAAACTCCACAGAGAGGGTGTCTGCCCCCCGACCACTTAAATTATTTAAATCCAAAGTAAACAGAAGAAGAGTTACACATAAAAACCTAATAAAAAGTAAAACCTCCACTGCAACAGTACAACAAAATAGGAGAATAAAATGTGGACTCTTAAACATCAGATCTCTCTCATCTAAAGCTGTTCTAGTAAACGATCTAATATTGATTTATTTTGTCTCACTGAAACCTGGCTGTGTCACGATGAATATGTTAGCCTAAATGAATCCACTCCCCCCCAGTCACATTAATACTCACAGGCCGAGGAGGTAGAGTTGCAGCCATCTTCAACTCAAGCCTATTAATCAAACCTAAACTAAATTATAACTCGTTTGAAAGCCTTGTTCTTAGCCTTTCACACCCAACCTGGAAAACAGTACAGCCAATTCTATTTGTTATAGTGTACCGAGCTCCTGGACCGTACTCTGAATTTTTATCTGAATTCTCAGAGTTCTTATCAGGTTTAGTCCTTAAAACGGATAAAATAATTATTGTAGGTGATTTTAGTATTCATGTGGATGTAGAAAATGATAGCCTTAGTGCTGCGTTTATCTCATTATTAGATTCGATTGGCTTCTGTCAGAGTGTACATAAACCCACTCACTGTTTTAACCACACCCTCGACCTTGTTCTTGTTTATGGCTTAGAAATTGAACATCTAATAGTCTTTCCACAGAATTCTTTTTTATCAGACCATTTTGAATTTGAATTCCTATTACTGGACTACACGCCATTAGGCAAACATTCCTACACTAGATGTCTATCTGATAGTGCTGTAGCTAAATTTAAGGAAGTGATTCCATCGGCATTTAATTCAGTTCCATGTCTCAATGTAACAGATGACTCCTATGCTAACTTTAGTCCCTCCCAAATTGATCATCTTGTTGATAGTGCTGCAGGCTCACTACGAATAACACTCGACTCTATAGCCCCTCTAAAAAAGAAGATAATAAAACAGAGGAGGTTAGCTCCATGGTATAACCCGCAAATTAAAACAAACATCGCGAAAACTTGAAAGGAATTGGCGTTCCACCAATCTGGAAGAATCATGTTTAGCCTGGCAAGATAGACTTAAAATTTATAGGAAGGCCCTCCGTAATGCCAGAGCAGCTTACTACTCATCATTAATAGAGGAAAATAAGAACAACCCCAGGTTTCTGTTCAGCACTGTAGCCAGGCTGACAGAGAGTCACAGCTCTGTTGAGCCATGTATTCCTATAGACCTCAGTAGTAATGACTTCATGAGCTTCTTTAACGATACAATTCTGACTATTAGAGACAAAATTCAGCACCTCCTGCCCTCAGTTGGTACTGACTTATCTTCAAACACAGGAACCTTAGAAACAACTGTAAAACCTGTACATTTAGACTGCTTTTCTCCCATCAACCGTAATCAACTAACTTCCATGATTTCCTCATCTAAGCCATCAACGTGTCTTTTAGACCCCGTCCCAACTAGGCTGCTTAAAGAAATTTTACCCTTAGTTAGCACTTATGTACTAGATATGATCAATATGTCCTTATTTAAAGGCTATGTGCCACAGTCCTTTAAAGTAGCTGTAATTAAGCCTCTTCTTAAAAAGCCCACTCTTGATCCAGGGATTTTGTCAAATTATAGACCTATATCTAACCCTCCTTTTCTCTCTAAGATCCTTGAGAAAGAAGTCGCCAATCAGTTGTGTGACTTTCTACACAACAACAAGCTGTTTGAGGATTTTCAGTCAGGATTTAGAGTGCATCATAGCACAGAGACAGCACTGGTGAAAGTTACAAATGACCTTCTAATTGCATCTGACAAAGGACTTGTCTCTGTACTTGTCTTACTAGATCTTAGTGCTGCATTCGATACCATTGACCATCACATTCTATTACAGAGACTAGAACATTTTATTGGCATTAAAGGTACTGCACTAAGCTGGTTTAAATCCTATTTATCAGATCGATATCAGTTTGTACACGCTAATGATGAATCCTCTATGCACACCAAAGTTAGTCACGGAGTTCCACAAGGTTCTGTGCTTGGACCAATTCTATTCACCTTATATATGCTTCCTTTAGGCAATATTATTAGGAAGCACTCCATAAATTTTCATTGTTATGCAGATGATACCCAATTATATTTATCGATCAAGCCAGATGAAACCAATCAATTAGCTAAACTTCAAGCATGCCTTAAGGACATAAAAACCTGGATGACCTGCAATTTTTTGATGTTAAACTCAGACAAAACCGAAGTTATTGTACTTGGCCCCGAACACCTTCAAAACACATTATCTAAAGATATAGTTTCTCTAGATGGCATTGCCCTGGCCTCCAGCGAAACCGTAAGGAATCTTGGAGTTATCTTTGATCAGGATATGTCCTTTAACTCCCAAATAAAACAAACTTCAAGAACTGCCTTTTTTCACTTACGTAACATTGCAAAAATCAGGCACATCCCGTCTCAAAAAGATGCAGAAAAACTAGTCCATGCATTTGTAACATCTAGGCTGGACTATTGCAACTCTCTATTATCAGGCTGCCCCAATAAATCCCTTAAGACTCTCCAGCTGATCCAGAATGCTGCGGCACGTTTACTGACAAGAACCAGAAAAAGAGAACATATTTCTCCAATATTAGCTTCTCTACACTGGCTCCTTGTAAAATCCAGAATAGAATTTAAAATCCTTCTCCTCACCTTCAAAGCCCTAAATGGTCAGGCACCATCATATCTTAAGGAGCTCATAGTACCCTATTACCCCACTAGAGCACTGCGCTCCCAGAATGCAGGGTTCCTTGTGGTTCCTAGAGTCTCTAAAAGTAGAATGGGAGCCAGAGCCTTCAGCTATCAAGCTCCTCTCCTGTAGAACCAGATCCCAGTTTGTGTACGGGAGGCAGACCCCCTCCTCACATTTAAGAGTAGGCTTAAGACTTTCCTCTTTGATAAAGCTTATAGTAGGGCTGACTCAGGTAACCCCTGTTGGGTCTCTGTAAATATAAAGAGTGGGTCTAGACCTGCTCTACTCGAAAAAGTGCCCTGAGATAACTTTGTTATGATATGGCGCTATATAAATAAAACTGAATTGAATTGAATTGATGGGAGAAGGACTTCAGGGCAAGGATAAAGGCTTCATTATGGGACAAGGACAGGGATTTCTGGGCAAGGATGAAGGCTTCAGTGTGGGACAAGGACAGGGACTTCAGGGAAAGGATGAAGGCTTCAGAACAAGGACCTGTCCTGGACTTTAGGATAAAAGGAGGGCAGCTCGAAAGGCAGAACTTTGGAGTGAGAGGTGGGGCTTTAATGAATAAGGCAGGCATCAATAAGGCTTTGAGAGCAGAGACAGTAAATGTGTGACTCACTGGAAGAACTTGAAGGCCTTGACCATGGCTCCTGAGCTGGAGAACAGCATCTTGAGGTCATCCTCAACCACAGACGGGCTACAAACACAACAGTAACATTAGCGTTAAAGGTCACATTAACCACATATGTTTCACATGTCTGATGTTGAGGATTGTTGCAGGGTGTTTTAGTCTGGTGTTCTTCAGTTTGGACTACAAGCCAGGTGCTGATGATGTTCCTTACGGGATGTTGGAGAGGTGTAAGGTGGCAGAAGGTGGGAAGATGTTGGAATAGTTTTTGGAGCCAGGCTTCTTGAAGCGGTGCAGGGGGGAGTTGCTGTAGTCTTTGGTCAGGCCCTGGTCCTCGTGGCCTTCACGGGGAAGCTGGACGCTGGTGTGTTTGGACAGCGTGATGCGCAGAGACTTCCCATGCAGCTGCTGGCCGCTCAGGTGGCTCATGGCTGCAAACCAGACAGGTGAAGAATGCTGCTCAAGTTTCTGACTACTTTATTTAAGTATTTATTTCATTATTTCATTTTTCTTTTCCTGTAAAACGTTTGCATATTTCTTACTGTCTTTAATATGGTATTTTAGTGTGTTTTTTCCTCTCCCTTTTTTTAAAAACAAAACACATTTTAGGAATGCAACATTTACAGAGTGGTAAGCACCTGGAAATTTGACTTGTGCACTTCTGCAATAAAGTTTATGACTAGATGTCTTATGAAAACTTATAAAGATAACTGAATCTTTCTTTCCGAGGGGAACTTATATTGCAGTAGCACAGAATACACAGTAAAGTAAAACTAAAAATAAATAAGATAGGACTAATAATGTTTGTAGGCCGTTACCTCTTTATCACAATGTGAACATCTCATAATCAAGACTTAATTTTCTGAAGATATCACTTTTACACCATACTTCATCTTCTTTATCTCTAGATCACACACATAAAACTAAATATTAACACCATTTGTTATCAAGATATCCAGATACTCAAGTTGTGATTTTAAACTGCCGGCCTAAAAAAATAACTAGAATCCATTCTTACAGCACCTGTAAACAGTTTTTTTGTAAGTATTTTGGGGGAATTTTTGCATTTATCTCTAACTATAGAGAAGTAACAGGAACGGAGGGGAGAAGACGGGGAATGACATGTAACAACGTTCCCTGGTCAGAATCGAACTGGGGACATTGTGATCTCAGAATGTGGTCCGATCTTATCAACAGACGCTTCTGAAAAGTACATTTTAGAAGGAAGGCGTGCAGCAGGAGTCCAGTTGGTGGAGACGTTTGTATGTTGGCAGAGTGAGGAGCAGAGGAGCCCACTGAGCATGTGCGGGAGGTTACCTAGCTGAGCCTGTGTGCTGTCAGACATCTGAACCAGAGCGTTCTCCTTCTTGTTGAACAGAATCTTCACTCTCATCACGTCGCCATAAACACCTTAACACACAGCCAGGAATAAATAAGAGGTTGAACTGTCTTTACACAGGAAGTCACACAAACACAATGATCTACACATAAAGCTACACCCGTTAAACCCTACAGAAAGCTCTGTGTGAAACTGGTCTGACTGCAGCCTGGCAAGCCACTGACCCTTATTCTAATGCTCAAATTTAACTGAGAAACTCTGTCAAAGTGCTGGATGTAAAGCTGGAGGTGAAGCGAGGAGCAGCAGCGAGACGCTGCCTCAGAAAGTGGGAACACTAACAAATTTGTGAATTTAATTTAGAAGGCAGGAGTTTCTGAATGTTACACAGGAAATGCAGTGAGGAAATTAAGGGTAAGGGTCAGAGAAAATTAAAATGGCTGATTACACCGTGTAGGAGCTATGAATTATGGAAGTGTTGACTTAAAAAAAACCAAGAGCAGCTGATTCAGCACTGAGGACATGCAAACTGAAAGAAACCCGGCATGCAAACTCAAAAACTTACTAAAATAAGATGAAACACACAATAAATGCAGCTTGGAGTCGCATGTGATCTGCCTCCACCTCAACACTACGGAGGTGGGTGGTGTTCAGTTTGTGCTGCTCGCAGCACTAAGACTTTAGAAACTATGGAAAATGTTGCCAGTGTTTTCTGGATTCATTGAGATTCAGCAGCGTTTTACTGAATCTAAATCATTTCCCTTATCGATCCTTTTGAATTCAACTTTCAACATTAATAAACTAAAGATCACGTTTCAGGAGATCCGTTTCTGGTTGCCTGAGTAAAATATAAATATGTATCTGACACACTGAAATAAGTAAGCTTATTTTAGCTCCTGATTCACAACTATGAAGCTGATCAGCTTCAGTTATTGATCTGATATGAATCTAAGTTGAACTGGGAGATTCTGACTCCAGCAGCGACTATAAATGAGGAGCGAATTAATGTTTTGCACATTATTATTAAAAAAGAGCGAGGAGAGATAAAAGATTCAGATTTGTTTAGTGAGTTTATCCACCAGGAACTGGATGCAAAACAGAACCGGCTCCCAGAACCCGACCCCAACCCAGAGTAACAGGACCTGAAAGACGCTGCTGTTGAAGGTTTCACAGCTGTGAGCACAAACTAAACTCTTCCACCGTGTTCAGATCTCAGAAACACAAAACTATCTGAATGCAACGAGGGAGGAAACACTTTGTCTTTTGGGTGAACTGAACCTTTGTAGATGTTCAGGCAGATGAAAATCACTGACGGCTTAAGGTTAAATAAAAGTGTGTTTTATTTCAGGATGAAAACTGAAAGCATTTCTGCTGTGAATACTTCCCTCTGAGACGGTGCGATTTATTTATTATCTTCGACATTTTAACAGTCAAACTAAATATTGTGACAGTGCTCATTAAAACAGGTCAGCTGCAGTAACGTGAAGCTGTAATCTGACTGAATGGACCAAATCTGACAGAAAAAGGTGGAGCTGTGATTTCCCCTTTAACGCCAAGTATTTATTTTAATTTAAGATTTTTTTATTTGGTCTTTTTTTAATGTATCATTCATTTTTAAATGTTTCTTTCACTTTGTTACTGTTTGGATATTTAAGTGTTTTTTCCTTGTAGTTTTGATCAGTGAGTTTTAGGTTTTAGGTCCGCCTCGTAAAACACCATTGAGGAGAAGCTGCAAATATTGTGATTAAAACTAAAATCAACACGCAAAATCTGACAAAACCAGCAGACACTCATTTCTTCATTTAAAAAAGAGGAAAAACAAACAGAAACTTAAATCAGAACAACCAGCTGGTACTGATAATTCAAAATAAGAAGCTAGTGACAACATACCGAAGAGAATAAAGAGGCAGTGGGGCGTAACTCTCTTTAAAGACAGCAGAGAAGGCAGCGGAGGGACAGGACAGGTAAAGGTGGGAGGGCAGGACAGGTGGAGGGTCCGAGGCGTTTCCATGGCAACAAATTAAAAAAGGGGAAAAAAAAAAGACAGGTGAGGGGTCAATCAGAAGGTTAATAATTACCTTTGGAGAGGAGGGGTCAGATAACATGTTCACAAATGACAGGACAGTGTGTGTGTGTGTGTGTGTGTGTGTGTGTGTGAGAGAGAGAGAGGAGTCTCATGACGACAGGGTTTAATGTGAAAGCATTAACATTACAGGAAGTCAGGAGGTGAGACAAAAGGTAAAAACAACGGCCGACATCAGAGACTCAAACAGCCAATCAAAGTGCATGACGGGGCTGAACAGGGTAGTGTTATTGTGACATCACTCAGGTGTGATTTCTTGGAGTTCAGATTTGACTGCAGGACGTGAACCATGAAGGTTTGTCAGCCTGTCACTGCAGGATCTCTCTTCACGGAGCTGTGACCTCCGACCTCTCTGATTGGTCGTAATGTTGGTGATGAAAGACAGGAAGCAGAGGCTCATAAAGACAGTGTGACATCATACGAGGTGTGTCGCAGGTTTACAGTTTAAAGCTCAGTATCCAGCTATTAATGGACACCGTTTCCCACAATGCAACACACTAAGGAAATGGAGGAGGTGCTCACAGCTACAGAAATATAAAACATGTGGATGGTGTTGAGATTACTTAGTTATCTTAAAAACAAAAAGTTCAAAATCTGTGTGTGAAGTATAATGTTGTTCATCAGTTCCTCTTCTGAAAAAATTATTAAATAAAATCCTGAATTGTCCCCAAACATTACTGTATTTTGTCCATATCCTCCGGCCCGACCTGGTAACCAGGTGCAGAGCTGCTGTTTACATGACTGGAGACATGCAGGCGTCAAACTGTCCTTACAAACCTCTGCGACTGAACTTTCCTCTTCTACTTCACTCTGCACACTAACAGTGATGTGTGTATGTGTGTGTGTGTGTGTGTGTGTGGGGGGGGGGGGTATCTAGAGTTGTGAAATATATAATCATAATATAAACATCAGGCTGAGCATGTACATCTATAACAACACGTCAAACACGCTGATGAAGCAGGAGGAGGAGACGAGATGATGGGATGGACAAACTGGCTTTAGAGACACAGAGGGAGGGACCCACCTCGGGGTTGAGGTTGCTGATCAGTAGGACACAGACTCCAGCAGGGAGGGGGGGGAATCCCAGCCTGGTGGCCCCAGGGAGGGACAGAGCGGCCAGGCCTCCGGGCAGAGTGGGGACCGTCAGGCCTGGATAGGGGAAGGACACTGGGAGAGGTGAGGTGAGTAAACGACAGTCTAAAAAACTGCAGGAGACGTCTGACTGACAGCAAAACTATAATCATGAACTGAACTCAGAATGACGTAATCAATCAAATACAAACATGATGAAGCTGCAGGTGTCTGACTGGATCTCGACAGGTGAGACTCACCTGCAGGTTGGAGGGTGAAGGCTGGCGGGAAGGCGTGAGTCGCTCCGCCGTATGGAGAAGCTGAGATGATACCTGGAGCTGCAGAGAAGGACCAACACCTGAGTTACAGGTACACCTCACACTGAGATCAGAACAGTACCACTACACCTCCTTTTAGATTGTTTGGGGCATTGTTTAAAATTTTTGATTTTGAACCAGTATCTTAAACCTGTTGCCACCAGACTCCCTACAATAACTGCACATTTCTTTGCTTTCTCTCCTTGTCGAGCTCCACTGACTGCATCGTGTAGCGTCACGCTGAACGCACATTAAAGATCAAATAAAGAGAACATTTCTGCTTTTCTGGAGAGTTAATGTGCATCATGATGCCACCAGTGTGTTGGACACAAAACACACATCAGCTCACTTTAAGCTAACATGCTAATGTCATTTAGTTAAACAGAAACATTTCACGTTACAGCAACTGAAAACACTTTGTATTACAAACATGTGGTCAGCAGTGTCCTGCATCAAGAGCAGGTGGACTGATTTACCCAGGCAGGGTGCCCCCGGTCCCCCCAGCAGCCAAATATCAACTAACCCTCCACTGTGAACTAAAGTGTCTAAAGAAAGTTTCTGAAATATTAGCTTCCTGTGAAAAGGGAAGTCTCTTTTCATATAGTCTTGTTTTTGTTGTGGAATCAATGAACATTGTTCTTCACAGATTTCGTTGATGAAATGAACACTGACAGCTATGTGACAGATATATCTCTGGTCTCTGTCAGTGTTATGAGGCTGTGGTGACCGTGATGGGTCTTACTGAAGGCTGTAGCCATGGCCGGGTGCTCCATGCTGGGCTGGCTGTCTCCGGAGGGCAGGTCAGGTCTGGTGAAGTCGCGGCTCTTTTCATTGTTGTATTTGACGTTGAGGCTGGTGAGTTTGGAGAAGCTGATCCTCAGAGTGCAGCAGCCATTATAGATGTTCTGTCCGTCCAGAGACTGAAACACAGACAGACAGACGGGCAGGCAGAAGGTTAACACAAGTTATTAATGAGATGAAGACACCTCACAACCGTTCAGTGGAAAGTGTTTATTTCAGATCTCTGTTACAGATGTGTTTCCTGTCTGATGCTGGAGTCTCTGTGCTCCTGCCGGCACTGGGACCAGCAGGACGTGATGCTCACCAGTTTAGCTGCCTGGGCGGACGCTCCGTCTGGATACTGCAGCAGAGCCTGGAACTGACTGTTCTTGGTGAAGACGATGATCCTCAGCACCGTGCCGAACTTTGAGAAGATCTGAGGAGCAGAGCGGAGCTGAACTGAGCACACTGTTATCGGAAACATACAATCCTCTTCTTCTCTTCCTCCCTCAGAGTCAGCAGTTAGTAGATTAGTTTAGCTTAACATAAAGACTGGAAACAGGGGGAGAGAGCTAGCTTGGCTCTGTCCACAGCAGGTCATAGCATACTGTTAACTTGCTATGCTAACATTAGCTAGTCGACCTACTGAAGCGTGTAGACACAGGCGCCGAGCTGCTTTTAGAGTAACGCCTGTCAACCATCATTAACTTTAAACAACCAACTGGCTGCTGTGTGTGATGTTTTAAGTTCTTTGTGTCTCCTGGTTGTGTTGGTGTCTGTGTCGGTGTCGGTGATGGTGTTACCTGGCAGAGGGCGTCCAGGGAGACGGGGTAGACCAGGTTCTCCACCACCACCCTCAGCACAGAGCTCGGAGCCGGCACAGCCGCGTCCACATGAGACGTACTGAGGGCCCGAAGAGCCGCCTGGGCCCTCTAAGAGAGGAGGGAGGGATGGAGGATGAACACATGCTAACAGATGCTAACAGTGGCTGGGTTCTGTATATATGCTACCAGATGCTAACAGTAATGAGCGAGGTGTACCTCCTGGTTGGGGGAGTTGTCGGTCTTGAGCTCCTTGTGGTTGGAGAACTGGACGTAGACCGGGTGGTGCCTGATGATGGGCATCACTGTGGAGTAATAACCCACCATGTTCTGAGCTGCTTCCTCTGAGTTCATCTCTAAGAAGGCCTGACAGGACACAAGAGACAGTTCAGTACGGGACGAGTCAGGACAGCATGAGAGGCAGCGGCTCAGGACAGAGGGGACAACACAAGGCCATGACTCAGTTTACTTCAGTTAAAGTCCTGCACCTGGTTCTTGGCTTTGAGCATCAGCAGGTTGGTGACGTCTCCGAAGGGCAGACCGAGGCTGATCACCTCGGTCTCTGTGATGTCGATGGGAAGCTTGCGGATGTGGATGACCCTGGACGGCACCCCGGGACCTCTTATGTCACCTTTGAACTTCTTACTGTCGTTGCCATTGGCTACACGGGACAGGAAACCACAGCAGCACATCAAGACCAGTTTGTAACACACGATCTGAACCAGTGACACAGTGATGTCCGAGTCATGTGGTCCTGATGAGATCCTGAAGCTGTCCAATGACCAGGGATGGGTCAGGTCTTTATCCATAATACTACTGATTATTTATTTATGTTTTTAATAAAACTTAATCTGGTTTCTAGAGCAACAATGTTGTCAACTCAATACTGTCTCCGTGGAAACAAATGTAAAATATAATAAATATAATATCAAACATCATCAGAACATAGAAATCAGTCAGCAGCACTCATCCTCCCTCTGCTGCTGACTGACTGCCGTCTCAGCCAATCAGAAGCTACGTGTCTAATGAGGCTGGACTGTACCTGGACCCAGGTGAGGTGTGCTGCTGGAAAAGCCTGAGTAGTAATGATGAGTATTAATAAAAGAAATAATCAGATATCTGACCTGTGGTGCTCATGATATACGGGCCGCTGGAGACGCTGGAGAAAAGCTCGTCAGATCCTCTCTGCAACAGAAACACCTGTTAACCTCCAGAAACACACACACACATTTTATTTCCATATAAATAAAATGGGAAACAGGAGGAGTCCCTTCATCTGAGAGAAGACCTGCCACTGTCTGATTTGAATAATGCTGCTAGTTAGCCTGCCGGACACGTAGTCGATTAATTGATTAATTGTTTGATCTATAAATCTATGTGACCTCCCAACAACGAAGAGATCTGAGAAACTACAGCAGGAAGTTCTTCACATTTTGCTTGAAACAAAACTTCAGAAGATTTAACGATTCTAATAAGAGCTGCAGATTAATTTTCTGTTCATCAACTGATCGATCAGTGGCTCCAGCCTGCTCTCTACAGAGCTGAGGCAGTTCTGTTTCCAAACTGTTGCTGCCACCAGAGGTCGCTAAAGAGCCACATGTCACTGACGGCACCTTAAATATAAAGACCAGACACATCATGGTTCAGACGTCACTCATGGATCAGGTCTAACCCCCCCCCCCCTTTTCTGAATCTTCTATGATGATAAACTGAACGTTCGACGTTTTGGGCTTCTGGAAAATGTGATGAGCATTTCTTGGACTAAACGAGGAACTGTCAGTTGCAGCCTCAGTGTAATTAGATATATATTATAACAACACTAATCAGACTGTTTACAGTATGATGACGATGAGAATGAGTTTCCTCTGATCTGTTTGAGAGAAACTGGCAGCCTGTGAATCCCTCAGAGGAACCTGAGCAGGTCTGTATCTGAACAAAAGGAGCTCAGGTCTCCTTACTGCTCCCCCCATGAATAATACAGAAGAAACACAAGAACTGCACCCCCCGGTCCTGTACCTGGTGTCTGACAGCTGCTGGCCAACCTGCCGCCTGTTTCGACATCACTGCTCGTCTGTCACTGATCACTTTGATCATCCATGATCACTTGTTTTAGTTATTTCTCCAACAAAAAGCCCCTGAAGTCCTGGAGTCCAGAGTCCTGGAGATTACAGATTACTCTGTGGTTTCAGTTCCTCTCCGGGTTCTGGACTGATGGACCGACACAACAAGACCTCATCCTGGACACTTCCAAACTCACGTCTTTTTAGGATAAGCGAGTTGCAGCTCGTTTTAGACCGTTTTTCAGACCGTCAGTGAAGTAATTAATTAGTAATTACTTCACTGACGGTCCATTTAGCAGCTGTCCTGGAGCTTTTGATCAATCTTCATTCTCAAGAACTCCTTCTCTGAGGAGGATCAAGTGATGTGGTCAAAAGCTCCAGAACAGCTAATAATGGACCTTGTGGTCAAACTTTTCTCAACTGCTGGTTCAAACTTTCATTCAGCTTATTAGAAAATTAAAAACCTGTGAAATGAAGCTGTTGCTAGGCAACTGCTTGTCTGTCCCTTTTCCTCGTTTGCACATACAGCAAAACCAACTTCCTGTTTCAGCAGGAAGTACAGAAACCAGATCATGGGACCTTTAAAGACACGCTCCTCTTCCTTCTGAAGAGAGACTTTCCCAGACTAGAACCAGCAGCCCCTGCTGACCTCAGACCTGTTCAGGAAACAGGAGAGCTGTGATCCTCCTCCTCCTCCCAGCAGCCCCTGCTCCCGTCACTTCCTGCTCTCGGATCCCAGCCTCTCTGCCTTCATGTGGTCTTGGCTCAGATTCTGGTCCTTAAACCAGCAGCAGCGGCGGCGGTCAGCGCTCTGCTGCCGGACGCATACCAAACATGATGACTGAGGAGAGAGCAGAGGAACGTGTGCAAAGGCTGCTGGATGAAATATTATTCAAAGCTTTCTTTTCATACTCTCAGATCATTTCCACAGGGAGCAGCAGCACCCCGGACCTGATCCTGGATCAGCTGACTCCAGTATCACTAATAATCAAGGCCAATATTACTGTCTGCCTGTGTGGGCAGTGTACATGTGGTCTGATCAGTAACAGAGAACGTCAGCAGTTTGAGATGGTTTTGTCTCCAACAGGCTGGAGCTCCTCTCAGACCTGAACCCCTCTACCATGTCAGCAGCGTGTCAGTAAATTATCAGATTTAAACTCCTCTGCTTTCTAACAGGAAGTCTGTTCTCACTGTTGTTGATGTTCTGCACCTTCATACAAATCCTCCTTTCACAATAAAAGCCCTGCAGCCCCCTCAACTGCATGAAGACTTTTAATGTGAAACAGAAAGAGGAAGTGTTGAGTCACCGTCAACAGCAGCAACAGGTCTGCTTCGGCCAAATTAAAAACATGTCTGTTAACACCTTGTGTCAAATAAAAACCTCAGGTACATGAAGGCCACACCCACCACAGGTGATCAAACTGATCAGCGGGCTCCAATAGAACCAGCGATCCCTGAGCAGACAGACCGGTTCCTGCTGGTTTGCTCTGGTTCAGTGTTGTCGACACATCAGGGCTCAGCAGCAGGGAATGGGAGGTCTGTGATTCTGTTACAGGAAGTGAACACCTGACATTCCTGCCGGCTTTCCTCCTGCACAACACCAGGCTCTCTGCAAACCCTCATTCAAAATAACACCCTCAAAACTCAAAGAATGCAACACAGAAACTATTCTTTATCTCATTAACCAACAAATATTAAATCCTGCTGATCATCTCCAGATCAGCCATCGGGTCTCAGGTCCCCGTCCTTCCAGGCCGCAGAAGCTTTCACTTCACTGAAATATGAAGCGTGTTTCACACAGATAATACGGTTATCATGGTGAGAGCTGCAACTCCAAGTGTTTCCAAATGTGTCCTCGCTGACGCCGTCTTCAAATGTCTCCGTTTGTCCGATTTATTTTTACGATGATAGAAAACAGAGAATCCTCTCAGCTCGTTCATTTCTGCATGAAAACTAAATCAAACGATTATTCTGTCATCAGTAGAGTTGGTGATCAATCTTCTGTCGATCAGCTAATCAGTTCATAAGCTAATAGTTTCAACTGTGGTGGTGCAGCTGAGAGCCGAGGCCGTTTCTGTATGGTGGAGTGCACGTTCAAGGCAGCTGAACAACAATACTTCATTTAACGCTCACTCCGAACATTAAACTCACGAAGTAAACAAAGTTTGTCACTGAGACAACAACACGTCCTGTTCAGTGTTTCAGCCACAGGTGCAGTGGAGCACCAGGTGCGAAGAAGTCAGATAACTCACACAAACACCAGTTTCTCTGTGTCCATCACTCAGAAGGAAAAGCTTGTATGTACCAGTACAACAGAAGTGAATACAGCTACTGCATGTTCATCTGATATTAAACAATATATTATAGGAAAGCAGGTCTGCAACTAACGAGTGTTTTCATTATCCATAAACTGATCGTGATAAAAAATGCTTGTTTTTCTCGCATCAAAGATATTTAGTTTACTGATGAAACAGAGACGTGACTTTAACAGCTAATCGATAATGGAAGACGTGTTGCTGATTGATTTTCTGTCGATCAACTAATTGATTAATTGACTAATCATTTCAGCTCTATAACGAAGCACTACATGGTTCTTTTTAACAGCTCACTCAGATCTCTGAGGGTCCTTGAACACACCAACAGAGTATTTAAAACTGTTTTAACAGCTTTTACAGAAAGTGAAAGGAGAGCAAACCGCTTCTCTCTGAAACTAACTGAAGGCAGAGGAAGTGTAAAACCTGACGGGGATTCAAACTGCTACATCATGTCAAATCAGCTCGCTGGGCCTTTAAGAAGGTAAAAAGTGTTGCTGTTGACTGATGAGATTATCCTCAGACCTGTAGAGGAATGTGACTAAAGTTCATAAGACTGAGCGAGCGAGGCACTAATTACAGAGAAAGCCTCTCAACTGTTCCCAGATGGCAGCGCGTCCGTCCTGACACACACTAATGAAAAGCAAACGGCCGAGCAGAGCAGAAAACAAACCAACCAGAGGAGGAGGAAGAGGAGGAGGAGGAGGAGGAGCAGGAAGCAGAGGTGCCTACCTTAGTACCAACTGTTATATCTTGGTGGACACTGCTGTGAAGAAAAGACAGCGTGTTAGAAGCAGCAGGGAGAGAAACTCAAAACAACAAGCAAAAAAAGGTTAAAATGATGTTAAAGAGATGCTGCCTGAGGAGACGGAGTGAGGGAGAAGAAACCCAGCAGAGAGGAGACATCAGCTGACTGACGAACTACAGAGCTGCTGCAAAACAACTCCTCAGTTATTATTCAGTTTCTGTCACGCTCTGAGGCGTGATGTGTTCACTGTCATCACGTCAGCGAGGGTTCCAAGCCGCGAGGGGAGAACGTCACTATGAGACGGGACTCATGGCGTGTTTCTATGGCGACGAAGTGACATTTCTGACCCTGTAACTCAGATTTGTCTGAACGGTTCTTCACAGTGTCGATATCTGAAGCGTGTGCTCCATCAGCCGGAGACAAGCTAACGCTAATGCTAACGGGGTGGAGTGCTAACAAACCAGACCAGCTGACCAACTCGCACGTTACTGAACTCTGATCAGCTGAAGGAAACGATCAATCCGGTCAGTTTCCTTCCCAAAGACCTGCAGACGAACAGCCTGATGATGTAACGCTGCAGCAGAGGGGCGGAGCTCCACTGACGGAGGAGCAACAGGATAAACTCACAACCTGGAACCAGCCATCAGGCCTGCTGGTCACCGATCAGATCAGTGATGGTTTGAACACAGTCCACTTCTATTAAACCTGGTTAGATATCAAACTGATGGTCCATTTCTGTCCATCCAGACTCAGCTGAGGATCCACATCCACTTCCCGTCTGAACCCAGTATGATCCTCCACCAGCACCAGCCAGAGAACACCAACAACCAAACTGGACCCATCATCCACCTGTCTCTGTCTCTGAACCTGAACACGGACTCTGTCTGTCTCTGAACCTGAACACGGACTCTGTCTGTCTCTGAACCTGAACACGGACTCTGTCTGGACCTGAACCTGAACACGGACTCTGTCTGGACCTGAACCTGAACACGGACTCTGTCTGGACCTGAACCTGAACACGGACTCTGTCTTTTTCTCTCTAATGCTGCTACAGTAATAAATACAAATGAAAAGTCTTGGTCCTGATTGGTTCACATGGTCTGCTGCAGGTTCAGGAGGAGGTCATGTGACCCGACATCACCACAGGTATCTGATTCAAAAAGCAAAGTTACAGAGTTCACTTCAACTAGCTTTAATAATAATGGTGTTACAGTGATCAATAATCACCAGGCGGACTTCTGTTCCTCAGTAAACTGAATCTCTGTTCCAACACATCACCTTGGAAACTGTGGTGGCATTATTAACAATATTAACAATATAGTTGGTAGATTAATCAATAATGATAAATCCTGCATCCTGATAGTGCAACTCCATTAAAAACCAAATGCGTCTCCGCTGTGACTCTCTGGATGAAGAAATGTGACGTCTGAACGACCACTCAGACAACCTGTTTGTTAAAATGCAGGTAAAAGGTGACAGAAGTGCAACACATTCCCACTTCCTGTGTAGACAGGAAGTTAAGACAAAATATTGCAGCTTGCTGTTGGGAAGAGAATTTGTTTTCTTAACAGATCGGCTCCATTTAAACAAAAAAGTAAGTAATTGATTATTCATTGAATATTGGAAACTTGATGTACTGACCAGACACCGTTTCCATTTCTTTGTATAATTAGTTCTTTTTAGGAAACTTAAGGGGAATTAGACCCATAAAATAAAGCAATACCAAGGTCTCAAAAGAGAAATACTCAAGTAAACTGTACTGAAGTCGGACATCGTGTCTTACACACACTCAGGCTGAGGCTGACACGACTGTACAGACGGTAAAGCAGCTGGAAGAGGACCCCTCAGGGCGGGAATGAGCCCTGACAAAGCTCAAATATTCACTCCAGGAAGTCAAATGTCTTAGAGGATCCAGAGCCCGACTGCAGCTGGCATGAAATGTATTAGAAGACAAGCTGGCTGTAAAACAAACTGCAAACATGTTTACAGACCAAATATGAGCATGTTGGAATCAATGGACAGTAAATGTGTCCGTTTCTCCTTATTAGTTTGAACTTTGATAACATCAACAGAAACCTTAAGCAGCTGCAGGGCAAACTGGTTGGCCAGCTCACGTTTCCTCCCTTTGCCAACAACTCCATGGAGTTCAATTTGAGAGCAGTTCTGTCTTTAAATGACCCACAGTATCATCAGGTTAAAATACAACTATTTAAAATGTACAATATTTAAGATTTAAAACCAAATTTCAGCTACATTCAGCTTTAAAGAAATCTAAATTACACCGTTTAACAACATCTGAGCTCCAGTTACTTCCGTTCGCTCTCGCCAAAGAAGAACGTTTCGCCGAACTCCATTTGAAATACAATCATTTTTAAGTTCTCCTCTAAATCCTCAATACCACAAATCTATTAGAATATGACTCTTACACATTAAACTAATCAACTGAAACCTCTCTTCAAAACGGCACACATGCAACATTCATTTTTTAACAAAATCTACAGTTTCAAAAGTGACTTGCCAAGTTTAGTTATAATCAGCTTCAGTTAAGGCCAGTCTGAATTTTACAGTTTTACAACATGTACCGCTCGAACGCCAGCAAGTAAAACGGAACTCCATATGAAATACCGTCATTTCTAAGGTCTCTTCCAAATCCTCAAAACCACAAATCTATTAGAACATGACTTTTACACCTTAAACGAATCAACTGGGACCAGTCTTCAATTCGGCACACATGGAGCACACGAAGCTACATCAATTTTAACAAAATCTAAACTTTTACAAGTGAGAGACACAGACAAAATACACCCCAGTGGGCGTGAGGGAAGTTATGTACGCTGCTCAGTGACTCTTCCCACAACTTACTCATCGATCAGACCTCGAGTATAAAGGATATATGATAAAGAAATGTTCTTTCGCAGGTAAACGAGGCCACATTTAACTGGCAGGTTTTACCAGGTGTGGAGTCGTACCTGCAGAGAATGGCCCTTTCTGAGGCTAACACTACAGCTAGCTCGGATAGCTTAGCTTCCTGCTACGACCACAAACACGACTTTACCGACAGCTAAGCTAACAACAGCAACACCGGCTGCTCCCTGGCGACATATCGATCTTATTACTCTCAGGTGTACGGGACTGAGGCAGAAGCGGAGTGAGCGTCGGTGCCCGCCGCGCGGTAACTCACCCGTCCATCGCACAACACGGAACTGCGGAGCAACAGGTTCCAGCCAGCGGCCAGCAGGAAGCGGCCGCCAGCCCACGAAATGGCGTCCGGGTGGAGGAGCTCCCGGATTGGACGGTTAGCAATATTTGTAGGCGTTCCAGACCGGATCCGGGTGCTGATTGGCTGGTTGGTTCGGGGAGGCAACAACAAAGAGCTGAGATTCCAGAGATCAAAGATTGTCTCTGAGGAAGATGCCCGTCTCAGCAGAGAAAACGGACTCCGGTTTCACTCTGGGCAGGTGGGCGTTGTCCCGGGTCCACAAGGATCAAAGATCCACACAATGGCACCAAATTAAAAGTGCTCATTGTTTCTGATGCATCTTTCACCACGTTTTAAAAGTATCTTTTAAACAATTGAAAGTC
This sequence comes from Macquaria australasica, assembly GCA_005408345.1. NCBI lineage: Eukaryota > Metazoa > Chordata > Actinopteri > Centrarchiformes > Percichthyidae > Macquaria > Macquaria australasica. The sequence goes on along the minus strand of SEMN01000922.1, from coordinate 40,801 downwards.
TGTAAGATTATATGTTTTATCTTGTGCGCATAAGATAAAAATATATAAATAATCTTTCTTGTTATGGTTCAACCAATGTGTTTTAAGTGATGCCTGATATTGTGTATTTTCAAAACCCTCTAAAAATAATATTCTTATATGTAGAGAGATTTTTTCAAGCAAGATGAAGGGGTTATTATGAACATAAAAGACAATCAGGGCTGTAGCCAGCACTTCAGAAATGCTGAGGCGAATTTATTTGGATTTTTTACATTTGATCTATTCGGTTAATTACACGGTTATATTTTCTTACTGATACTGAGTCTAAACATACTGGGATCCGCTTGTAAAGCTCATTAAATACCCTCCAATGACAGGACGTCATTTAACAGCTGCAGGTAAATAAATCAGCAAACAATTAAACAACATAGTCGAACAATATAAAAGAAACTCACAATTCAAAAAATAATAAAACATACATAAATACAAAGAAGTAAAAAGTCCCTCAACCTCAGTTTAAAGAGCAGGCCGACCAGAGAGGCCTCTCTGCACCAGCACAGCCTTGGATGTAGTTAAAGAACTTTAACATGAGTTCTCATGAGCACAGAGGCAGAGGAGAACCCTCTCGTCCTCCACATGCTGGATCAGTGTTCTGGTGTGTCGTCGTTTGATCTCTGAACTCGTTTCCTGTGAACTCCAAACCAGTTCAATCAGATCGCGTTCAGACCACAACACTCTCCTCTGACTGGAGGCTTCAGAGGGTGTTAGCAGCAGGCCAGGCAGGTCCCTGGTATCAGGGATTAAACATGCGACTGTACAGTACTGCGTGTACTGCGTGTACTGCGTGTACTGCGTGTACTGTGTGTACTGTGTGCACTGTGTGCACTGCGTGTACTGCGTGTACTGTGTGTACTGCGTGTTCTGTGTGAGCAGCAGGCAGGTTTCTGTCTGACTGCTGGACTCAGTGTCGTGTAACACGCTGATAAATAATTCCTCCACATGCTAAATTTCAGGAGATTACTTTGTGTGTTGGAAGATGATCCAGCTACTCACACATGAATAATTCAACACACACACACTCACAATTAGCTTGCTTTTATAAATTAAATGCTGACTTTTACTTTATTTTCTATTGTTAACCTTCTAATTTATTGATTTTTCACCTTAAAACACTTAAACTTTGGTCCCATTTGAATGTCTGAACTCTGAATTAGTTCTAAAGTTGACATAGTTTGACCTTTTACAAGTTTGGAGAACAATGATGTTGAGTTGCAGCTGCACTGCAGAATGAGATGATTTTTTCTCAAATCTCTGACATGTCTGTCGATATCAATCCCAGGATTAGTTTCACTATACAATATTCTTTAACCAAGTTTAGTTCCATTGTTTGTTTAGCATGGTTTTCAGTTATTTAATGTCTTTCTTTGTGCTATTTAACGGTGTATTTGTATATTTCATGTTCTTTCACTGCCATTATGTCTTTTAAATATATTGGTTCGATAAAGAAACAATCATATATGTCCATCTGGCCTCTGGCCTGCGGGGGGCGGTGTCAAGCTTCGGCCCCTTGAAACTGCAGCTACGACACAAGAAGAAGAAGAAACAGGCAGGAAACGCAGCGACACGCCATTGGTCAGATCCGCTCCGGCAGCGCTTCCTATTGGCCGGTTCAGTTGCCCCGCCAGTGGAGTGGAAACAGCGCGCTGCGTTTCAGGTCAAATTTGCACAATTAGATTCAGACAAACGAAAGTAAGTTCGCGACTTTACTAAACGTCCAGTTAGTGTCCGAGAGACTCGAGCTTCGCGCGGTGTATTCAGCTAACGCGGCTAACGTTAGCAGGCGTTAGCCGAGCTCCCGCTCCCCGCTCTCAGTGCCTCTCTGCCGGCCGCAGCAGGGATGAGCTGCCCGGTGAACCTCCAGGCTCTGCCGGCCGCAGCAGGGATGAGCTGCCCGGTGAACCTCCAGGCTCTGCCGGCCGCAGCAGGGATGAGCTGCCCGGTGAACCTCCAGGCTCTGCCGGCCGCAGCAGGGATGAGCTGCCCGGTGAACCTCCAGGCTCTGCCGGCCGCAGCAGGGATGAGCTGCCCGGTGAACCTCCAGGCTCTGCCGGCCGCAGCAGGGATGAGCTGCCCGGTGAACCTCCAGGCTCCGCCGGCCGCAGCAGGGATGAGCTGCCCGGTGAACCTCCAGGCTCTGCCGGCTGGACTTCTGGAAGCGGGTTGTCCCGCAGACACCTTTAGAGGAAGGTGAGTTCTGTGTCACACCTGCGGACTGCGGTGAGACAGCTTGCAACACAGGTCTCAGTTCAGTGAGTCAGACTGGTGATTAACCATCATTAATCATTAAGCATCATTAACAACAGTCTTTCGGCTAAAACAGGCAAATACAGACAGCTCGAGACGGAAGACTAGAGTCTGCTGACTTAATGCATTTTAACCTTTGTAATATAAGGTAAGAAGCGGTTTGTTGTCACCTGTGATGGGCAGTTTTAGTATTTCTGCCATTTTATAGATCAAATTATGAACGAGTTGATCAATAAATAATCACCATGTGTTGGATATTAAGAATGAAGGTGTTTGCCTGCCATGTACACACTCACTCACACATCATCTCTTCTGTTGAACAGAACCTGGCTCACTCCGCTCAGTTTCCCCAAATCCAGATCAGCTCTGTGGGATGGCAGCCCTGCAGGAGAGAAGCTCCGCCTCCACCTCTGCTCTCACAGGTAAACACACACCTGCTGCATCATGTGATCTGACCAGTTAAACATGTTAAAATTTCTTTCCTAACATTAAAACTCTTCTTGTACGCAGTCACTGTGTTCAGTCTATTTCAGTGTCCAGGTGTCGGAAGGCCCCCACCTGCTCCGCCACCTGCCTTTTTAATTAAAGCTCCAGCTCCAAAGAGCTCTCATCAGAGAGGCCTGCCCCCCAAAACACAAGTAGTCAGCAGGAACTCGCCTGTTAAGATGCAGTGTAGCTACACTGTACCTGAACACACCACTTCAGTGTGTAGCAGCTGTTGTGTACCAGCTTTGAGCTGTGTGTGTGTGTGTGTGCGCGCAGGAAGCCTCGGTTGGTGCTGATGGAGAAAGCTCTGCGTCTGGCTCAGCGTCACGCCCGTTACAGCAACAAGCCCCACCTCCACTGCTTCTTCCTGGGATCTGTGTCTGTGGACGCAGGTCAGAGGTCACCTTCATCTTTTACTGCACACTGATTGGTCCACTTACACACAGCAGACAGCCCTTCAGCATATTAACTCCTGTCCTCTGTCCTGTGTGTGCTGCTGTGGTCCAGATGAGGAGGGGGTCGCAGTGACTCTGGACCGGTTCGATCCGGGTCGGGACCAGGCCGGAGCCTCAGGCAGGGTTCCCTCTGCTCTGCTGCCTGGAGATGTCCTGGTTCCCGTTCTGTTCTCCACACAGACGGAGACCACGTCTGATGCTGTCGTCCAATCAGAGGCCGAGCTGCATCACTGCTTCAAGGTGAGTTTGACACCTGCAGCTCAGAGGTCAGCGTCCTATCTGTCTGCTCAGTCCAGAACCTGGTTCTCAGTGTTTTCAGATTGGACTCTGACGTTTTAAATGAAGCTTAAAGGTCCAGAGCATCGGCTCTGAGAGGTTTTGCTCTTTAAACTGGATTTATAACTGTGCTGCGTTCATTTTGGCAGAATGGGAAGAGCAGGAAAACCTCTGGTTATTCTGACTCAGGAGTGCTCACACAGATGGTAACACTCACTGTTAACATTAAACAGCCTGAATTAGCTGCTTTTCTTTGTTCCGTATTTGTAGATGGATGCTTTGTAATGTTAAACACAGCGAGGGGGGGGGGTGTTTGAGTGAAAAAGGAAGCTGTAGTTTAAAAGTATTACTTATCTAATTGTCCCGAAGTAATGCTGTCGTGTTCAGCAGCTCTGTGTTCTGTTGTCATGGCAACATCTCATTTATGTCACCAACATCTGATTTTACTCAGCTCCTCCAAAACGTCCCCTTGTTTTGTTTTTGTCCTGGAGATCGTGATGTGGTTTTAGTCTGATGTCTTTTTAACTGTGAGCTAAATGAAATGTTTGTTTCCACAGTTTAAACCTGATGTCATCTCTCATGAATTAAAGTTCTCTGAATCCAACAGTACTGTCTGTCTGACTCTGCCTGCCTGCCTGCCTGCCTGCCTGTCTGCCTGTCTGTGTCTCAGGTGTTGCAGCAGTCTGTGAGCAGCAGACAGATTCTGGATCTGTCTCAGCTGATAAAGGTCAGAGGTCGTGCCGTCTGCTCTCAGCAGTCTGACGCAGCAGCCTTCAGTCTCAGCTGGTCGGCCGTCTGTCCGGCCGTCAGCGTGGACGTGGAGCCGGTCCGAGCCGTCCCCGTCATCCCCACAGCTCTGCTGAGGAGTCTGAGCAGCTTCAACCGGCCGCCGCCGCACACCGCCAACCGACAGAGAGGGTGAGAACAAGGTCCTCTTCAAGACGGGTCCGGGTCTTTCTGATGGAGCCTGGTCACTTTGTAACCGCTGTGTTTGTGTTGCAGGTTTCTGACCATGGATCAGACCAGGAAGCTCCTCCTGCTGCTGGAGTCAGATCCTAAAGCCTGCAGCCTGCCGCTGGTCGGACTGTGAGTTTCATTTTATAACCATCAGATGACAGTGTTTCTGTCTGCTTGTGCAGTATGATACAGCTGCACACATTAAATACACACATGAATAAACCCACAACACACACACACACCACAGGTACGTGTGTGTGTGTGTTGTGGTTGGATCATCTTTAACATTAGAGTCCTTTAAATGTACCAAAACACTTACATTCAACCTTCATGGTGCTGTTTGTTATTGTCTGCTTGTGTTAGTTAACTGTACTTCCTGTCATGTGACAGCTGGCTGAGTGGGGTCACGCACATCCACAGCCCTCAGGTGTGGGCTTGGTGTCTGAGGTTCCTGTTTAGCTCCGCCCTGCAGGACAGGTGAGTGTACTGCCTCCTTCAGTTGTTGAGAGGCTTTGGCTGTTGTTCTCAGTGTTCCTCTTATGTTGCAGAGTTCTGTCAGAGAGCCGCAGCTTTCTCCTCGTCCTGTTCGGCTCCACCCACAGAGCTCCTCAGTTCTTCCAGTGCAGAGGACCAGGACCACAGCTGGACTACCAGCTGCTGACAGCCTCCCAGTGTGTTACGCTGTACCAGGTAACGACACACCTGTCAGCACAGGAGGATCAGCAGCTTCACAGACATTATGTTGGGTTTTAGAGTTTGTAAACCCCCCCCCCCCATCCCCATCATCAGCAGGTGGTCTCTGTGGAGGGCCAGACGCTGCAGTGTGAGCTGAGTTCAGAGGATCACAGGAGACAGACGGAGGTGTTCAGAGAGGCTCAGACCTCATTCAACAGGTACAGAGTTTAAAGGAACAGTCAAGTCTGTTCGATTTCTACAGCCCACAATCACAAATCAGTCTGTCTTGGGGGGCTTCACAGTCCGTACAGCAGACCCTCTGTCCTCAGACCCCCGATTCAGACCAGGAGAAATTCCCCAAAAACCCTTTAACAGGGAAAAGATCCAGATCAACCACAGGATGAGGCACCAACAGCCTTTACTGACATCCTGCTCTTCTGTCAGTAACTGAACAAACTAAATATTAATCAATATTATCAGAATTCTGTCCCTGCGGCTTTAAACACTCCTGCTGTATATTCAGGTCTGTCTGAGTGTTCATGCAGACTTACACAGGATTTGATATTCGATGAATTGTTTGTGAAAACGGTCTCTCAGGTTTCAGCTCTTCGGATGTTTCTCTGTTTCAGATCCCAGTGAACTGAATGTCTTTGGGTTTTACTTCACTGTTTCTGACAATTCAGAGACCAAACGATGAATCGAACAAATAGGCAGATTAATTGATAATGAAAATAACTGTTAGTGAATGTCATCACACGTTGTGGTTTTATATGAATCATTAAATACGTGGCTGCTTTATGTACTTGACGTTTAATAAGTCTAATATAATGTTTGATACACGTGTTGTCCTCTGATGTTTGTCTTGTGTCCGTCCTGCTCTCTGACCTCAGTGCTGCCGGTCTGTCGGTCAGCGATCAGGACTCTGGAGTCGAGGACGAGGACCTGTCTCCACGACCGTCCCCGAGCCCCCACCTCCCCGCTCAGCAGGTCAGTCTGTCACAGGACAGCTTCAGGTCAGACATGCTACCTGCTAACAAGGCTAACAGACATGCCAGGTACAGTTGTCATGACAACAGAAACGAGAGACACGTCAGCCATGTTGGTGAAACATCTTCTCTGTTCACACAGTTCAGCTGGACTGAAATAAAGGATCAATACAGAATATAAAGATAAATGAAGGATGAAAGCTTTGATCAAACATACTTTTTGATTATTTGTTGCACAACAAAAGAGATTTTTAACATGTTGACTGTAGAAATGCTTTCTTTAGTATGAAATTAGAAAATAATGTAAAGTATCAAAAATATAGACGAATTGAAAAAGTCACAACTCGTAAACTGATTAAAATCTTTATAAGTGTGCAGCAGACAGAATATTTTATTGATTGGAACAGAATGTGAAGCTCTGTGATTGGCTGTTTGTTGGTGAAATGCACCCTGGGAGTCGTAGTTGACTTCTCACTTCCTTCTTGCTTTGAGTTTTCATCAAAACCAGATGTTTTCCAACATGTACATCTTTTGTTCTGATGATTCAACAGGAGAGGTTCACGTGATTTGTGACATCACCACAGTGACAGCCAATAGCAGCAGGACAGTTGTTCACCTGCAGGTACCTTCAGGTATTGATGAGTGTGTTTTGTTTCAGGCTCGGAGAGTTCAGCCATCTGTTCCCGAACTTTCTCTGCTGATTGACAGCAGCTTCACCTCCAATCAGGGCAGTTGGCAGGACCCTGGCTCCGCCCACAGAACTCCTCCTCCGCCGCCTGCTGACAGGAGGTCTGCTCCGCCAACCGGAAACACCACCACCACCACCTCCTCCTCCTCCACAGCTCCCAGACCTGCTCCTCCTCCTCACCTCCACAGCACCCCCAACTCCAACCTGCAGCAGCCCTGCACCTGCTGCTCCACCCACACCTACGACTGCACCTCAATCTTCTCCTCCCCAGGACTCCATCCTGCTGCTCCTCCTCCACCTGCTCCTCTCTCACATCACAATGCTCCTCCTCCATCCTCCCACCACCACCACCACCACCACACCCCTCCTCCCTGCAGTCTCCACCCTGCTCCTCCTCCTGCTCACTCCCACCACCACACTCCTCCTTCCAGCCACCATCCAATTACTCCTTCTGTTCCTCCTTCCTCAACCTGCAGTGCTCCTCTGTCCTCCCATCACCATACTCCACCTCCCCCTTCAGCTCCTCCTCCCTCCCACAGCCCCTCCTCTCCTCTCTCCAGCCACCACCACACTCCTCCTCCCTCCACTCATCTCTCTGCTCCTCCTCTTCCCTCAACCCTCCTCCCACCTCCTCCCTGTCCCAGCATCCACCCTCCTCCTGTCCAGTGGTGTGGTGACTTCCAGTCTCCTCATCCCTCCCGTCCAGCAGCAGCAGACCCTGTATCACCCCCCTGGATCCCCCGTCCCCCCTGTGTGAATCAGTGCTGTGATCCGGTGGGAGGAGTCATACCGTCGGACACCTACCAGCTCCTCCTCCACCAGGACCGACAGCTCCGTCTCTTGCAGGCTCAGGTAAGAACTCCACAGATTTATCATCACACTCCTGTAATTCTGTCTCACTCACGAAGGACACAACCAGAGACATCCTCTTTTTATTCCACACATTCTTCTTACTCATCAAAACTTGCCGCCTACATTACCCACAATGCTGGACTCCTGACAGTTTGGTTGGAGATTGGGGTGTGTTATTCTAGTAGCAGCTAATGGAAGGCGTTGCTCTGCTGGCGGTTGTTGCTCTGTAAGTAACTTTTTAAAAAACTTTTAAAAACGTGTGTCCTACCTTCCAAAACAAACTGCTGGTAAGTCAGAGGAGGCTGCTGATTGGTCTGAGGTGGAGTGTGTGTACTTGTGAGGTTGTCATGGTTACACTGTTTAGTGAAGCTGAACTGACTGTTTTCTGGACATCTTCAGGTCCAGATGTTGCTGGAGGCTCAGGGGAAACGTCAGTCCTTCAGTCAGCAGGTCAACACCCAGACACCCAGGAGCACCGCCAGCATCGCTGTGGGGACAGGTGAGACTGTCAGGACAGGTGTAAACAGATGAAAGTCAGCATCACACATTTACATCTCACACTCTGGTTTTCAGGTGCCAGTCTGTTCTGGGGGGATCCTGTCCAGCCCCTCCCTCATCAGGAGGTACAGGCTCCTCCCCCCTCTTCACCCAGCCCCCTCTCCTCACCCACACCTCCCGCCTTGTCCTCCTCCTGCAGACAGCCCTCACACGCCGACCTGTCTGTCATCAGACCTGTGGGCGGAGCTGAGGACAGTGACATCACACGTCAGGAGGCTACCTACTCCCCCTCTGGTCAGCACAGGTGAGACTCGTCTACTGGTGGAGACAGACAGCTGAAAAATCTGCAGCTAAACGTTTAGAGTCGAGACTCGTTAAAGACTGGAGACTTGGACTGTGACTAAAACGGACTCTTGTGTGTGTCGTTGCAGCGTCAGCGGTCTGCAGAGTCCAGTTCTGGGAGAGAGTGTCAGCATGTACAGACCTGCAGACGACCAGCAGAGCTTCTACCACGTGCTCATGGTAACACAACATGGACGGACTCAATCACATGATACAACAATTAATGTCAAATATTGATTATTTGATTGATGACCTCATGTGTCCTCAGAATCAGCTGACCAGTCGTCTTCAGGAGGCAGACAGCAGACAGGAAGTGGAGGAGGAGGAGTCCCGGAGGAGGAGCCTGTCTGTGGTTCCTGACCGCTCCCAGTCCTCTCAGTCCTCCCAGTCGTCCCCCTGGTCCGGGGGGAAGCAGCAGAGTTGTGGAGGAGACCCGGTGGTCAGCGCCACTTTGCGGCAGCTGCAGCAGCTTGGAGTCGACATGGACGAAGAAGATCTGACCGAGTCTGACAGAAGAAAACACCAGACTGTAGAGAGCAGCAGGTACGGACCTCCTCTGGTCACACCTGAGGGTTTAAACTGTCTGCAGCTGATCAGGTGGGTTTCATTTACTCCAATCCTGTTCCAGCTTCAGATCAGGGTTCACTGATCCAGTATTTGTCTTGTCCTGCATCATACAGCGGAACTAAAGGGTGTGATGTGTTCTTGTTTGTGTGTGTTTGTCAGCACTCTGGCCAGCATCAACCCGGCAGCGGTTCTGTCCAGACTGAGCGTGTCCGAGCCGACAGCCAGCTCTCTGTTCCCGGGAGGCAGCGTGGATCTGAGTCTGGAGGCCAACGCCATCGCCCTGCGCTACCTGAGCGACTCTCAGCTCAGCAGGCTGTCTCTGGGAGGCCACGCCCCCCGTCCCGTCCCCGCCTCCTCTAATGACTCCCTGATGTCGCCTAGCAACATGTCTCTGGCCACCAGGAAGTATATGAGGAGGTATGGCCTGATCGAGGAGGAGGACGGCGAGGAGGAGCAGGAGGTCGATGTTCAGGAGGTGTCGGCTCGCCAGCCGCTGACCGAAGCGCTGAATGTGAAGCTCCTCCCACAGAGTCAGCTGATCCGGGACCTGCGGCCGAAAATGCAGCTTTTAGCTGGTGGCACCAAACCGAATACCACCGACAAGGAGAACTGTTCCAGCAGGCGGCCATCTTTAGTGAGGGTGAGCAGCCTTCAGACAGAAAGATCAGTGGGAAACATCCTGGACCTGAGCCGCCTGAGACAGCTGCCCAAACTCTTCTGACTCCAAAACACCAGAAAACCAGCCACTGATCAGACTGAAATCTGCTGAGAGATTTTAAAAATTGTTATTTTTTAAATGGAGTCTGGTGTGTCTCAGGTGCTTGGTGTGGAAACACTCTGCTGGTCTGATTCAGGTCCCGGTTGTCATGGTCAGACTGGTTTTACTGGAATCTGCCACCTTTAGTTTTTCTGTTTTCACTCCTTTTATTAAAGGTTTGTGTTCATGAACTGTGTTTTTTTGTGTTTGATGTTTTTCATCACTTCCTGTTTTGATGTGAAAAGTCTTTTGCACAGATTGTTTTATATTTATGATTCCACAAATAAAATTCATAATACTTTTAGTACCCGAGTACATATTTCCATCTGTTGAACAGCTCGTGAGAGGAACAGTTCAGGTCTTGACCCCTCAACCAGTGCGGGGCCCCGTGCAGTCACATGATCTAGGGATGTGATTAATCCGGAATTCTGGATTTTCCGACCTGAAAATGTGACCTACGTGAATCATGCAGATGTTAAAAAAAATTAAAAAGGGGTGAGTCAGGTTGAGTCATCCTGACGCCCCGACGCTGCTTCTGAACATATTATTCAGGTGTGTCAGGATCAGTGTTGCCAACTCTCACCTGAGACACGTTCACCTTCAGTCTCACGCGGCCCAAACAAATCTCAGGCCAAAACACTGAGACAGCAACAGGTGTACCGTTGGTTACTACTGTAACCCCCATTCTGTGAGTGTGGGCTGTTAAATGACTGTTTGGTCTGTGATATGTGCGCGATGCTCATCACGTGTTCACAGCTGTTCTGGCAGAAAACGCTGCTGGAGCTCAGAAGCTGTTCAAGTAGCTAGTGTTTGCTTAACTGCTAAGTTAATAAGCTAGTTAACGCAGCCAGCTGTCAGTTTAGACACATGCAGCACTTGGCTGAATGAATGGCTGCTTTTCAAGTGACGTTGATCCTGATGATCACTGTGAATAAGCACATTTAGATAACAGCTTGGTTAAAGAGTTTACATGGTTCACATCAGTTAACTGGATCCTTGATGATCTGATCTGTAAAGGCGGCAGTGAGGACAGTACTGTCAGCTGAGTCTTCGGCTCTAGTTCTCTGTCTTGTACAAAGCAGATATTCACAGTGATTAACACATTATGTTGATATTGATAACTTTATGTAATTACAGCACTATAGTTATCCTGCATTTCTATGTGAGACAAAATGAAGGTAATTGACAGACTGTTGCATTCTGAAGATAATTCCTTTTTTTATTTTTTCCAACATACACAGATTTATGGCCAGACTAACACTGAACAGCCCTGAGGTTAAATCTATTGATGAGGGAGTTAAAATAGGTTTAAATATAAAAAATATGAAAAAACAAAACTATTTAAAAAAAATGGGTCTTGGGTCATACTTTACCACCCATATGATAATTGTAGGGGGGGGGGGGGCTGGCTCTGTTTCCTGCTTTTTTGTCCTTGCCGATCACATGCCTAATGATCACAGGTGGTTGTAAATGTGTGTGTGTGTGTATATGTATGTATTGTATATGTGTATACAGTACACTGACTCTGCTGCAGCTGAGTCTGGCTTCAAACCTCTTCCTGCACAGTCTTAGTCAGGATTTTAGAAAAGGTCAGAAGCCTGAACTCCTCGAGGATTTTCCTTTGGTTTGCCGCCAAAAACTATAGATGTTTCTCTCTAACTGATGTTTTGAAACTCCTCTGCTGCACACTAATTTATAACTGGCAGATACGATCGGTCCCTTTAGTAAAAACTGTTTCTGTAAGAAAAACAATCTGCATTGTTCAGTTTCCTGTTGTGTGATGATGATGGTTTCTGCCCCCTGCTGGTCATGTGTCCGTCCTACAGCTGTTGTTGTAGTTATTGATCAGTGATCAGTGGTCGTGCTGCAGCAGCTGCTCTGTCTGCATGTTTCCTGGAGCTCTGAGCTGTTGACTAACAGACGATCAATGTCTCAAAGGTTGATGTGATGTTTCAGTGCTCTGCAGGACACTGACCTGAGTTCAGCTCAAACAACACGTCTGACTGTCTGAATACACGCCACGCTCTACCTGTCCAGGTAAGATTTAACCAATTAATCTTCCTCCTGGGTTCAGATGAATACTGAATGTGTTTATTTGTTCCTCTTTCTGGGTTTCTCTGATCATCTGTGAAAAACATTCCCAAGTCTTGTTTTTTCACCTTTTAGATGTTACTTATTGTTTCTCTTTCCTGTCATTTTGCATGTTTTCTTTTTTCTTCATTTTAGTATAAAACAGTTACAGCTACACACGAAATATTAGAATTCTGAGTTTAATCTCAGAGTTTGGAGAGAAAAGTCTGAAATCTTGAAGAAAATCAGAATCAAACACCTTTTCATTGTTCATTAGATTTAATGACACGGCACTGATGTTATATTTAGGGCTTTTATGTTAGAGATTATTAATGTTTGGAAGTGAAAATTTAATTTAAAGTCTAAAGCAACTGAGTTTAATCATAAAAATTTTCATTTTTATCTTTAATTCTAACTTTAAAGTGATTTAACCTCAGTTTTCTTACATCGACAACAAATCTGCAGAGTTCAGACAGATTTAGAGACGAACATGAGAGATTTTATTTTAGACTTTAAGGTTTAATGTGGAGGAACTTCAGTTTTAATGTTACATTTCAAACCGTAAATATCAGATCGAGTTTGAGAGAAAATGAAGATTTGTAAAATAAATGCAGCTCAAACTGTCGGTGTAGGGGGGGTTGATGAGTAACTGGACATGACAGCTGTGTGTGTGTGTGTTGTGTAGGTGAGTTAAAAGGTATTGATGTTTTCCAGCTGTTGAAATCAGATAAACTGAAGAAACTTTTCTCTGAATCTCTTTTAAAAACAGACAAACCTCCTCACTGACGAGAAGAAATAATCATCTCATGATATTTATCAATAAATCTAATCTGATAACTAAACCAGCTGATAACTGACTCACCTCAGATATTCAGACAGAACTAGTTTCCCTTCTGAGATTTTAAAGCTTCATCACTCATCAGATGTTCTTGATGACTCTTGTAGCTGTCGGTTGTTTCTGTCTGCTGCTGTTTGTGTTTCTTGTTCTTGATCTCAACAAGAAAACCTGATTAAATAAAAGTAGAAATCAGCCTGGCAGCCAATTAAACTCAACAAATGATAAAGTCATTAGTTTCGTGATCCGACAGATCAAACATCACTGTCGTGTGACATAAAAGGCAATAAATCAGGACGTGCTCTCCAGTGTATTTATGAAATGAACTGAACTGAACTAAAAATAGCTAATCTCTGATTGGCTCTCTGTCCAGAATGGTGGCTGCTGATTGGATGTTGGTTCTGGCGTTTCTGCCACTTATCTCCGCCGTCCGTCCGGACATCTGCAGTGCCAAACCCAGAGACCTTCCCCTGGAGCCACGCTGCATCTACCGCAGCCCCGATCCCCCCGAGGGCCCCACCTCAGAGCCTGAGCCGGTCCCAGAGTCCACCAACCCCCGAGTGTGGGAGCTGTCGAAGGCTAACGGTCGCTTTGCCCTGGCGCTGTACAAACAGCTGGCTCTCAGCAAGACACCCGACTCCAACATCTTCATGTCCCCCATCAGCGTCTCCACGGCGTTCGCCATGACCAAATTGGGAGCCTGTAACCAGACGCTCCAGCAAATCATGAGGGTCAGACAGAGGCCGCGGTCTATTATGGGGTTTCAAGTTAATCTTCACAATAACTTGTTTGTTAACCAGTGAACCTGCTGTTCTGGAGAGTAAAACCACGTTCCTGTGTGTTTCTGTCTGCAGGTGTTTGAGTTCGACACCATCAAAGAGAAGACGTCGGATCAGGTCCACTTCTTCTTCGCCAAACTCAACTGTCGTCTGTATAGGAAGAAGGACAAGACCACCGAGCTGATCTCTGCTAACCGACTGTTCGGAGACAAATCTCTGATCTTCAACGAGACGTACCAGAACATCAGTGAGACTGTGTACGGAGCCAAACTGCTGCCCCTCAACTTCAAGGTAACCTGATCTAACACGAGTCCACTATCGATCGATAAAAGTTATACTGATAACCCTGGTTCTGTGCTGCAGGAGAACCCGGAGAAGGCCCGGGTCACCATCAACAACTGGATCTCCAACATGACGGAGAACCTGATCCAGGACACGCTGCCATCGGGGGTGCTGGACTCCAACACTATCCTGGTCCTTGTCAACACCATCTACTTCAAGGTACCTGAGCTGGAACCACATACACACCTCCTCCTGTCACACCTGTACTTCACCTGTACCCCTAAGCCCCCTGAGAGTCTGCAGCATGCTAGCAGCTCTGTGAGGCTAGACTGAGACAAGCTGTGTCTCAAATCTCGTACTCCCATTAGTACACTCACATGCAGTACACTGTGTACAGACTAGTGTAGTGAGTTAATTTTGACAGAGTAGTGACGTCTCAAATCGAACACTGCTGTTGTGCGCTTACTGGAAATGACGATCGCAACCTTTGACCGCGTCTCCTTTTTAATGGCAGATTGCCGCACGCCGAAATATCTGCCAGCACGTTTGCTCACTTGAGTTCAATTCAATTATATTAAAAATGAATGAAAAATGAACGTGCTTTTACTTTTAGCTGTAACAATACGTTGGTGGTTCCTCCCCTTCCGCTACGTGGCCAAGATGGCGACCGTTGAGGGTGAGAAGTGAGCAGCGCTCCTCGCTCACCTGTCTGACCGTTATGTGAACACCATCCGGGTCCTCATAGTGCTGCATTTTGCCATACTTACCAGTGTGAACGCACGTATGCACTCAAAATACTAAGTTTGAGTGCACAAGTATGTGATTTGGGACGCAGCGTGACACACAGTGGAACTTTGAGCTAAATGCTAACATGCTGATGTTTAGCATGTGTAATGTTCACCATCTTAATTTAGTGTGTTAGCATTCTAACATTAGCAAATTAGCAGTAAACACAGAGTCCAGCTGAGGCTGATGGGAATGTCATTAGTTCTGCAGGTATTTGGTTAGAAATTGATCAGAAAGCAGGAGATCATCTGCATATGAGGAGAAACTGTTCCTTAAAATGAGCCTCAGTTTAACGGCAGGAGGGTCAAGATCTGACGTGGACTCATCTCCTCTCTCAGGGTCAGTGGAAGAACAAGTTCGACAAAGATAACGTGTACAGCTCAGACTTCCAAGTCAGTGAGAGTCGGACCTGCTCGGTCAACATGATGTACCAGGAGACCAGGTTCAGGTACAGGTACTTCCCCGACGACCAGGTGCAGCTGCTGGAGATGCCGTACCGCGGAGACGACATCACCATGGTGATCATCCTGCCGAGCAGAGACACCACGCTCAGTAAGGTAATCCTGACAGTCAGTCGTCCTCTTCACATGTAGACCTGATGTTGTTCATGTTCTTGATGTTCCTCAGCTTTATTTAACGGTGCTTCCTTTCCAGCTTGTAATGTTTTGTTTTTCCTATAAAGCTTCTGGGAAACTCTGCTCTAATGTCTGTTTGAATTAGGAAGTTTTTACATAAAAAGAAAAAGCTGCTAACTCCAGTGAGACTGTTGAACCAGACTGTGACTTCTGCTGGCGCCACTTAGTTTGTCCTGAAGGTGGCGCTACAGGAAGGATCATGGAGTTGTTAGTTTGGAAGTTACATACAGTTACATTTATACTGTATATAAAAACATTAATACTACAAATCCATACAATAACAAGAGTTTTTGTTCCTTATTTTGTTCCAAATTTACAAGTAAGTTCTGAAGACGGAACAAAATCCAAAACATTCACACAGATTTATATAATAAGAAATAAACAGGTTTTCAGTTCTGATTGAGAAAAGTTAACTAGTTTTCACCTTGAATTCAAAGCAGATGTTACTGCGTCTTAGTTTTATTATTGTGCAGTGAGGAAGGACAGAACAGCAGGTTACAGTCTGCATGAAATAAATGCAGGAATGAGGATTTCTGCGTCTGACCTGCAAACAAAAGTCATATTTTAATGTGTTTCTCCAACAAAACTGAAGCGACAAAGATGACATCCAGAGTTTTGACTGAAGCGAGTATTTAACTAGTTAGATTTAGATTTCTTCCTCTCAACTGTCAGTTTTTCACTTTAGTCTTTGTTTCAATGCAGAACGTTTTCAGGCAGCTGTGATTTAAATGTAATTAAACAAAGTCCAAGTTTGAAGAGATCATCGGGTTCTGCAGGAAGAATGGAAACAAATGTCATCTGCATAAAAGATCCATTTCATTACATTCACAGTGTAAACTGCAGTGGTTCTGATACGGAGCCTTGTGGTTCTCCACAGGAGAGAACGTGACACTCAGAGGAGAGGATGCTGTAATAGACAAATGAACAGAACCCTAGGACTGCAGAACAAGGCAGAACCAGACAGAACCAGGGCAAACTTTAATGTAAATCTGCTCATTAGGTTTTGGTATTTCCTGTGTGCGTGTTTTTGTGTGTGTTACTGTCTGTTTCTGTGTGTGTGTGCGTGCGTGTTACTGTGTGCGTGTTTATGTGTGTGTGTGCACGTGCGTGTGCGCGCTCGCATGCGTGTTTCTGTGTGTGTGTGTGCACGTGTGTGTTAAGGTGGAGGAGAGTTTGGACCTGAAGAAATTGAGCTCCTGGCTGGATCAGATGAAGGAAACCACCGTCTCCGTCCACGTCCCTCGCTTCAGGGTGGAGGACAGCTTCAGTCTGAAGGAGAATCTGCAGGCCATGGGACTGACCGACCTGTTCAGCTCGGAGAAGGCCAGTCTGCCAGGTGAGGAGGCGGAGTCACACACACACCTGTGACGGAGGAGCTTTATCTATGTTATTATATCAAATCTGTGATCTGAAGTGACTCAAACGCTGCAAAATCTTTACAGAGAAAGAGTTTGTCATCCTGTAAAATCAGTTTACTGGATGTTAAAGACAAGAACACCTCAGTCCAGGATCCAGATCAAAGTGTTCCAGGTGACCAGATTCAGTTAGCTGGTTAGTATTTTCTACAAAATACAGACTCATTCAATCTGTTACAACTCCTGCTGCAGACAATGTGGGGCGTTTGGGAACTAAAATGAGTGTGGGGCCCCAGTTGTTGGTTTTATCCTGTGTAGTCATAGTGGAAGACAACCGAACGCAGGGATGCCTTGTGATGTCCAAACGTAAAGACAAGCAGGTCCGAACTTTTTGTTTGGTAACTTGAAGGTGTTGGGACGTTGACCAATAGGAGCACAGAGCGCTCTAACTGTAATCATGTAGTCTGATCCTGGCACAAGTTTCATGTGATCATAACACTGATTTTATTGTCTTATAATGCTAAACCTTTATATTTCAGCTCTACAGATCTATTTATTAATGTATTTATTACTTTCAGTAAGTTGGTGTTGACCGATGCTCCCTGAAGTGACACTGCTGGTAGTAACAGTCACAATAGTCTGTGTGTGTGTGTGTGTGTTTCAGGGATGCTGGAGGACGGCAGTGATGGTCTCCACATCTCAGACGCCTTCCATAAAGCCTTCCTGGAGGTCAGTTAGTCACTGCTGACATCACCGACAGTTGCTCACTGATTGGCTTCAGAGCCGACTGGACGACAGGATCCTGAATAAACCCATTTTGTGGTCTGCAGGTGAACGAGGAGGGCAGCGAGGCGGCGGCAGCCACCGCTGTGGTGGCGATCGGACGCTCCATCAACTTAAACCGGGAGGTTTTCCAGGCCGACAGACCGTTCCTGCTGCTCATCAGAGAGTCCAGCATCAACGCCATGCTGTTCACCGCCCGGGTGGCCGACCCCTGCAGCCAATAAGAACTGAGGAGCTGCTGCTGAGTCCAAACCATCAAAATACTAAAACATTAATCTACATTTTTCCTTTGTAACAACCCAGCAAACAATGTGACGACGTAAAAACAATCATCAGACCTTTTTCCTCTCTTCTGTGTTTGTGTCTCAGTACCAACACACCCTGCAGCTACATGCTACGTGCTACAGTTTAGATAAACAGCAGAAAGTTATACTCCTTCAGATTTCAATTGTGGTTGTGGAGACACCTGGTTACTGTACAGCTAAGGCGGACTCCGCCACTGACCATGCAAACTGCTACAGAGAGGTAATTGATCCGTGTACATGCATTAACCCAACTGAACTGTCAGTGTTTAGGTCGGTTTGCTACGACTTGAAGTGGAGAAGCTGCACGTTTCAACCGTTTATCCATATTTGAACTGTTCCAGCTTCTCTGCCTGCGTGACAACTAGTTTTCACTCTCTGGATCACATGAGGCGTTTTCAGACCGGAGGAACTCTTTCATAGTTGTAAGAACAGTTGAAGGACCTCTGACTCGTCAAAGCAAAATATAAAAATCTTGTGAGTGACGTTGCTATACCAGGCGGTGGCCGGCTTACATCACTTCAGCGTTCCTATTGGTGGAGCGAATGCAAACAAGAAAAAGCCCTTGAAGGTCTGTAGATCTTGGGGAGTTCCTCTCCGGAGCTCCCCACAACGGTTTGGTCTGAAAACACCTGTTGATCAGTGTGCAGGTGTTACAACTGAATCAATATGAGGTTATATTTCTGTACTGCCGTTAGCGGAGGTGCCTCCACTATAATCTGCTTTGGAAACCTTGTATGCAGAGTTTGCTGGGAAGCTGAATTGTGGGTAACGAGCGAGTGTCGGTAAAGAAGGAGGCGAGTCGTGCCGGTTGACACTTAAAGTGCTTTATTTCCTTTGAAGGAGATGCGACCTGTGAGTGATCTAGTGGTCATGGTGAAAGAAGCTTCTTCACATTTTTCTGAACTAATAATCAACCTTTGGCCTTACCCCCCACCCCCCTCCACCAACATGTTTTAGCAACAGAGACATGCAACATAAAAGAGCTTCACATAAAACCTTTCAGGTTCTTCTACTACAGAACTTGTTAAGTACCTCCTCTTTAAAAAATGTACAGTATTAAAAGTTAATTTACTAAACTTTTTTTCTTGGACTCGTTTTCTGCTTCGATATATTAGGATATACTTTGAGGAATCAACAGTAAAGAGTAATCTCATTAAGTGAATATATCTAAATGATTTGATTTATAATTAGGCATGTTGTGGTCAAGGTTACTGGATATTCTTATACTAAACATTTGATTCACACAGTACAAAGTAAAAAACAAAAAGCCAGAAGTTTCAGACCGAAGAAACACGAAACCAACGTTTGGTGTTTGTTGTAAAGCATCAAAGAAGACCTGGAGCCTCGAGCGACTCAAAGACACCGTGAAGACCAAAGGGTGGTGATGAAGTTGATGAGGATGAGGTTGGGCTGTTTTCACAGTTTGACTGAAGATGAAACTGAAGTGAACTGAAGAACCATCAAAAAGGAAAAGTCGGATCCTGAGTTGAGTTACTGACTCTCCACCGTCATATCTTTAAAACTCAATTTAACTTTGTTCAGACCCACAAACACTTATTTTACATTCCAGTGTTGATCCCAAACTTTCCAAAGTTATCAATATTCAATATTTATCTGTTTATATTTGCAGCCACAAGGAAAACATAGAACGTAAATATGAAGTGTTGAGAAGCAGCTGATGTCTGAACGTTTTCATAGATTCTTTCAACAAATATGTTTTTGTATCTTGTGATATTCAACCATCTATACCTGCTGTACGCACAGCTGATCAATACAGACTGAACACAGGAGATCATTATTAAATTATTTAAACGGTATTTTGAATTTTGATTGTCTCTGTGTTCAAAGACAATGTGTTCAGACTCAGTTCAGGGTGTTCAGCCTGAGCAACTTTGATCCGACTTTTCCTTCCAACCGGACCAGACCAGATCGAACCGGACCAGACTGGCTGTTCTGGAAGCAGCTTTTTCTTGACTAACTGGCTTGAAATAATGTGCTGTTCATAGAAAACAAAAAGACACTACACCTCAGTGCAGAGAGGAGAAAAGTGACCAGGTAACCTACAGCGTTCTGAGGACACAAGTCGGTCTGGACCAGTTCAGATCGGTTTAGGGCGTTCTTGTTTCATGTATTTAGTCTGTAACGTGACAAACAACGTTCAGATATTCCTCGTGGCCGAGGTAACAGAACTTCTTGCATAATTTGATCAGCAGCCAAAAGGATTCAGACGTAGGAACTGATTTAGATTAATGGACTAAAGGTTTCATCTCTCTGCTGCACCGAGTTAGTTCAGTCTGTTTGTTCCTCTTCTGAAGGACGAATGTGTTCATGTGTTTCAGTCAGAGCTGGGCAACATGTAAGAAATTGTTGTTTTAAGATTTTCATTTATTTTGTTAATCCTGAATTAAGATTACAACAGTTACGAAGGCAGATTTCTCCTTTGATTTCTTAAAATACACGTTAAGAAATATGCTGAACATTTTTCTTCAAGTTTAGAACTTAAAAAAAGATCCATAATGCAGCTGAAAAGTTTGCACACGGCGATTAATCCAGAAAATATTCTTTAATGTAAACAGATGTTTGTGGCCGAGACCTTGTTCAGCTGGTTCATCAGATTAGCCTTCTTTTCTTTTGTTCATATTCTGATTAAATGTTTCTGGATGTTTTGGCTGAAGTGGAGATTGAAACATCACACAAACTAGTTTTCATGTAGAGATTAGTTAATAATTTGGACCCAGTAACCTGCCAGGTGTAGCCAAACTGTTGCCTACCTAACTTAACAAAGTTAACGTTAGCTTAATAAGCTATATGACTCGTTCATATTGAATTGTATGAAATACAGTCGACACATCTGACCTGTGTAATGATGATGTAAACTGGGATGATCTGAAATAAGACAATATACCCCAATTACTCAACATTACGCCAATAACGTAGCCTAAATGGCCAAATAACATCAGTTAGCTTAGCATAATCACATATTTCCCGCTCATTCTAAACTGAATACTCCTAACTCTGAAACAGATTTCTGCACGCAGACAGAAACCAAACAAAGTCAGACCTACATTTAAATTTAACGTTTGCCCCCCCCATTTGGAAGTTGTTACAGATTAATGCCAATGAAGCCCTTCAGAAGTTAGCAGCCGCCAAAGTTAACGTACAATTTCCTAATTTGATCAGCAGCCAAAATATACAAGTATACATTTAGTTAAATTTGAATGTAAACTTTGAAAAGAAGGCTACTTTGAGTATTTATTAAACTGAACACATTATCACGACTCAGTGAACAACGGCTCGACTCGAAACATCCAAACACATAAATAATTTAACCCCCCTCTGAAAATCTGGTTTTTGCTGACCTCCAGTGGTTTAACTTCTCACCTGGCTGCAGGTGTCCTCCAGGACCCTGTGACATCAC
Organism: Macquaria australasica; assembly: GCA_005408345.1. Taxonomy (NCBI): domain Eukaryota; kingdom Metazoa; phylum Chordata; class Actinopteri; order Centrarchiformes; family Percichthyidae; genus Macquaria; species Macquaria australasica. Next base: position 19,731 of record SEMN01000922.1, on the reverse strand, counting down.
TGTTGGCTGTGGTTACAGGTGCAACAAAACAGGCTTGAAACTTTAAACCAGCGAGGGCAGCAAAACGCTGCTTTCAGTCTGGTGTTGAGCTTCTCTTTAAATAAATATTCTGCAATTATTAATTCATGTTTTTTTTATAAGATTTACAAATGTAAATAAGGTGACGTGAAAAAAAAGTGTAGACTTGTATCTGAATATTTGTGCATTTGTAGATTTCTATAAATAATATTTGCAGTATTTTCGCTCAAAAAATGAGTTCTTTTAGTTAGTTCCTGACTGAATCAGATATTGTGATATGTGAGCAGTAAAACACAACACGGTGTCCTGATTTATGAAGATAAACAACGGATTTAAAACTGGAGAAACAAACTGACCAAAACTGTGTCCCCATAAAAGAGTTTAACCTGCAGTCAATCAGAAGCCAGTATTGGCAGTGGTACTTTGGAAAGAAGGCTTGTGGTTGTCGTGATTACTGATTTTTATTCCATATTGCCCAGCCCTGTTTGTGTGTTTTTGTCGTCCTCTGCAGCGACTCACAGGGATTTCTTACCTGCTGCTGTCGAGTTTATTTACAGGTGAGTTTTATTTCTGCGGCGTGTAGCTCGCACTGAGGTTCAGCCGTTAGCGTTCTGCTACGTAGGGAAAGGTAAACGTCCGATTCACTGAATAAAAAGAAAGTCTGTATACCTGATAGTTCCTGGTTTAGCCTGAAGAGCGAGTGCGGCGGCGGGAGGAAAACTCGAGTCCAGCCAGCCGGAGTGAGGACAGAGCCGCTGGCTTCACTTGCATAAAAAATTTACCGTCCACTGAGAATCTGATTCACAGCTCTGTAGAAAAACAGTAACAGCCGATCCGTGTGCTACCTGCCTACCTACCGTACATCTGAATTTAACTCCTACATTATTCATATGCAAAAAAACATCTTAGTAGTTTAAATATGTTTGTCTGATAATATGTGTAGATTTTATACTGTTTTTATAAAAAGTTCTGTCTCTCTCTCCGATAAGTGCTAAAGTTGTGTCGTTCTGGAGGGCCAACATGGCCACGTCGTCTTTCCTTTGGTTGCCAGGTGGTCCGACCTGCTCCCGTCCTCCAGCAGGTGGAGGTTTTTTTTAGTCCAGCTCCATGGCCTGGCTACTACATCCATCTGGTCTGACAGGGTCTGGCTCCTCGTCCTGTCACTACCCGATCAATGTCGACTCAAACAGAACTGTCTGTTGTAATGACGCATTACCTCTACTGCACATGTGCAACTGTACTTTGTACAGAAGTAGTAGGTCACAGCATAAAAAGCTAATTGTCGGTTAGCTGACAAGCTAACATTAGCTAGAGAGCTAAAGTCAACATATCAGCGTTGAAGTTGTTGGAAGGTAGATTGTTTCTCTTTTGGTAAAGAAAGGCTAGTAGTTTCCCCCTGCTTCCAGTCTTTGTGCTAAGCTAGGCTAAACACATACCGGACCTACCTCTGTTCTGGACACACAGGGATGAAACAGATATCTGAAACGTGACTCTGGAGAAGAGGTTTCACTATCTGTCCTAGAAACACTAGTTTTCCTAAAAACTGAACAATACCTTAATGTTAAATAGTAGACATCATCAAACTAACATTAGCTAACTAGCTCACATAAGCTACTTTAAAAATGGAGGTCTGTGGTGTGTAATTAATTATAGTAGTTCTGAGTCAGTAGAATAGAGACATAATGAGTAAGCAAAAAATCAGTTAGCTTACAAACGTTAGCTGTTTTAGCAAAGTAGGTCTGTGGCATTGACGTTTAATAAGAAGTGGACGTTTAATAAGTGGACACGGCGCCGCCGCTCAGCCTTGCTTCCAGTGTTTTCCAGTGGCCACTCGCGGTATTGCAGCGAAAAATTCTCGCGTGGCTCAGAAAGCATTTTCTCCACAGACCTCCACTGTAAAAGAGACGACTGTCAAACTGTTGACACGACGCCTCGAACTGCAAACAAGCTCCATTATGACTCTTATGCATTTTTGATCCATGGAGGTTTTATATTTGTAAAACTTTCCTCGAGCCGAGAAAAGCGATTTAAAAATCCGCGACGTCATCAACTGTAAAGTCTGTGGGCCAGCGGGGGGGAAACACTCCTGAACATATTCAGTGGGCCGCATGACCCGGAAGTAAACCTGGAAGCTAGAAACCTTTTAGGCGTATGCACCAGGCGAGCAATTCTCATTGGACTGAACAGGCGCCATCTTTGGGTCCAGATCCAGTCCCTGTAGTACCTCCGTGGTCTCTGTACTACTACAGCACAATTTGTACACAGTGAGTAAACAAAAAATCAGTCAGCTACTGTTGATTTTCTGTCTGTATACTAACTACAGTTAAATAGTCAGCAACTAGGTCACACTTAATTATATTAGCGTGAACGGATTAGAATAGCAGTAATAGCTCTGAACTAGTAGAATACACGTGTACAAAAATCAGTTAGCTCGCAAGCTAACATTAGCTCTTTTAGTAACTTTAAACTGTTTTTGGTTTGTAATTGATTGTATTAACTATTAGCTTTGAACCACTGGACAATTTTACATGGTGAGTAAGCAAAAATCAGTTAGCTTGCAAGCTAATGTCAGCATAACTTGCCTCCATTTTGATAATGACACAGCTATTATACTTGTTAGCTAGCCATCTTCTTGTTTATTCTCCCTGATTGAATTCAAAGTTATGTATTAATTGTAGCTTCTGTTTGATCTGTTCTTCAGTTTCAGTCTTTGTTTTTATGGCGTGCAGCAGATTTAATGCGTCATTAACTGCAGCTGAAGTTACTGATCAGGTCGCGTCTCCTCCAACATGAAGCTTCTGTCGTCTGTCTCACACATTGTCAGAGCAAAAAAGTGTCCAAGAAAAACAAAAGAAAAACACATGCTTGTTTATAAAAATATCTGAGAAGACTGACGGAGATCTCTGTGGGTGGATCAGAGCGCCCCCCGGTGGTGCTGTGCAGTGCAGCAGCTGTATTGCGTAGTGATGAGAGGTAACTGAGCTGTGTAGCTTATCTGAGGCTGGACACCGTCCAGTTTTCCTGCTGCGAGTCTGTTCAGTCAACAGGCTGCCAGATGGTCCTTTATAATCTACCAGATCCTTAAAAACTGAGTTCAACGATACTCAAACATTAATCTGAAGAATTTATACTCAGTTTACAGCCAAATTAACAAATCCAGTGTGATCGGAGCTCCTCACTTTTCATTCTGACTGTTTTTACTGCATGAAGCATGATAAAGACGAGCGTGGAGATTCATTCTGCATCTATTTATTCCTGGAGCTTTCAAATGCATCGCATGACCTTTTTCCAGGGTTTGTTGAACAGGCGGTGAGGTATTGGTGGGCTGTGGGGTCCTTGAGCAAGAATGTGTTGTAATGTCCCCCCACATACGACCACCTGTTATCACGTGACCAAAGACCTGCACTTAGGTCACGTGATAACACCTGAGCAGGTTTGATTTTCTGGAGAAGGCCATGGGATGCAGTTGAAAGCTCCGTGAATAGCTAAGTAAGTGGATTTGCATTTAGAATATTTAGTACAGACGATAAAAGATGATTTTTAGATCAAACTATTCTCGCTCCCTCACTCCCATTTAGAAAACTAACGTCACGCATTTTGAAACGAGTTCGGTGGCAACGTTTCCTATTAATGCACTTCTTCTGCTTGCACTTTCTATATTTCTTATTTTATATCTAGAATTTACGTATTGCAACCACTAGAGTATTATTTTCATTGATTATGGAATATGTTTGTTGAGTTCGGAGACAAACCAGAGCCAAACTTTTCCAGCAGCTTCAGTCGGCGAACTGAAATGGTAATTTGGCACAATTCAACTTTAAACTGCTGCTCTCCTTCTGACTCTGAAGACTTCCTGACAGAAATCAGCAAGTATTTTGATCATGATTACTCATTTTAGGTCATTTTAAAGCCAAAATGTCAAACATCACCGAGTTCCAGCATCTAAATTTGCTGCTTTTCTTTATCTTATGTGACAGTAAACTCAATATCTTTGGAGTGTTAATCAGACAAAACAAGACATCTGAAGTCACCTTGTGAAGACCAGCAGATTAATCAATAATGAAACTAATCGTTAGTTTCAGCTCTAAAGGTGACAAGTTTCCATGTGCTCTAATAGTTTAACAAACTGGACCATTAGATGTGTGATCAAGGTCAAAGGACATATTTATATAATTGAGGACAGAACAGGATGCGATTAGTTTTCGTGGTGACGTTGTACAACAAGAGTTAAGTAGTGTGAAGTTTTGTAGTGTGAGACCTTTATCCATCACAGAATGGTTGCCTACTAAACTTTATGACAAAGGAAAAACAGAAAATTTGTTCTAACGTCGCTAAAGCTGGAAAACTCTGATCACACTGGATCTGAACTCTAACAGTCGTAGTTTTCTCATTTAACCTTTTTGTGCAACTAAATCTTTTAATGCCGATGTGGCAAAGAGTGCGCAGGATTATTATTATTAACCTCGCTGCTCCAGATTGTCTCAAGGCAAATATGAAGGATTTGAACTGTTAAACTGGCACTGAGTAGTTTGGCAAAGTTTCCACCAGACAGACTGTTGTGATGCTGCATTGTGAACCTGTAATACCTGTAATATAAAAGTAGAAATCTGTAACATAACAAACTAAACGGAGGCAAACGAGGACCACTGCATCGTGTGGTGTATGAGGTTGTTGGAGTGTGTGGCATTTCTTCATTTTAGCTTAATCTGTTCGGTTTGGTTAGTGAAGGTAGATGCGGTTTAAAGCGGAAAAATCTCAGTTCAGACTGAGGTGTCCTTTCTGTCGCTGCTTTGACTTCAGCGGGTTCAGCGTCTTGTTGGCTTCAGGTGCAACAGGATCAGACGGCCCTCCACGTCTGTCACCCCCCACCCCAACCTCGACCCTACCCTCCAACCTCCCTCGGGGTCAGTCGGGCCCCGTGGTGGAGACCGAGGCCTGGGGACCCTCACTGTACTGGCCTCCACCGCTGCTGCTTCCGCCCCCACCCTCAGGCTCCTCCTGGCTGGGGGAGGCCTCGTCGCTCGGCCCTCCCCTAGACGTGATGGATGCGGTGGTGGTTTCAGGGGAAGCGCTGTGGGCCTCCTGGGGGGCACAGCCTGGGTGGTTCTTGCGGAAGTGCTGGTTGAGGATGGCCTGGAAGGGGAAGCTCTTGCCACAGACATGGCAGTGGAAGGGCTTGTTGCCGGTGTGCTTGCGGATGTGGTACTCCAGCTGGTCCTTGCGGGTGTACTTCTTCCCACAGATGCGGCAGACAAACGGTGTGATGCCCATGTGCAGGCGCATGTGGCGGTCCAGGCTACCTTTCTGGTTGAAGGACTTGCAGCAGTAGATGCAGGTGAGTCGGGGGTTGTAGCGGAACCAGCGGTCTCCTACCTGCTCTCTCAGGTAGTCCTCGTAGCCACCCATATCGAACGCTGCATGCTCCTCTCCCTGACAGGCAGAATGAAACATTAATACAGACGAGACCAGAACGGCCTGCATCAAACTGGATTTTTAATTTCGGGATGAAGATTGAGCTCTAGACAAACTGCTGTGGTTTGGGTACAGGCTTCCAAACCCCTGAATCACCCCTTCAGAGGTTTGGTGTTGGCCCCATCAACGTTTTATGAGTACTGACAGAAACGTATCCTTTAGGATGTTCTGGAGGCCACTGAGGAGGTTCTAGTGGTCTTGGAGAATCTACGCCAACAAGGACTGAAGCTGTTCTGGAGGCTTGTGGTAGAAGAACACATTACAAAGACACTTTATGTTGGGTTTCACACCCATCTATACACCATGTAGAGAATCTAAAGGATGCTCTAGGGGTCCTCTGTGAGGTTCTTATGGCCACTGGGAGTCTTTTGGGAGGGTCTAGGGGCAACCACCATCATTAAAACACCAGACGAGTGAATATGAATATAGAGTTCCACACAAGCTGTTCTGGAGGCTCAAGGTGGAACACCTTCTTATTAACACAATGCATGTTGGAGTTTACCCATCTGAACATTTAGAGAACCTAAAGGAGGTTCTACTGGGCCTTCAGGAGATTTTAGGGGTCCTTTAGGTGTAAGATTTTGGAGCATTGTGTTAGACAGTGCTCTAAACCCCACACATTATGTTGTGGTCATCAGGTTAAACAAGAGTCTAAATTAGGATTTACTTAACAGCAAACATAAGAATTAAAATTGTTTATTATCTCAGTATTTTCTGACAGAAAACTTTATCTAACAGGCCACAAACATCGCCTGGCTCTCCTGGCTGGCTACAGTCCACCTGTGTGTGGTTTGGTTTTTGGTACCTGGGAGGTCGGCTGACGCAGCTCATCCGCCCTGCTGGGAGATTCGCTCTTCGCTCTCTGACGCTCCGCCAGGACGACCACACTGCCAGTGGGACTGAACCTGACACATTAACACACATAAACACACACCGTCATCAGGTGTCTACACTTCAGGATGACGCTCTGCAACGTGTCATCGCTGTGACTCACCTGTCTGTCTCGCTAAAGCTGGAGGACGGTTGGGCTCTCTGGGCCCCCAGCGATCCCACCGGCCCCGTCACCAGCGTGCTGCGTCCTGACGTGTCGATCATCACGGTGGCACCCTCTTCCACCGGTCCCCCCTCCTCGTGGTGCTCTCCTGCTCCGATCCACTCCTCCATCCTCTCTGTCTTGATCCTCACTCGGTCCATGCCACCCTCCTCTGCACTGCCAGTCCGCTCTGGCTCGCTGCTTGTTTCCACATACCACTGACCGGCCCGGTTGATGCGAAGAATTGGTTCTTTGCCCGCTCTGCCGCTGGGGGCCCCGGACCCCTCCAGCCCGCTGTGCTCCACTGTCGGCGGCGGGCTGAGCGGCTCCTCGGCAGGGCTGACCGCCTCACACACCTCTGCACCTCCTCGTGGGCCGAGGATTCGCAGGCCACCGTGATGACCGCCTCCTCGCACTACGGCCTCCAGGGTCCTGTTTCCCCTGGAGCCCCGCGCCACCTCCTCCTGTGTGGGCTCCTCATCCAGGTCGGCCAGGCTGATCTTCAGGTGGATGCCCTCAAGGATCTGGGTGCAGCGGTCGATGATGTGCTGCATCTGCAGAAAGCTGGCGGCCGTCAGGTAGCTGATGATGTCGGCGAGCTGCAGGCAGAGGCGGCCCGTGTAGCAGAAGGACAGCAGCTGCTCGAACACAGTTGGGTTGCGGATCACCGTCAGCGACACGGTGCTCATCTGGCTCAGAGACATGTGGTCCCGGAAGTACGGCGAACTGGCGGCGAGGACCACCTTGTGTGCCCGGAAGCTCTGGCCCTGCACGTTGACCACGATGTCGCAGAGACGGCCCTGAACACGCAGCTGGTTTAGGTGAGACAGAACCGAGTTACTGAAGTCCGGGATGTCCAGCTGGATGCTGCCTGTGCGCTCCATGCTGAGGCCTGCAGGGACACTGAAAAACCAGGGAACAGACCAGGATCAGATCAGAACCAGATCAGCATCAAACAAGTTTACTGTCTGGTTAACATATTTACTGCCTGGTTAAGACGTTTGCTGCCTGGTTTACTGCCTGGTTAACATGTTTGCTCCCTGGTTTACTGCCTGGTTCACACGTTTGCTGCCTGGTTTACTGCCTGGTTCTCACATTTACTGCCTGGTTAACATGTTTACTGCCTGGTTTAGTGCCTGCTTAACACGTTCACTGCCTGGTTAACAGGTTTTACTGCCTGGTCCCTGTCCCTCATGTGGTGCAGGGTTCAGTCTGTATTTAAATGTGGATCAATGTGGACTTATCTGAGAAAACAAAAGAACTGGTGATGTAATTAATCAGCTAACAGAAACTGCAGTGATCGGAAAATACAACATCCACATTAATGCAGCAGGAACATTAATCCAGAAACAGCAACACTGTTGCTGCTATTGTTACTGCTACAGGAGTACTGTTACTGTTAGTGCTACAGGAGCACTGTTACTGCTACAGGAGTACTGTTACTGTTACTGCTACAGGAGCACTGTTACTGCTACAGGAGTACTGTTACTGTTACTGCTACAGGAGTACTGTTACTGCTACAGGAGCACTGTTACTGTTACTGCTACAGGAGCACTGTTACTGCTACAGGAGCACTGTTACTGCTACAGGAGCACTGTTACTGCTACAGGAGAACTTTTACTGCTACAGGAGAACTTTTACTGCTACAGGAGTACTGTTACTGCTACTGTTACTGCTACAGGAGAACTGTTACTGCTACAGGAGCACTGTTACTGCTACAGGAGTACTGGTACTGTTACTGCTACAGGAGAACTGTTACTGTTACTGCTACAGGAGAACTGTTACTGTTACAGGAGAACTGCTACTGTTACTGCTACAGGAGAACTGTTACTGTTACTGCTACAGGAGAACTGTTACTGTTACTGCTACAGGAGAACTGTTACTGCTGCAGGAGTACTGTTACTGTTACTGTTACAGGAGTACTGTTACTGCTACAGGAGAACTGTTATTGCTACAGGAGAACTGTTATTGCTACAGGAGAACTGTTACTGCTACAGGAGAACTGTTACTGCTACAGGAGAACTGTTACTGTTACAGGAGAATTGTTACTGCTACAGGAGAACTGTTACTGTTACTGCTACTGCTACAGGAGTACTGTTACTGCTACAGGAGAACTGTTACTGTTACTGCTACAGGAGAACTGTTACTGCTACAGGAGTACTGTTACTGCTACAGGAGAACTGTTACTGCTACAGGAGAACTGTTACTGCTACAGGAGAACTGTTACTGTTACTGTTACAGGAGAATTGTTACTGCTACAGGAGAACTGTTACTGTTACTGCTACTGCTACAGGAGTACTGTTACTGTTACAGGAGAATTGTTACTGCTACAGGAGAACTGTTACTGTTACAGGAGAATTGTTACTGCTACAGGAGAACTGTTACTGTTACTGTTACAGGAGAATTGTTACTGCTACAGGAGAACTGTTACTGTTACTGCTACTGCTACAGGAGTACTGTTACTGCTACAGGAGAACTGTTACCGTTACTGTTACAGGAGAACTGTTACTGCTACAGGAGAACTCCAGCTACCGTTACTGCTACTGCTACAGGAGTACTGTTACTGCTACAGGAGAACTGTTACTGTTACTGCTACAGTGAGTACTGTTACTGCTACAGGAGAACTGTTATTGCTACAGGAGAACTGTTACTGCTACAGGAGAACTGTTACTGCTACAGGAGAACTGTTACTGTTACAGGAGAATTGTTACTGCTACAGGAGAACTGTTACTGTTACTGCTACTGCTACAGGAGTACTGTTACTGCTACAGGAGAACTGTTACTGTTACTGCTACAGGAGAACTGTTACTGCTGCAGGAGTACTGTTACTGTTACTGTTACTGCTACAGGAGTACTGTTACTGCTACAGGAGAACTGTTATTGCTACAGGAGAACTGTTATTGCTACAGGAGAACTGTTACTGCTACAGGAGAACTGTTACTGTTACTGTTACAGGAGAATTGTTACTGCTACAGGAGAACTGTTACTGTTACTGCTACAGGAGTACTGTTACTGCTACAGGAGAACTGTTACTGTTACTGCTACAGGAGAACTGTTACTGCTGCAGGAGTACTGTTACTGTTACTGCTACAGGAGAACTGTTACTGCTGCAGGAGTACTGTTACTGTTACTGTTACTGCTACAGGAGTACTGTTACTGCTACAGGAGAACTGTTATTGCTACAGGAGAACTGTTACTGCTACAGGAGAACTGTTACTGTTACTGCTACAGGAGAACTGTTACTGCTGCAGGAGTACTGTTACTGTTACTGTTACTGCTACAGGAGTACTGTTACTGCTACAGGAGAACTGTTATTGCTACAGGAGAACTGTTATTGCTACAGGAGAACTGTTACTGCTACAGGAGAACTGTTACTGTTACAGGAGAATTGTTACTGCTACAGGAGAACTGTTACTGTTACTGCTACTGCTACAGAATTGTATATGCTATTACTGGGTGCTGGGAGAACTGTTGCTGCTACAGAGAACTGTTACTGCTGGAGAACTGTTACTGCTACAGAATTACTGTTGCTGTGGGAGAACTGTTACTGTTACTGCTACCAATTTGTTACTGCTACAGGAGAACTATTGCTGTTACTGCTGGGAGGAACTGTTACTGTTATTGCTACAGGAGCACTGTTACTGCTACAGGAGAACTGTTATTGCTACAGGAGCACTGTTACTGCTACAGGAGCACTGTTACTGCTACAGGAGAACTGTTACTGTTACTGTTACAGGAGAATTGTTACTGCTACAGGAGTACTGTTATTGCTACAGGAGCACTGTTACTGCTACAGGAGAACTGTTATTGCTACAGGAGCACTGTTACTGCTACAGGAGCACTGTTACTGCTACAGGAGAACTGTTACTGTTACTGTTACAGGAGAATTGTTACTGCTACAGGAGTACTGTTATTGCTACAGGAGCACTGTTACTGCTACAGGAGAACTGTTATTGCTACAGGAGCACTGTTACTGCTACAGGAGCACTGTTACTGCTACAGGAGAACTGTTACTGTTACTGTTACAGGAGAATTGTTACTGCTACAGGAGTACTGTTATTGCTACAGGAGCACTGTTACTGCTACAGGAGAACTGTTATTGCTACAGGAGCACTGTTACTGCTACAGGAGAACTGTTACTGCTACAGGAGAACTGTTACTGCGATACTTTAAGTACATTCTGCTGATAATACTTGCATACTTTTACTGAAGAAAGGTTTGAATGCAGGACTTTTACTTGTGATTATTTTTTGCGGTGTGGTATTAGTACTTTTAAACAGACATTAAACTGAGTTCTGCAGTAAAACATGTTTCTACTCACGAGCAGGTTCTCAGGTAACTCAGGAACTTCAGCCTGAGAACACCTGTTCTACATGATACGTGTTCTCTTCAGAACTGGATCAGGACCGGAGTTAGACCTGAACCTGGGTCCTGTCAGAGTATGTGATGCTGTAGTGTCACCTGTTCAGGTTCAGACCCGACACTGTAACCGGTTCCGAACCAACATGGAGGCATCAGTTCCGGTAAAAGCATCACAGAGTCTGACAGGTTTCAGTGTAACACCTGTCCCGGTCTGACAGCAGGACCCAGAACCAGATCAGGACACAAATCCAGATCCCTGCCGGGTCTGTCTCAGGGGACCAGGTAATCCTCCAGGTGTATAGCCGGACTCTCACCTGAAGGGGGGACAGGGGGAGATCGGGTCTGGTTTCAGGGTGCGGTGCAGTCGAGGCTCGAGTCCTGCAGCTAGCTGAGCATCGTTAGCACGGCGGGAGATGACGGCAGCTCAGCTCAGCTCGGCTCGGCTCGGCTCGGCTCAGCACGGCTCGGCAGCCTGCAGCTCCACCCGCCGCTCCTGCAGGCTCCGCGGCTCCAGCGGCGCTCGTGACGGGTTCAAGGCCGGGGAACAGCAGCTGAGCTCGGCCTCCGGTCCGTCAACAGCCGTTCTGCCGCCATTCCGCTGGAAGTCAGACTCGGTTCAGTGTCGGTTCGGTGTCGGCGGACCGCTGCTGCTTCTCATCTTCCTTTTTCACGGCAGAAGGGCCGAGGCTGCAGGAAGGAAGGAGGGAAGGAAGAAAACGCGCGGGGCCTGCTGGGTAGTGTAGTCCATGTCCTGCAGGAGAGCTGGCTTAACGCTGGTCTAAAGACTTCACTTCCCGACATGCACCTGTGAGGAGAGGGGTCATCATGGCACTTGGAGTTTGGCAAAGTGAAGTTCACACACGCACACACACACACACACACACACACACACAGGAGCAGCGTTGCCAGATTAGACTGTCAACAACTATCCCAACATGTCTATATGTATAGATACAGATAGACATGTAAACTTTCTGTCTGACAGGAAGAAGAACAGAAACGTTTGAGCTCAGTGTGAGTGGAGCCGACTGTCTCAGTACTAATAATCAATAATCGGACGAGAGGAGGAGCTGATTTATTGGATTATACACAAACTTTTTATTGGTAGCAAAAAGGCCCAAACTAGTTTTACCTGCACAGTTACATAAAAAGTTGGCAACACAGTGCAGGAGCAGGTGTAGTACACGTGTACAAACAGCAGGGGTCAGCAGGCAGGTTCAGCCAGGGGCCACTGTGTTTCAGCTTTGTTGACTTGGGGGCCGAGTGCCAACATTTTAAAGGGTCAGTGAAAACACATCCCGTTTGTGTATTGGATGAAAGAGAAACGGGTCTTTATAAATCTGTAAAGTTCCTGAGAGACGCAGCAGCAGTTTAATCCTCATTCAGCTGAACAGCGAACAGACGTAACTAATCAATAACCTCTTCTGGTCACTGAATTCTGGCATTTACGTCTTTTATTTATCTTGTAACTTTATTATATTCAGCTCCGTGATGTCCCCAGTCTGATGTACTTGGGGCCTCCTGCTGCTCCAGGGGCCCCAAACCTCTGACCCGACTTTGATGGATGGATCCTGGATTAACAAGGTCGGCGTGGAGCGTCGTGATTACTGACTGAGCAGGTTTAGCTGATTCAGACTAAACTCCACTAAACTTCTCACTGAGCTGTTGATGCTCCGTGTGCTAAACTGACCCTCCTCGTGTATCAGCATGGATGTAAAGAGACCTGGATCCAGCGTCGGAGGCGGGGCCTCCTTCATTCCTATGAAAGCTGCTCAGCGACTCATGAAGCCAAAGAAGTTCGACTTCCCGGGTATAAAATGACCCGGATCTTCCTCATAGCTTCTGCGTTGTGCGGCCCACAGAGCAGGTGCACCAGCTTTTCCTTTAGCCCCGCCTCCGACCCGCTCCGTCTCAGGTTCACTCACCTGAACCTCAGAGACTCTGTGACTCTGGATCCGGATATTTATGCATTTTACAACTTTAGGACGTCATGATTTAAATAAGGGCTGTTTAAGTGTTCGTCCTGGCTGATTTACAGACGTCTTTCACAACGTGAGTCTGTGGGAGAAAGTCTCTTGGGGTCAGAGGGCATCACGTGACGACCCGGAAGTTGTAGTTACACGGTTTGGCCACTATGTTAAATTGGCTTCAAAGCCTGGCGCTCTTCCTGGGGGCTTGTGTATCAGGCTTAAAGAAATCCCAGTATGCACTGCGGTTATAGAAACGCACCTGTTCAGGTGGCTTCCTGAAATCATCATTTTTATTATTAGTAGTATTTCAGAGCTTCCTGATGAAAACAGCTTTTCATATTTGATTTGTTCTCAAACACAGACTGTGTTTCTATTTCTTTATTAAGCGCTAACAAACCAACAATCAGGAGTTAAACAGTGCAGACACACAAACACAGTTCAGGCTGGACGTCAACAAACACGGGAATTAATGGATTAATCGATCAGCTCCTGATAGAATTGAAAAGGACTGGACACCATGATAACAGAGTCTGATCTGTATGGAAGCTCGTTCCTGCCGAAAGTTAAATATGACGATGAAATGATTGGATGCTTAAAACATGAGATTTCTCTATGAGGTTCTGAGCAGCATCTTAGAAACTAAAATTTCATCAGTTGGTCGTAAATAAGGCTCGCTTTGTATTTTACAGTTTTTACTTGGTAAGTCACATGAGATAGTTTCACCATAAGGTCCATTTAGTAGCTGTCCTGCAGCTTTCAATCATATCACATGATCTTCCTCAGCAGATGGAGTTTATCCACTTGTCATAAAATTGTAGATGTTTAAATTTCCATTTTTTCTCTGAGCACTTTAAGGATTTCTCATCCATCTTGACTTAAAGACTCCACAGTTGCTGATGCAGATCATGTGATATGATCAAAAGCTCCAGATCATGTATTATATGGACTTTGTAGTGAAAATAAACTTTGAATCTAATTTTTAAGATACAACAAAAATTATAATTTAATTGCTAAAAATAACATATTTTCTCATAATTGTGAACTATAAAGAATGTTTTAATTCTGAGTTTTATTATTTAATTGGTCTTCAGTTTATTTTATGTTTTGATATTTTTTCTTGGCAGAAATTAGCTTCCGTACTTCTGAAACACAACTGAACAAAACAAAACTTTTTTCATTTATCTGACAAACAAAATGCAGATTTTTGTTCCTGGTTTCAAATATAAATTAATGCGACTACAGTGACGTCGCTACTGACAACAACACAGACAGGAAGTAGAAAATACATCCGACCAACAGTTTCTACATCTTTTACACAGTTAACTTTTTACAAAAATGTCACAACAAAAACACATAAATTCAGAGTCCAGGTGCGTCTCTGAGACATTAGATGCATCTGTTTTTATGTGTTTTATATAAATGATAAGAAATGTGGAAAAGACACACACACACACATCTTTATCTCAACGTCTAAAGACCAAAGTTTCGCACTGCCTTCTTCTGCATGAAATCCAACCGTCAGCTGACGACGTGCTCGTAGGTTTGATGAGAGAGTTCATTAAGTTCATTAAGTTCATTCATTAAAAACATGAAGCCAACTGAGCCTGAGAGGCGAAACTCAGGGCAAAAAGTATTTATCTGTATAATTAAATATTTATGAGTAAATAAGCAAAAATTGAAGTAAAAGTTTAGTAAAACACACAATCCTTATTTATTATTGATTACGAGTTGAACAGGGTCAGAGGTCAGTCAGGTCTGATCAGATTTGATCTGGAAACAAACTCGTGAAATAACCAAGTTACTGTTGCAACTGTTAGTTGTTTTATATATTATTATTATTATTATTAATTGTAATATATTTTATATATTACAGGACACAAACGTTCAGAGGAACAAGCTGAGAACAGTTTAAATGTAAGAACTGAAATCTTTTCTGCTTTGAATGTTGAGGACGTGTTTTTGTGTTTCTCTGTCAGCCAGCGGACTGTTGGACTTCATCATGAAGTCAGTTTATTTACAGCCCAACATCACAAAGCACTAGTCTGCCTCAGGACCCCCCCTGTCCTCAGACCCTCGATTCAGATCAAGACAAAGTCCCCAAAAAACCCTTTATTAGGGAAGAAATGGTAGAAAGCTCAGGAAGAGCAGCAGAGGAGGATCCCTCTGCAGGACGGACAGACAGGAAGTAGATGTTGTGAACAGAACAGACCGACATAATAAAATGACATCACGATGACAAAGTTATAGATAGATTATAAACATGTATGAAGAATATGGATCCTGGAGGATGTCGAGCAACTTCAGGTGTCACCACACACACCTGAGTCACATGACCTCCTCTCCAGCATGGAGACCTGGAACAGGAAACACAAACACACACGAGGCGGAACGAAACATTGATCTTCATCTTAAAATAAGAGATCAGTTCAGAAGCTGCTTTCACCAAACAGCTGCTTTCCTTCTTTTTGCTTTTATAAAAACTCTGGCGTCACACGGCAGTTTCTAATCAGACGTGAAGATATAGAATATTATAATAATATAATAATACTGAACAGAGGTGAAAACAGCACCTGGTGAGTGAGAAGCACCTGAGCTCTGAATTCATGTGTGAAAAGTTTTTAAGTGAAAGAAAGAAACAGATTTCCATGAATTAATTTGTACTTCTTAAATATTTGACAGCTGTGTGTTTAAGCGCTACAGGTTCTACTTGTTCTTAACGGGTCAGTAAAGTCTGATTCTTCTTCTACGAGGATCAATAACACTTTCTATGAAGCTCAGATCTGTTATTCAGCTATACTGATCTTCATAATGCATCATCGTAAATCAATATTTCACTATTACAGCTGCAGGAAACCGACATCACGGTTTAACAGCCCAGTCAGGGAAACGTCCAACATTATGAGGACTGGACTCTCTCTGGTCTGACCGGAACCTGAATGAACCTGGACCACCATGATCCACATCACAGGTGAGTTGAAGCTGAGATCCACCAGTTAAAGCAGCTGACCATCCTGCAGGCGTGCTGATATTCTGACGTGTTACAGGTGTGAGCTTCTTACAAAGTGTGGACGTGCTCTATCTGAGGGTTCTCTGGTCCCAGTTTAACCAGTTTGAAGGAGTCCATAAGTGCTGTGAGTCCTGATCAGCTGAAGGTTCAGATCGGTGTGTGATGACGCCACCGGGCGCCGTTCACACCTGTTTCCTGTACAAACACAAACTCTACGACTTCTACGTCTCGTTTATGGCCAAGCGTTCGGGCGTTTAGGATGACGACGTGACGTTCCCTGAGGACATCGCTGTTGTCTCCTTCGGCAAGTACTCCGCCTCCTCCTTGTTGGGGTGGGAGGAGTTATCCGACTTGCTGCGGCTGAACTCTGCACCCATGATTGGCCCGGTGAACTTGGCATTGGGCCGGATGCAGGCAGTGCAGCACAGCAGCGTCTTGAGGAACGCGCGCCGCATCTCGTTGCTGGTCAGTGTGTAGATGAGTGGGTTCATGGCGGAGTTGAGGACGGCGAGGGCCAGGAACCACTCAGCCTTGTAGAGGATTGGGCAGCTCAGCGTCTCACAGGCCGCGTCCAGCAGCAGGAGGATGAAGAGCGGCGCCCAGCAGGCGATGAAGCCGCTCAGAACGATGATGACGGTCTTCAGCAGCGCCATCGACTTCTCCGAGCTCTTGATGTTGGCACCGGCATTGCCGCGGCCGTTGGACACCTTGCGGAAGACAAGTTTGCGGCTGCGAGTGCGCACCAGTGCGTAGATGCGAGCATAGAGCACCACGATGGCCATGAGGATGATGCTGAAGACGGTGGTGCAGAACAGGATGTAGGTCTTGTGGTAGAGCGGCAGCACGGTGGAGCACTGCGTCATGCTCTGGATGCAGTTCCAGCCCATCACCGGCAGGCCGCCCAGCACCGCCGCAATCATCCACACTGTGCTGATGAGCAGGAAGACACGGCAGGTATTGCCATTGTTGTGCAGCTTCATCTTCAGCATGGTGAGGTGGCGCTCGATGGCGATGGCCAGCAGGCTGAAGACGGACGCTGCCAGCGCCACGAACATGCTGCCCTCCCTGAAGAACCACTGCGTGGGTGTCAGCTTGTAGGTGTTGGCGCCCGACAGCAGAATGTTGGCGGTGTAGACAACGCCTGCCAGCAGGTCGGACAGCGCCAGGTTCCCGATGAAGTAGTACATGGGCTTGTGGAACTTCTTGGTCCTCCAGATGGTGGTCAGGACCAGGATGTTCTCCAGGATGATGAAGCAGCACACGATAATGAAGACCACCGAGTCGGCCTTCAGACCCGAGTCCTGCTGCGTCTTGCGGAACTTGCCGGTGTAGTTGTAGTGTTTGGCGATCAGGTCAGAGTAGCTGGGCTCAGCCATGGCCTGCAGGTGCAGTGGGAGTCCAGCAGGGGGCGCTGCGTCCTCAAACTTTAGTCCTTCATGTCAGGTAGTAACCCTGAAGAGGAGCAGAGAGAGTCCTGCTGCTGGAGGGGGACATGGTCCTGCAGAGAGACGGACTACTGTCAGAGACTTACATCAAACTGGTCCAATACAACCTTTAAGAACTGGTTTCTGATCTCTGAGTCCCTGAAATCTTTATTAAACTTTATTCTTTCAGCAGGGTTTACTTTAAGAACAGAAAGATTTGTCAGTCAGAAGTTAATAAATTATTGAAACCTTCAGAACAGAAGGAGTTTGTTCAGAGTCACAAACCTGCTGAAGTTCATCAAACTGATCCAGCAAAACCTTTAAGACCTGGTTTCTGATGAGATCAATAAAACATCTTTAATCTATAAATGCTCTGTGCTGTAAATCTTAAATCTGTGAACTTTATACTTTTTTAAAGGTCACTTTAACAGAACAGACTGATGAAACCTTTTAATTGATCCAGTAAAACCTTTAAGACCTGGTTTCTGATCAGCTCTGCAGTGATCAAACATCCTGAAAAACAGCGTCTACACTCCGACATGTTTTTATTTAGAAATGTGTCTCTTCTACTTAAATACTCTTTTAGTGTAATTTGAGTTTGTTAGTTCAGAAATATCCTTGAAGTCTCTCCGGAGTTAACGAACCTGTGATCTGAGTCTGGGTCTATAAAGTGAACTGGTCTCTGATCAGCTCTTCAGACGACAAACAGCCTGAAACTTTAAAACATTTAAAACATGAAAATCTCCTTTAAATCTGCAAGTTTGAAGTCGCGTCACGTTCAGTTTAATGACGACAGAAATACTGATTATTAAACGTCATCATGACTTCGATCAGACTGGAAATCTTCTGTTTGTTCAGAGTCACGTTCGGAAGTTTTCATCCTGAAACTCATTCATTGTTAACTTAATTATTGATTAACAGAGTTTCAATAAAGGGGTTCTGTTTAAATCGATCTTTGATTAGTTTAAATATTCTTCAATAATTCGAAAAGAAATAAAAGTCACTCTGACGTCACTTCATCTCTTTATTAAACTTTTTCATAAAAACGTCAAACTGTGTTTTTATTATCGATTAAAAACCGGATCTCATCAAAGTGTCGAGAGCTGATCTGAACGCGGCTCCGCTTCTTCTGTCGCTGCTCAATAAAAGTGATCAGAAAGCGACTTCACGAGACTTTAATCAACCTGAAACACGTCACCGAGTTTCTGCTGATCAAACAGGAAGTTTAAAACTACAAAAGATTCAAGAAATAATCAAATAATAAGAAAAAGGAGAGTTTTTACCGTCAGAGTCCGGAGGAAGAGTCCGACACACAGCAGCCCGGAGCAGACACACACACACACAGTGAGGATGATGAGGGTGATGAAGGTGCTGCCCTCCTCCCGCTCTCCTCATTGTGTTTTTGCTTTTTTATTCTGGTGATTAATAATGAAACTGATTATTAACAAACAACAGAATCTAAACAAACTAATAATAAGAATTCTGTTGAGTTTAATGTTTGTGGTTTTATAAAAAAACTGTAAAATATTCTAATGTATCTAATTTATCTTATATTCCACTTTCCCATTGAAAGTGGAATATACACTGATTGCAGTGTCCCTGCAATCAATAATGAACTCATGCTGATCATTTTTATTGATCAAGTGCCCTGAGATAACTTTGTTATGATATGGCGCTATATAAATAAAACTGAATTGAATTGAATTGAATTGATTTCCCCTCTAAGAACAAACAGCATGCTCAGTTTATTCCAGTTTGCCTGAAAGAATAAATAATAATAATAATATATTAATACACATGTTCAAACTGAGCACTCAGTAAACGTCACAGAGCTTTACAAATAAATCAATAACTGATTAATAAAATCACACAAACAAACCAACTGTCAAAAGTAACGACGTGAATAAACAGAAATAAAAACTGGTTATTTTGGACCTTTAGTTTGAAAATCTGTAGAACGACGTGATTCTGTTGATTTGAATGTAAAACACATATATATAATGTATATTATAATGTTTAACTTTAATAGCATAAACATTATAAACATTATAAAGGTTTAATAACACAAATATCACTTCTTTTGTTTCCTGTGAGAAACAACCAGCTGAACCCCCCCCCAGATTGACTTCAGCTCCATGTCACTGACCTCTGACCCCCATCATATCTGTGAGGTCAGCAGGGGTGGAGCCACGGTTTCTGGGGGCCTCAGACAGGGGGCCCCTCCTCCTGTTACCCTGCTTAACAACATGAAGAACCGAAGAGCTACGAGAACAAACTGGTGACAACAGCCTCCATATACATATATATATATACATATATATGTGTATATATGTATATATGTACATATATACACATATATATGTATATATGTGTATATATGTACATATATACACATATATATGTATATATATATATACATATATATACATATATATGTATATATAC
>SEMN01000921.1:27500-151426 GCA_005408345.1 Macquaria australasica | reverse complement strand
GGCTGACTCAGGTGACCCCTGAGCCACCCTTAGTTATGCTGATATAGGCCTAGACTGCCGGGGGACTTCCTATGATGCACTGAGCTCCTCTCTCCTCCTCTTCCTCTCCATCTGTACGCCCTCATATCCCATCAATGCTTGTTATTAATTCAACTTCTTCCCGTAGTTTTGTGCTTTCTCTCCTCTCTCTCTCTCTCCCTCCCCTTCTGTTGCTTTCTGCAGGTGTTTCTGCCTCTGGAGCTGTGGAGTCTGGGTCTGTGGTTGCTGCCGCCTGCTGCCCCCGTGCTCCTGCTCTGCACCAGCTGATGCTATTGCTGTTGTTGCTGTTGTTATTAGTATTACTATTATAATGTTGCTCTTAGTGTTGTTTCCGTTGGTGTTAACATCAATGCCATTACCATATCTATGCTGTATTGGGCTGCTGTATGTTCTCTTTCCTCCTGCTCTCTCTCTCCCGCTCCCCCCTTCCCCCTTCAACCCAACCGGTCGAGGCAGATGACCGCCCACCTTGAGCCTGGTTCTGCTCGAGGTTTCTACCTGTTAAAAGGGAGTTTTTCCTTGCCACTGTCGCATAGTGCTTGCTCATGGTGGGAACTGTTGGGTCTCTGTAAATATAAAGAGTCGGTCTAGACCTGCTCTATTCGAAAAAGTGCCCTGAGATAACTTTGTTATGATATGGCGCTATATAAATAAAACTGAATTGAATTGAATTGAAGTGGTCTTTGTATGAGTGAGTGTTTTCTCTTTAAAGAAACATTATGAAACATTCCCATCAGTCAGAACAGAATTAAAGCTGTAACACCTACTACACAAACCGGCCTTCGTGGATCTGATTTGATGGTCTCACCAGTACCTGAACACACTAAGGCAGCCCCCTGCACTGTTTGTTGGTCTCTCAGCTTCAGGACAGTTACTTGGTGGATGCAGAGAGAAGGTTTCAGAAAGGAGCTTTTCACAAAGATGGCCTTTAAACTGTGACAGAGAGAGTTAGCTGTTGGTTGAAATGAATGTTCTGTGTCAAGAGAAAGTAGAAAAACAGCAGGTTAGCAAGTCTGTGACATCAGCACTGGTTTTATATCTGTACTTTACGCAACCAAATGTCTTCTGCACATGTTCAGGTACATTTTAAAACCAGGAACTATCATGTTCAAAATGCCCATTAAAGTTGGACCAATCACAAACAGAGAGGCCGTCCAGCAGCACCAGTGAACCCAGTATAGAGTCTGGGTTTGTGCTGGTTTCCAGGTTGCTGCTGGGAGTCAGTCAGCCGTTTCCAGGAGCTGCAGAGGAAAACTGCAACCAGCTCTCACTGTAGAGAAAATATCCGAGCAGAACTGGCAAAGTCACAATGGCCGTGACTTTGAAGAGGTGACATTGTTGGATTAAATGGTCCTCCTCACTGCCCCCCCTCCCAGTCAAAGGTTTAATGGGAGCACTGGGGGTTCTGCTGGGTCTGAAGACTCTCTGTTTCCTGTGAGGCTTTTTACAACACAGATAAACCCTGTTCTCCTGATCCCAGACCCGCTGCATGGCTCTGAGGCTGCTGGGTGTCCATCAACATGGAGGTGATGTCACTAATCTGACGACAGAGACTGGGATAACTAGGACTAAAAGCTGCACTAACTCATGTTTCTGAACTCAACATTAACACACCATCACCAAACATGAATGCTCCACTGTGTTCACCAGCTGGTCTCTAAGTGAGTCTGTCTGTTACAAAGAAACACAAACACACACAGATAACAGTGCATGAATGTGTGGAGGAGTAACTCCCTGCAGGAAGTTCAGTGCTTTCACTGGATTAGATCAGACATATGAACACAGTCTGATCAAACATGAGCTAATACTGATTCATACAACGTGATCAAACACCCTTAACACAGTCTGATGTTCAACACACGGTATTAGTTTAAATTAAAGACTTTAAAGACATGTTTCATAGCACCAGCTCCCTCTCACTGTCCTCTACATGAACACTTTGAAGCCTGGACATGTTGGTTTGTCCAACCAGCGTTCATCACGTGTCTTCTGTCTTAAAGGATTTGTTGTAGGGCTGCAACTAACACTTATTTTCATTATTGTTCAATCTACTGATTAGTTTCCATTTATTGAGTAATCATTTAGTCTAGAAAAGGTCCAAAAATAGTGCTAACAAGTTTCCCAGGCCCAAGGTCATGTCTTTAAATTGTTCATTTTGTCCAACCAACAACTCAAAACCAAAATATATTCAAGTAACACAGACATAATAAAGATAAAAGCAGCAAACCTTCACACTGGAAAACCTGCAACCAGGGAGTCGTTAATCAGATGATTGATCATTTATTAAAATAGCTGCTATTAATTTCCTGGTTAATTAATGGTTCCAGCTGTAAGTGGCTGTTCTGCTCCAACAACAATGGATCTACATGATCTTATGTTCCTGCACTGGTAAATGTCCAACAGACACACACACACTCATGTCAAACTGGAGCAGCTGGACACGTCTGGACTCCACAGATCCAGAGCTGCAGCTTCATCACCTCAGCAGAATAATGCTTTTTTTCGGTGACCCTGACCTGCTCTGTGCCAAGAAATGACGCTCCACACAATAACAGACAGCTGCATTAGCACATAATGAAGTTTCTCTAATGGAGAGGACAGATGAATGTGTCCACGGTGACAAATGAACACAGATACAAACTGCTCTAAAGAGCCCAATTTAAATCTGAATGTGTTTCCATTAGTGTCCATGTGACTCGTTTACATTCAGAACAATAGCATCAACTCGTTCTGTAAAACACTTGTTTATTTCACATCACTCTCATCCATGTTGTTAATCATGTGTTTTCCCTTCAGGCTGTTTCCATTAAAATCATACCTTTAAATATCACACATCAGTCAGGTCATCCATCTTAACCCTGTAAAGTGTGCGTTTACTGTGTTAGCAGCCGTGTGCTGGTGTCTCCGTTTCCTGTATCTTTGTGTGTAAAGCTGCTGGCCTTCACTGACAGAGCGGACAGACGGCAGGGAAAGACAGACACGACTTCACTTCATGAGATCAGAAAACTGGATTTAGACTGTGAGAGACACAAAGGCAAAACATCTTGTTACCTTCCAGTTATCTACTCATCCACCTGAGTCACTGACCACCAGGAAGATTGAAACAGAGCAGCAGGACATTTAGCTTCATCAACACATTTCTACATCATTTCCCCGTCACCAGAAGTCAGCAGTCAGGGGGTCAGAGGTCGCAGCTCTCTCACAGCAGACACCAGGATTACTCAGAGAGAAAAGATCATGTTTGACTGAACGTCTGGAGCTCTGCACACTGATCTCCTCCACAGGCTTCAGGTCAGTTTGATCCTTCACACCTGGCTGATAAATTCATCACATCGGCAGCAGACGCTCCTAAAGCCCAGATGACCTATGACCTTTGTTGTTGACTTTGGAGGGAGGAGGCTGAACATAATCTGCTCCACTTGACTGAAACGGTCTGTTCCTCTGCAGAGCCTCTGGGTCAGTACCAAGAGGTCAAAGGTCAATAACATCAGGGGCAGATCTAATCAAAATGAAAGCTCAAGATTCTCAGACAGCCTCACTACCTCTGAGCAGAGCACCGACTAAAACTATACATCATAAAAAGACTAAACGCATTCTCAGTTGACCTGACTTACACAGACGGACTCTATGTATGCAAACCGGACCGGTTTTCATCTCAGAAATAAACCTCAGTCCAGCTGAACGGGCACGATTCAGATCCTAACTGTTCATTAGCACTTCATGACGATTAATCATTTACTGTGTGAAATGTCAGAAAACTGCTTCCCCTAAACAACACTCGAAAACCTAAAAATATTCAGTTTACCATCAAATAAGACAAAGAAAAGGAATTGAATTGACAGATGGATTAATTGTTTGAGCTCTATCAGACACGTGAAGTCAAATTCTGGCTCCCTTTGACTTCTGCAGTGTCTTTGCAGCCTGGATGAACGTAGCAGAAACACTGGATAACTACACACACCATAAACCGGCTGTATCGTCACACCCAGACTGAACGCAGCAGCTAGCATCGCTCAAATACGCAGGATACATTTCCTCATGGAGAGTATAAAGTAACTAGGAAGCTTCCTGATGAAGGAAGCAGCAGAGAAATATGGTGAGACAGATGTTTAGCCTTGGCAGCACAAAGACTGGAACCGCTACCTTAGCTCCATCCGAAAACAAAAGAATCCACCTTCCAACAACTTAAGACTTGTGTTCATTATGTTTGGGTATTTCCTGAGAGCCTGAGGAAACAGAAGCTTTGTTCACCTGAGAGGAACACAGTCAGCCAGTGACTGTGCCTGAAGACAGCTTTGCTTGGAGAACAGTGACTCTGGTTCCATTCAGGAGATAATAATTCAGAACCAAAGGAGAACGGGCTTCTGGTAAACGACCACACACATTCTCTGAAGAGGACACACACCCTAACCCTAATGTGGACGCAAATCATTTTCACACAGAAACGTGTTTTAAATGTAGACGGCTTCATGCAGTCTGACTGTAAACAGGTCTGTTCTGGTGTTTGTGTCACCGTTTATATCACAGCAAACTGGATCTCTTTGGGACAAAAACAACAAACTGTGACCTCACTATTGTATGACATTTTATTAACGAATAAACGATTAAATAATCAAATGATTAATCTGTTGGGAAATTGACAGACTCAATACTAAAGTGTCAAAAAGACAATAAGTTAGTAATTTACTGTGTGTGTGAGAGAGATTAACAGTTATCTGATCTAAAGTTAATTATCTGTTTAAGCAGCGAGTCAGAGGAGGAACAGGAAGAGGGTTTAGTGTGGCAGGTGAACTTTATTGATTTATCCACTAAAGACTAACAGAGGGGGTGTGGGGGGGCTCTTCAGAGCTGTTTGAAGTTTGGACACACTCCATCACTCCATACCTCTGACACCCCCACCCCCCAGCACACAAACTTATAGCTTCAGCACATTTCAATACAAGTCACGACAGAGTGAAAGATCCAGACTTTTCCCTCATTAGTGGGAACAGGAGGTGAGGTGAAGGTCGCCGGTGTGATTCCTGCCTGGTCCCAGTCTCATTACACAGCCCACTACCCACAGCATGGGGGGGGGGTCAACAGAGACACACACCAAACAAAGTTACAGCCTTCCTTCAGACAAACACTCCACAGCATCAAAACCATCAATCAGGGCTGAGACCATTAGTCAGCTAATCAATAAGTCAGAAAACTCAGCAACTTTGATAATCCATTAAGAATTGAAGTCATTTATCAAGGAAAAATGATATCATCATCAATATTTACTATAATATTAAAATATAAATATTGTTATCTTTATCTGCTTTTCAACACGTGAGGATTTGGAGTTTTTCATGTTTGTATCTCAGTCAACTGATTTTCACTACAGAGACACACACACACACACACACAGAGACAGACACACACACAGACAGACACACATACAGACAGCTACACACACAGAGACAGACACACACACAGAGACAGCTACACACACAGAGACAGACACACACACAGAGACAGACACACACAGAGACAGACACACACAGAGACAGACACACACACAGAGACAGACACACACAGAGACAGACACACACAGAGACAGACACACAGAGACAGACACACAGAGACAGACACACAGAGACAGACACACAGAGACAGACACACACACACACACACAGAGACAGACACACACACAGAGACAGACACACAGAGACAGACACACAGAGACAGACACACACAGATACACAGAGACAGACAGAGACACACACACAGACATACAGACAGCTACACACACACACACACACACACAGAGACAGACACACACAGAGACAGACACACACAGAGACAGACACACACAGAGACAGACACACACAGAGACAGACACACACACACACACAGATACACAGAGACACACACACAGACATACAGACAGCTACACACACACACACACAGAGACAGAGACACACAGAGAGACACACACAGAGACAGAGACACACACACACAGACAGCTACACACACAGACACACACACAGACACACACACACACACAGATACACAGAGACACACAGAGAGACACACACACACAGACAGACAGAGACACACACACACACAGGGGCAGGCCCCCACCTGCAGCAGCCTCTGGCTGAGTTGCTCACATTTTTTAAACGCCTCAGTAAGAATGCAGTGTGTGTCTGTGTGCGTGTAGCTGTCTGTGTGTGTGTGTGTGTGTGTGCGTGTAGCTGTCTGTGTCTGTGTGTGTGTGTGTGTGTGTGTGTGTGCGTGTAGCTGTCTGTGTGTGTGTGTGTGTGTGTGTGCGATGCTAATCTGTGTGTGGTGCCTGTGCGACAATAGCTGTCTGTGTGTCTCAACAATGTAACTGTCTGTGTGTGTTAACTGTCTGTGTGTGTGTGTGGCTGTGGCAATGTGTAACCTGTCCTAATGTGTAATGAAGTATGTGTGTGTGTAACTGTGTGTGTGTGTGTAAACAATGTAACTGTCTGTGTGTGTGTGTGTGATAATGTAGCTGTCTGTGTGTGTGTGTGTGTATTAACTGTCTGTGTGTGTGTGTCTCTATGGCACAACTTCTCTGTATTAGTAATGATAAATGATAATGCTGTGTCTGTGTGTGTGTGTGTGTGTAACTGTCTGTGTGTGTGTGTGTAATGTAACTGATCTCTGTGTGTGTGTGTGGTAGCAGCTGTCTGTGTGTGTGTAGCTGTCTGTGTGTGTGTGTGTGCCAGCTGTCTGTGTGTGTGTGTGTGTGTGCTTGCTTTGTCTGTGTGTGTGTGTGTGTGTAGCTGTCTGTGTGTGTGTGTGTGTGTAGCTGTCTGTGTGTGTGTGTGTGTGTAGCTGTCTGTGTGTGTGTGTGTGTGTAGCTGTCTGTGTGTGTGTGTGTGTGTAGCTGTCTGTGTGTGTGTGTGTGTAGCTGTCTGTGTGTGTAGCTAATCTGTGTGTGTCTTAGCTGTCTATTATTAGTAATATGTAGCTGTCTGTGTGTGTGTGCTTAGCTGTCTGTGTGTGTGTGTAGCTGTCTGTGTGTGTGTGTAGCTGTCTGTGTGTGTGTGTAGCTGTCTGTGTGTGTGTGTGTGTGTAGCTGTCTGTATGTGTGTGTGTGTCTCTGTGTGTGTGTGTGTGTGTAGCTGTCTGTATGTGTGTGTGTCTGTGTGTAGCTGTGTGTGTGTGTGTGTCTCTGTGTGTAGCTGTGTGTGTGTCTAGCTGTCTGTCTGTGTGTGTGTGTAGCTGTCTGTATGTCTGTGTGTGTCTCTGTGTGTGTGTGTGTAGCTGTGTGTGTGTCTGTGTGTGTAGCTGTCTGTATGTGTGTGTAGCTGTGTGTGTGTGTCTGTGTAGCTGTCTGTATGTGTGTAGCTGTCTGTATGTGTGTACCTGTGTGTGTGTGTAGCTGTCTGTATGTGTGTGTGTGTGTAGCTGTCTGTGTGTGTGTGTGTAGCTGTCTGTATGTGTGTGTGTAGCTGTGTGTGTGTGTCTGTAGCTGTGTGTGTGTGTGTGTCTGTGTAGCTGTCTGTGTAGCTGTCTGTGTGTGTGTAGCTGTCTGTGTGTGTGTAGCTGTCTGTGTGTGTGTAGCTGTCTGTATGTGTGTAGCTGTGTATATGTCTGTGTGTGTGTGTCTGTGTGTGTGTAGCTGTCTGTATGTGTGTAGCTGTCTGTATGTGTGTAGCTGTCTGTATGTGTGTAGCTGTCTGTATGTGTGTAGCTGTGTATATCTCTGTCTGTGTGTGTGTGTGTGTGTGTATGTGTGTGTGTCTGTGTAGCTGTGTGTGTGTGTAGCTGTCTGTATGTGTGTAGCTGTCTGTATGTGTGTAGCTGTCTGTATGTGTGTAGCTGTCTGTATGTCTGTCTGTGTGTCTGTGTGTGTGTGTATGTGTGTGTGTCTGTGTGTGTGTCTGTGTGTGTAGCTGTCTGTATGTGTGTAGCTGTCTGTATGTGTGTGTACCTGTGTGTGTGTGTAGCTGTCTGTGTGTGTGTAGCTGTCTGTGTGTGTGTAGCTGTCTGTGTGTGTGTAGCTGTCTGTATGTGTGTGTGTACCTGTGTGTGTGTGTGTGTAGCTGTCTGTGTGTCTGTGTGTCAAGTCAAGTTTATTTATAAAGCACATTTAAAAACAACAGCAGTTGACCAAAGTGCTGTACAATCAAAGTAGCAAAAACCCATAAAACACAATAAAAACATACAAAAGACAATAAAATAAAAAATTAAAAGAGCAACTCTCATACTAAATTAAAAGCCAAGGAATAAAAATGTGTTTTAAGACGAGATTTAAAAACAGGCGATGTAGGGGCCAGCCTGACATGCAGAGGCAACTCGTTCCAAAGTTTGGGGGCTACAGCTGTAAAGGCCCGATCTCCCCTGTGCTTCAACCTTGATGTTGGCACAACCAGAAGCAGCTGGTCAGCGGACCTGAGTGACCTTGATGGGACGTGTGGGTGCAGAAGGTCAGAGAGATAGGTTGGAGCTAGCCCATTTAATATTATTATAGGCAAACAATAAAATCAATCCTAAAACGTACAGGGAGCCAGTGAAGGGAGGCCAGTACGGGGAAACGTGCTCTCGTTTGTGTGTTCCTGTTAAAAGACGAGCTGCAGCATTCTGGACCAACTGCAAGCGTGATAGGGAGGCCTGGCTAACACCAACATAAAGCGCATTACAGTAGTGTGTGTGTGTGTGTGTGTGTGTGTGTGTGTGTGTGTGTGTGTGTGTGTGTGTGTGTGTGTCTGTGTCTTATCACAGGTCCAGCTAGCTGGCAGATTTGTGGTCCTGCTCAGTGTTCACTGTGGAGCAGCACTCCAGCCTGAAAACTACAATACTGCAATAAAAGCAGCAACACAGCAGCCTGGTTCTATTCCATGTATCCCTGGACTTATCTAGAGATCACTTCTGGATGTATGTACACAAACATTTAGCTGGACTCACTTCCATCTGAAAAACAGCTTCTGTGAGCCCACAAACTAGTGACACCTGCAGGAGGATTTAAACTGCTGACGTTTTGGCTTCTTTGATCATTTTCAACAGTTATTAGAAAACATATTTATATTTAGCAAAAGTTAGAAAAGTCGGATTTTAGTATCAGTTCCCAAACTCAGGAATCACACAGGCAACATTTCCAAATGATAAAATCCAAAACTGTAAGTGTACCTTTAAAACTCTGATCCAAAATTGAACACAATTAAAACTAATTAGAGCTGCCTGCCATGGAGGGCTGGGGGGGCAGAGGGGCGTAACCTGCCCCCATCTCGGCTCCCACATCAGACTGTGAAGCCAGCTTCTCCCCCTGCAGGCCTCAGACTGTGCATGCAGGACCGGTCCGGCTCTGTACTCTGAACACCTTCAGTACAAACACAGGAACATTTCTACCACAGACAGACACATCCAACCTGTCAGAGTATCACAGCTGCCTAATGAATAAGATGTATTCCCAGGATGGGACCAGACGTAGACTCTACACACTGACTAACAGTGCTGCTTCTTCTCCCTCTGGGATCACATTAAACTCTTCCTCTGCAGGTTAAACATCTTCACATCCGGTCCCAGTTTGTTCGTGATGTTTTGGGGCTCAGAAAAGCTGTAAAACTGTTAAACACTTTTGTTTCTGCTCCACTTCAACAGCAAAGTGTGAAACCAGCTGTAAAACACGCTCTGATGCATCCCGTCAGGTGATCCACAGCTGAAACATTCACCAATCTTCTCCTAACTTCTTCATACTATTTAGCACATTTACCTGTCCAGAAAACACATTAGAAATCCCCTGACCTTCCAGGAATTCCAGGACCAGTGAATAATGTTGAAAAAAGTCTTTCAGGTCCCTGAAGCCCAGCTTGAGAACGAATGTATTGAGGTGCAAATGTAACGTTTTTGTCTTTTCTTTCTATTCGCTGCACAGAGCACAGCCACGACGACTGAACACTTTAAGACCCTTTCATGAAAACTAGAGCAGAAAACTGAACACATTTCTCTATCAGAGCAGTGCACTAACAGAGCACAACATTTCAGACATTATAAAACCGAATTAAAGATACACAATGCTAAAATAATCAGGAATCAAAACACAGACACGTTTCTTTTGATTGATGATTCTGAATAAAAGAATCTGCAGCTGCAGAGTTCCAGCAGAAACAACAAACCTGCAGATAAAGCCAGCGGCCAGACAGACAGCAGAGTCTACAGGAGCAGCAGGAGGAGCAGGAGGAGGAGCAGCAGGAGGTTGAGTGCTGGCTGAACGAGCAAGGCACTTACCCTGTGTGACTGGAGTACGACTCCCACCCAGCTCCTCTCTGCACAAACGTTAAGTAATCCAAACTGAAACACCAACAATGACAACAAAGACCGGGACGAAGTGAGCGCGACGGAAAACACTCCAAATCTCTGGAACGTAGTCAAGGACAGAAGGAGAGCAGCTCCACAGTAGAGCTGAGACAGTAGAGTCAGCAGAGCTCCAGCAGGGAGAGAAATCAACATGTGTTCACAGAGAAGCTGCTCGACAAAATATCAGCCTGCAGGCTCAGACAGCTCCACCCCCACATCTCCCCTCTGTCTCTCTCTCTCTCTGTTGTTGAAGCTTGTGAGTCTCCATCAGATTCTCAGAGTTCACCAAACAGCCGGCAACACACACACAGACACACACACAGATTAAGTGTTGGCAGGAATTTACAGGACATTGTTTGGACAGCAAATCAAGTCTTTAAATAGTCCAGAAGAGTCCTCCTGAGCACCACAGTGAGAGCCGTGTGAGTCCTGATAATTTACAGCTGCTTCTTAGAGCTGCACTGATCAATATGTTCATATCAACAATGGCTCAAATGACTATGAGTGATGTTGAAGTGTCTCTGGTAGTGACGAACCCACCAAGATGTATCACCATCTCTGCAGCTCTAGATCTGGTTTTGCGGCACATTTCCCGTCTGGTTCAGTCTCAGATTGTCAGAATAAAAGCTGTAAAAAGCCACTGTAACGACCTGCTGCGCAGCCAACAGCAGACAGACACTGCACTAGGGCCATGTTAAAATCTTCCAACCGGCCACCGTCAGCCCAACAACCAAGAAACGCAGCAGAGTTCAGTAAAGAAACACACTAGAGTGCAGTAAAGAAACACACTAGAGTGCAGTAAAGAAACGCAGCAGAGATCAGTAAAGAAACGCAGCAGAGATCAGTAAAGAAACGCAGCAGAGTGCAGTAAAGAAACGCAGCAGAGTGCAGTAAAGAAACGCAGCAGAGTGCAGTAAAGAAACGCAGCAGAGTGCAGTAAAGACACAGTAGTGGGGCTGAACCTTCCCATATAGAGAGGTAGTTAAGAGGTGCAGACCATGAATCTAAAAGGGGGTTTGATATAATTAAGTCTGCAGGATTATAATTTGTAGGACACCTGGGAAAAGAAAAGTTGGAGAAAATGTGATTTATGTGAGCAGACGCATAGTTTCAGGAATGAAAGGAGGTTATTTTCCAATGGGGGCTCAGCTGTTTTAGAAACGTCTTGGTGTGGTCTCAGCAGCTTTTAAAGGAGTTTGGGTCAAGAAGTTCACTCACCACGTGGAAGGAGAACAGAAACCTTACATTCCAGGAAAAGAAAGAAAAACAGCTAAACTGCAGTGAGGTGTTTTTGTTGCATCAGACAGCATCTATGAGGGATTCTGACATAAATCCTGTCTGCTGGAAAGGTTAGATTGGGAAACGCTGGGTTGACTTATCGAGTTAATAACCAGCGTCATGTGACCGCTTAGCGGGATCACGATTGTTCGGCTCAGTGAAGCCAGATAACGAAAAGCAATCCTGGGTCTGTTGAACTGGCTTCGTAGTGCAGGCCTCAGGTGTGGTTCAACAGGAGTCATCTACGCCACCACGACTGCTGACTAACACCACACACCGTTTAAATAATCCTTAACATTCATATGCATTACATGGGCTGCTGCCACAGGCTTATTAAAGTGCATCTCCACACTTTGATGAGGAAAAAGTGAGGTGCACGTTCTTGTTGCATTGATTTATGATGAGTCTTTGACAAACAGGGCAGAGACTAAGTGACCATTAGCCATCTTTAGTGGTTGCTGTCCGATCGATTGGGGATGAAAAGCAACGTCAAGTCATAAATCATATTTGAGAATTAGACCAAAAACTGTATGTGCAGCTGTGCACCCTGATCATTTAATAGCATAGTTATGCTGTTTGTTCATTTGGAGGCTGCAAGCGGAGGCATC
Source organism: Macquaria australasica (assembly GCA_005408345.1). Lineage (NCBI taxonomy): Eukaryota > Metazoa > Chordata > Actinopteri > Centrarchiformes > Percichthyidae > Macquaria > Macquaria australasica. The sequence continues at coordinate 139,205 of SEMN01000921.1, read as the reverse complement.
CTTCGTCGGACTCTTTTTCAAACAGTGTGGGTCAGCTGTTCAGCCTGTCATTACAGCGTACTGCAGCAAAGATCTCAAGCTGATTTATTTTGTTTAATTGGAGAGCAGCCTGTAGGCTGTAATGTTTCAGTAAAATTAGATTTTCACACTATAGACCGCAAATGTCAGTTTAGGGAGTGCCCCGCCCCCTGCGCACATCGCACACACTCACACAGGCAATCACCGGTTGTTGGGCTGACGGTGTCCGGTTGGAAAAACATACAGCCCAATCCTAGTGCACAGGGTGTGTGGCAGGACAAACAGGATCATTAGCCTTTTGGCAGAGGTTGATGAAGACACTATCCAGTTTATTGATCAGAGTCTGCTTCGTTAATTCAAACAGAATACCAGAGCTCACAGCAACACAACAGGCAGCTCGGCCCATTTACTGTTTACTGCTAATGTAGGTTGCCTCCATAAAGACACAAACACAGGCACCAGGTGTATTTCAATCTCTTCTGAGGTCACAGAGTCTCTGTTATTGTTGTTCACCAGCCAGCATCACAAACAGGTGAACACAAACAGGTAAACTCTACCCTGCCAGTTCTTAAACCACATGGAGAAACAGACATGTTGCTGCTGCTGTTCTGTGGGTTACTGTTGTATCTGCTAATACTAAGTGGCAGGTGGCCCTCCTAACATCAGTGACCTTTGACCTCAGAGGGTCTTTAGTGGCCACAGAGGGACTGGCAGGGGTCTCTGGGGAGAACACACGACGGGGAATCAGAATGTATGAATAGTAAGCAGAATAGTAATGAATGTGTGTGTGTGTGTGTGTGTGTGTTGCAGGTCACAGCTGTGCTCCATTACACTCAGAGCTTCACAAAGACACTCAGACCAACGCCTCATCAGCCTTCAGTCGGCAGGTCAGGTGGGATTTCTTCCAACATCTAAACACAGCAGATGAGCTCATCAGTCACGTTGAACAGCAGCTCATAAATAACAAACTGCACTCCAAAAGTACAGACGCTAACTGACTGTCAATGCTTGTTACTAATTCAACTTCTTCCCGTAGTTGTGTGCTTTCTCTCCCTCTTTCTGCAGGTGTTTCTGCCTCCGGAGCTGTAGAGTCTGGATCTATGGTTGCAGCCACCTGCTGCCCCCGTGCTCCTATTACTGTTATTGCTCTTATTATTAGTATTACTATTATATTGCTATTAGTATTATTTCTGTTAATATTAACATCAATACCATTACCACAACTATTACTTTACATCTCTATGTGGAACTGTATTGTGCTGCTGTATGTTCTCTTTCCTCCTGCTCTCTCTCTCCCGCTCCCCCCCCTTCAACCCAACCGGTCGAGGCAGATGACCGCCCACCTAGAGCCTGGTTCTGGTTCTGGTTCTGCTCGAGGGTTCTACCTGTTAAATGGAGTTTTTCCTTGCCACTGTCTCCTGGTGCTGCTCATGGTGGGAACTGTTGGGTCTCTGTAAATATAAAGAGTCGGTCTAGACCTGCTCTATTCGAAAAAGTGCCCTGAGATAACTGTTATGATATGGCGCTATATAAATAAAACTGAATTGAATTGTCAAATCAATATAGCAGTAGATGCCACATGTCTCCACAGCAGCAGGTCAGTGCTGTCAGTATCACACTGGACCTGTTCTGCCACAGTACTGCTGTGCATTACAACCAACAGCCAATGACCCAGTCCAATACACTGAATTAGTAACGGGCCCGATGCAGACCTTGTTACATAGATCAGGTATCAGCCACGATCCAGTTAGTTTATTAACTTAAATCACAATAAACATCTAAAATAACTTTACATGATCAAATTAAAACATTATGTCCAAGCAATATTCCATAGACAATACAATTTAATACATTAAAGCTGGGGGAGGCAAAACCTTCCTCCTCTCTCTCTGCTGCCTCGTGTCACTCCGCTAAGCTCCTCCCACCAAACCCACAACTTGGACCGGCAGCAGAAGGAGTCGGTTCCCCAGTGAAACCGTATCCCTCGTAGGGCTCGCTCTCCACGGCGTGAGCCCCACCGAGACCGCGGTCCCTCCCGCCACGACCTGTTTTCTCAGAGATGCCCCTCCAGCGCTTCGCGGCCACAGAGCAGAGCGCCCCAGGCTTCAGAGGCAGCTGTTTAAGTAGAGGTCTCCTCTCAGACCACTTGAATTACAATATGCTGCACGGTTAATATGGCATTTTTGCCCAATGACGCCAAAAGAAAACTGCCTACCCCACCTTTAAATACAGTTTCTGTGTCAGTATAAAATTCAGTGTTTCTGCTGTAAGTTGCATTCATTCAGTCTGGCGCATCATACTGTGTGTGTTCTGTACTGATGCAGTGAAGGAGCTGGTAGCAGGAGATATCTGTGCATCTCTAAACTCAACACTGGGGGACAGTCATGTGGCTGAAGCTGGATCATCACAACTGATTCAAACTGAACTCACCTGTTCTGTCAGGAAGCAAACTTCAGTACTTTGGAGTATTGATCTCCCTGACTTCATTTCAACAGTCTGTTTATCCTTTGTGTTTGTTATTGACTCTTACCTTTATATGATGATTGTCCTTCAGGTTGGATGTTAGCAGTCTGCTTGATTAAGTGGCATTAAACCGACCTGCAACCAACCACAGAACGGGACGTTTATCACAGACATGTAAAGATACATCAGTTTCATTTGATTCTTATTTTATTAAAAAGAGAAAGCAACACTTCAGACTGACACGTTCAGGTGTTTCTGGCCAGCTTAAAGCATCTAAGCAGCAAACGTTTATGTCCTATCGCTGAATATCCTGTGAGTGAGTGACTTGGCTGAAGGTAACGTTCATTTACACCGTGCAGCAGCAGCCAGGCCCGGACACAAAGCCATGATGTTGGCAGGGAAACCGCCCGTCTCTGACTCTGTGCTTCACGTCACTTTGTGCTGTACTGTAGCAGGAATGTGTGGATTCAGCCAGACGGAGCACAGAAATAGAGAGCTGTCTTTACACCCTCTGCTGAAGACTGAAGAGGAAGAGGTGCAACTCCTCCATCAAACCCTGCAGCTCTGAGGGTCCGGGCTAGCGCTGGCAGAACTCATGATTAATGACTGCTGGCGGAGTCACTGTGACTTTTTGTTCAATGAATTACGAGTGTGAAGCTAAACAAAACGACACATCGTTAACAAGCTTGGAAAATCTGCTCTCTGCTGTGAGCTGGATGGAAGTCAGAGGGAGCAATAAGATAAGAACTCACAGTATAAGATATACGGCCAGACCATAATGCACAGGTTTGTTCCTATAGGTTAACACATGCAGGGTAAGCTCCACAGGTGCGTTAATACAGATCCTGTATACTGCACATTACTGTCCTACTTTAAGGAAGCCACGTGTTTACATGAAGCTGCACTCTTTATAAAAATGAACCTGTGAAGACGGTTGGACAAGCTGTGAACATCACATCTGCTGTTGTTGTGGTAACACAGTGCAGACAGACAGAAGCAGGTGGCAGGTGTGTCAACTGACTTCATACCACAGAGAAATGAAATCTGGGGCCAGGCTGGAAATGTTTGATTAGTACAGCTCGGTTCTTGGTGTCAAAGACTTGATCCCGTGCTGGCCAGGTCCACATTACAGTCTCTCTGATCAGGTCTGGTTGGGTCCTGTTATATTGCTGCAGGTCTCAGGTCTTTGTGTCAATACAGATTGTTTAATACCTGGTGACAAGGTGACTCTCGACAGGTAAAGGCCGCTAGTGTCTGGAACTCGATCAACATCAAAATAATACTTTCCAATACCTTACTTTGAAAAATATAAACAGCAAATGTTAAATGATTTAAATCAGGAAAAATCTGATCCAAGATCAACAAGATTAACAAGATATCTGAAGCCAACTTTCAGTCCTTGACAGTTTTCAAAGTGTCGAGGTTTGAGCCGCTTTGAGCTAAATGCTAATATCAGCATGTTAGCAGGTATATTGTTTACCATGTTCACCATCTTAGCTTAGCGTGTTAGCATGCTAGCTTGTTAGCAGTAAACAGCAGCTGAGGCTGATGGGAATGTCTGTAGTTCTGCAGGTATTTGGTCATAAACCAAAGTGTTGGACACATCAACATGTTGACCTGATGGTGGCGCTAGATGAAAAGTCAGAGGATCAGCAGAGTTCTTACAGTTCATCCTGAGGGGAACATGAACGATGAACCACATTTCACCACAGTCCATCCCATAATAGTTGAGATTTGTTGCACCTACACAGCCATTAGGCTCCCAGTCTACATTAAAATGGCTCCCTGCCTTCTCTCTTTTCTTGCTGAGTGCATATTTTTATTTTGTCCCGCTGTTCTGTTGTGCTGAGCTGGTCATTTAAAAACGGCAGTAGTCTAGTTCTGAACCTCGGCCCTGAAGGGGCCTCTGTGGAGTCTCCCTTAAATCCAAACCTTTGAGGAGTCCGCCAGGCTTCCCTGGAGGGCTCCATAAACCCGACGCTTCACCCTGACTGCAGCTTCAATGGCCTCAAACCAGCCTCCTTTCATAGGACTGCTGAATATGGAGAGGAAAGGTGGAGGGCAGGAGGGTGAGCGGGGTCAGCCCCAGTTACACTTCATTTATACAGGAAGTACTGAGAGACGGACTAACACACTGGTGGTTTGGCTCGGCACATGACATCTGCTGACAATAAGGAAAGACAGAGTCATACAGATTTACCCCTTAAGTCATCTGTTCATATGCTGCCTGTTTATTTCCTGTGCTGTCAGGCGTTTGCTCTCACGTCCTACAGAGGACAACAGCGCCACAAGAAAACACCAGCAAATACACAAAACACCTTCACCAGCTTAACACCACACATGGCACATTTACAAAACATCCTTTGTGTTTTTACTTAGTTCCATTTTGCTCTTTAGGACTAAGATAAGCCTTTATTGATCTTTGGTCCAATTAGTTTGTTAATTGACTTTATTTGCAGCGTTTCATCTAAAAGCGGCGTATGTTGTTAACGTGGTGAAGATGTTTTGCACATTGAGCTCCCTCTCCACCGTACATTACAGCATTGTTGGCACTTTGTCCGTGTGCGTAGTTGAGTGAGGTGTTTCCACATTTGTGAATCCTTAAAAGTTTATTTGCATTTGTTGTATTGTTAGTGTATAAACTGAAACTATTTATCAGATTACATGTTAATCTTTTATTTGTGCAGCATGTTTGCTTTGTAGAAATCCTCTGTCGTGCATCTGTCTCACGCTGTCTTCTCTAACAGCATCGTGTGCAGGTGTAAACACACCTCTCCCAGCTGCACCTGAAACCTTCTGCAGTGCTTTGATGACAGAGTGCAGAGAGGACGGGATGTCCAGCATGCAGTCACATGCAGTGAGTCTCAGCCTCCCACTGGCTGAATGGAAAGTGGTGATTATCCAGCACAGGCTGCCTTGGTGGGCCACTTTGTGTCCTGTTCTGTATAATTACTGCTGCTGTGTGAGCTGAGGGGGACTGAGGCATCCACACAGGATGACAACACATCTATAAACACCACATCGCTGTGCTCTGGTGGAAAATTACTGCTGTGTGCTCAGAGCTCTCTGAGCGACAACACAACTCATCAGAGAAGAATGTGAGCAGGTTTCCACCTCGCAGAACAATTTACAGCCAGCCAATCAGGACGAGGGCCAGGCCTGGAGCTAAGCCCTCACAGAATAGCTTCATTCCTGGCCGGTTGGTCCGGGGCCGGTGCTTCTGTTTGCAAAGAAAGACAAGGACCTCCCAACTGGGCAGCCACATTCCCCTGTGGCTGCAGGATTGATTATTGACCACCAGTCAGAGCGATGGTACGAGCAGTTTATCAAACACCTCTCTCACGCTCTGCTGCAGTGACTGGCCGTCCTCTCTTCATGAGTTCTACAGACAGATGCTAACAGCTAATTGTTATGAACGAGTGCTACTTGTATGTAACGTTGAGCCTAATTAGCCACGAATCTTAAACTTAGCTGAGACCAACCAGCTCCTCCTCTCCACCAACAGAGTCTGTTCACATCAGCAGGAGGAGGAGCTGTAGACCTGCACTGCAGTTCAGCAGTATGTGAAGTTCTTCTAATGGTTTTCATAGCCTGTACATGCTCGTCAATAAAGAGATGTGGTATTAAAGGTATTAAAAAAATAAACGTTACAGGTGAAGATGAAGGCTCTCTAAATACTGGTGTCCTGTTAGAAAAATAAACTTCAATCTTAAAATATATATTTATTCTCCTCTTCATATTTTTGCAGAATTTGTAAGATTAATGTTATTGGTTCGTATCAGCCACAACAAACAGATGATCAGTTACAGAATAAAAAGGAGTTCAAATACATCCAAATATATCAGAATACTCTTTCAAATTGGTCCAGAAATCTACCTGACTGATGAAACAGGATTAGAAACATTTTGAAGTATTTCCTGTTTTTAATGGTTTTAAAGGTTTTTGACAGAGTTAACAACATGCTACATCACCAGGGTGCTTTGTGGCCCCTTTGGGCTACTTAAAGCCCTGTTTGGCCTGTTTGAGAAATGTCTGTTCCTAAAGGACTGCCATGTGACTGGATAAAATAAGCTGTGATTCTGATGTTACTGGCTGTTGGCGTCCTTTCAGCAGTATATCAACAGTTTTTAATTTCTTAGAGAAAATGTTTCTATCCCCGTCAGTGCAGACATCACTGAGGCAGGTGGAGGTGAACTCCCTGATTTCGTCACTGTGGATGTTCTGGTTGAAGACCTCAGCAGAGAGCTGAGAGGACGGGTTGGCATTGTGTGGATACCTCAGCTCAGAGCAGCAGGGCAGAGTTAAACAGCAGAATCAGAGTGTCCTCCTCCTCATTATACGCCCTGTTTCCTCAGTCTGCTGTTTAAGGCTGGCCTGCCTGCTGTCTGACTAACCCAACAATTAGCCTCTGATTTACACCCACCAGGCCAGGTGAGGCTGCTGCTGGATACACAAACATTAACATCCATTTAGCTGCTGTGTAGAAACAAAGAGAGACGACCAAGGCGTCCGGCTGACCTGCAGCACATAAACATCCATCTCTTACCGCGCTCGTCTCTGTTCCTCTGCACTGACACGATGAGTCAAGTCCAGACCTGCAGCCGGCCCAATCACAGTCCTGCAGGTGGAAGGTAACACACAGCTTTCAGGGACAGCTACTGAGGTGACACCATCATCTTCATCTTCAGTCACATGGCATGAACCATCACTTGCATCCGTTTCAGTCTCTATTATATAAACTCCAACCGTGCTTCATACAACACATCATGAAGATGTATCATCCCTGGCACTTTCTAAACAGGACTGAAGTGAGGGGCTGTCTCACAGAAAGCTAACCTTGACTGGGATTTAAGATAGATGTTGATATATTTCACAGGATAAATACAAAACCTAAACCTGCTGATGGCGCTACAGGAAAGGTCAGGGGACCACTAGAGTAACTAGGATTTATATTTGTACTAAAATTCATGGCAATCAATCTAATGATTATTGAGATATTTCAGCCCGGACCAAAGTGGTGGCTGACACCACACATCCCAAGTGCCACGTCACCAGCGAGGCTAAAACCTGACAACCCCAACCAAGATCTGTAACTAAGCATCACAAAATGAACTAAACACGATAACCAAATAATGCTTTTCAGTCATTTCTCCAGTAAAAACTCTAAACTGGTTCCAGCTCCTCCAGAGTGAGAATGTGCTGCATTTCTGTTTCATCTAATTCCAGACTGAATCAGACTGAATTAACAGTTTCATTGATCAGTTCGGACTCTGGTTCGGTGCTTCCAGGTCTCTGGTCTTCAAATGTGGTTTAACTAATCCAGACTAACGTGCTGTTATCAGGCTGAAATAATCCTGTTTATTCTCAAGCAGCAGTTTGAGGATCCTTTTGTTCATTTGTCCATAATCATGAGTGAAGTGAGGAACAGAAACATCAGACCAACACTACACAAACACTGCATGATACTGCTATTATACATCAACAGACTAAATGTCTTTCTCTGGATCAAACCATCCAGCTTCAGCTTGGCCGGCCTTCCTCTGGAAAACGAACAGAGCCATCTGAGGAAGAACGCTCTCCCTGCTGCCAAGCTTCAAGAAGTTTAAACATCCTCTTTCCTATGCTTCAGAAAGCTCTCAGTAAACCTCTCCAGCAGACTGCTGAGGTGTGAGGCTCACAGCTTATGGGTTTGTTGGAGAAGAAGAGTGAGGCTGTGATTCAGAGGATAAACTCTGAGCAACACAAACAGCTGAGGGCTTCCACAGCTACAGATCTGAGAACAGTTGTTGTAAAACAGATGTGTCACGCTCCATGTGTGCAGGACAGCTGGGGTTTCCATTACAGCCAATCCTCCACCTCTAAAGAGGCAAAGTACTCTGGGAGAAAATACTTTTCATCAAATCCTCAATGGACAGATATAACTGCTGTGTAGGACATCGTGATAACGATCACAACTGCTGGAATCAGAACAGAATCAATAACAGAGCCAAGACAGTATATTTGTTATTAACATGCGAGTAATCTCAGAAGGAGAAGATACAGAAGTCTGCAGTGTACAGACCAAGCCTTTACTAACACAGTGGCATGTGTTTATCTTAGCTTCTGCAGACCCAGACTGGTTAATACAGGCAGAGCTTCACCTGCAAACAGGGACACGGTCAATATCTCATGGCAGGTCAGACTCTGTATACCATTGAGAGCCACCACATACCAGCAGGTATACTGAGACAGCATGCCACAGGCAGGAGACTGCCATCTGCTGGAATGTAAGAAGACTGCAACTGGACCGCATCAGTCCCTGTGCCCCACAAAGCTCCGACACTGTGTATTCTGACCATTTCTTTGAACAAACTTTACAAATCTACACACGTTCAACATTATTAGCATTACAACCGCCAGAAATGAAACATTATGGTTTTTAGTTTCCTATAGTTGTATAATTGTACATCGAGGCTGCAACTGTCAATTATCAATTAATCTGCAGATGACTCTCGATTTATCATTCAGTCTATTAAATTTCCATAATGGAAAATACCCATCACTTCTTCCTGAAACTAAGGCGATAGCTTCAAACATCTTGCTTTGTCCGACCAACAGAACAAAACCCAAAGAGATTCAGTTTACGATCACAGTCAAGGTCATAATCAAGTTGCCAAATAATTTTCTGTTGACTCGAGCAACTAATTAATTTCTAGACTAATCATCTCAGCTCCATTGTCCATCCCAATTTTTTTTTCAAGCCATAATCGCACTGAATGAAACAGTGCTCAGCTCATAAAAGTCTTTAAACTGGTGAAACAGGTGCTGAACCTTCAGGTAAAGTCTGTTTAATTCAAAGATGCAGAGCCATTCCTCAGAGCGCACTAACAAACACCAGCTGATTCCCATTAATACATACTGTACATTTAATTTATACACAAGCACAACGTAAAACCGCTGACATCCAGCAGCCACACCAACCACAGCAGCCCGTATGGGCAGCCTCAGGTGTCACCCCACCCCACAGCATGGAGCTGCAGGGTGGGGTGGGACAAAACACACCACCCAAGGCTGCAATATACTGTAGAAGAAATAATGTGGGGTACAACTGAACCCTCACTTTCCCTCCAACTGACTCTGAATAAAGATAAAGGTTGCTGCATCACATTTGTTCTGACTGACTCCGGACATGTTACTTATAATGACTGACCAGTTATATTCTGCTAGTTAATGCTAACTCTGGGCTAGCCGAATCTCTAGCTAATGACTCCGCTAACCCGCTTCACTATTATCTACAGCCACGTCACAGGACTCACCTGGCTCACCTGCCTCAGGTAACAGTGACTTACTAACATTTCGACACCGCCTCAGCGAATGCTAACGCTAGCACGCTAACTCTCAACATCTAACAAGCATCACGAGCACGCGGCGCCGCGTTAAACACACGCGCAGCCGCGTTAAACACACGTGGCGCGTTAAACTCGCGCCGCCGCGTTAAACACGCGTGGTGGCGCGTTAAACACGTGGCGCCGCCGCTCTAACGGGTCCTCGGGCTCACCGCCAACACGGCGTGCTTCTGGTGTCCTCGGTGTTTCATGCATGTGCGTTAATCTCGCGCTTCATACGCAGCGAACAAGGCAACGTCACTTCCGGCCGCCTAATTTGTTTAGTTTAACAATCAATTAAAACGCTTACTTGTTGATCAGGTGATCAGACACAAAGTGTGAGTAGAGCTCAGCTGGTAACACTTGAACCCGTCCTACCAGTACTGTGGATATCCTGATTTAGACCATATGTAGGAGTTTAGTGGCTGTTCTGATCTGTTCGGATTGATGGAGCTCTACTGTTCACATTATAGAAGCAACAAGTAACACATATTCTAAGTAATACTGTATAGCTGTGTATTGTCTTATACCCAGTCATTCAAACCCTGACCGTGTAAGTTAGCTGCATGCTACAGTTTGAACTGCAAAGTCAGACTGTCCTCAATCCAATCATATGGATGTTTCCTGTAACTTGTTTCATCCAGCTGAACTGAGGTCTTCTTGTTTTCTGCTGAATGTGGGTGTAAACTCATCATGTGTTTATCACTTTGTTGCTCCTGGTATGCTGTTGGTATATGTGGTACTGTCTGCTCAGGTCGCCACAGCTGCCACGTGATGTTTTGTGCCAATGCGACCACACCTGTTGGACACACACCTGCACTGTGCCCGTAAAAGTAGGCCTATTGATTGGGCCATTACAATGTAGAGAGACCTCTTTTCTAGTTTTGTCTTATGAGAAATTATGAATAAATGTCTTCCTGTTTCCTCCCAGGCCTTGTTGTCCACATCATGCAGTGGTTAACGTTGGACACCACAGAGAGAAACACCAGCCTTATCAAAGTGTGTCTGCCACAGTAGTTACCATGGTAACAGATCCTGGTTTGGACTAGAGCCATCATGCCAGGGTTAAACCCAAAGTTAGCTGGCTGACCCACTAATCCTGTTTAAAGGTGGGGTAGGCAGTTTTCTTTTGGCGTCATTGGGCAAAAATGCCATATTAACCGTGCAGCATATTGTAATTCAAGTGGTCTGAGAGCAGACCTCTACTTTAGCCCCTCTTCAGTCTTCAGCAGAGGGTGTAAAGACAGCTCTCTATGTCTGTGCTCCGTCTGGCTGAATCCACACATTCCTGCTACAGTACAGCACAAAGTGACGTGAAGCACAGAGTCAGAGACGGGCGGTTTCCCTGCCAACATCATGGCTTTGTGTCCGGGCCTGGCTGCTGCTGCACGGTGTAAATGAACGTTACCTTCAGCCAAGTCACTCACTCACAGGATATTCAGCGATAGGACATAAACGTTTGCTGCTTAGATGCTTTAAGCTGGCCAGAAACACCTGAACGTGTCAGTCTGAAGTGTTGCTTTCTCTTTTTAATAAAATAAGAATCAAATGAAACTGATGTATCTTTACATGTCTGTGATAAACGTCCCGTTCTGTGGTTGGTTGCAGGTCGGTTTAATGCCACTTAATCAAGCAGACTGCTAACATCCAACCTGAAGGACAATCATCATATAAAGGTAAGAGTCAATAACAAACACAAAGGATAAACAGACTGTTGAAATGAAGTCAGGGAGATCAATACTCCAAAGTACTGAAGTTTGCTTCCTGACAGAACAGGTGAGTTCAGTTTGAATCAGTTGTGATGATCCAGCTTCAGCCACATGACTGTCCCCCAGTGTTGAGTTTAGAGATGCACAGATATCTCCTGCTACCAGCTCCTTCACTGCATCAGTACAGAACACACACAGTATGATGCGCCAGACTGAATGAATGCAACTTACAGCAGAAACACTGAATTTTATACTGACACAGAAACTGTATTTAAAGGTGGGGTAGGCAGTTTTCTTTTGGCGTCATTGGGCAAAAATGCCATATTAACCGTGCAGCATATTGTAATTCAAGTGGTCTGAGAGGAGACCTCTACTTAAACAGCTGCCTCTGAAGCCTGGGGCGCTCTGCTCTGTGGCCGCGAAGCGCTGGAGGGGCATCTCTGAGAAAACAGGTCGTGGCGGGAGGGACCGCGGTCTCGGTGGGGCTCACGCCGTGGAGAGCGAGCCCTACGAGGGATACGGTTTCACTGGGGAACCGACTCCTTCTGCTGCCGGTCCAAGTTGTGGGTTTGGTGGGAGGGGCTTAGCAGAGAGAGAGGAGGCAGCAGAGATAGAGGAGGAAGGTTTTGCCTACCCCAGCTTTAATTAAACAGAACTTTGGTATTCTTCCAAACACTGTCAGTGTGTTTTCTTTGGATTATTTTAATATTCATTTTGTAAATATCGCCCAGCCCTGCTATATTTAGCCTTTTCTGGGAGAAAGTGTTTGTCTTCCCAGCCAATCCTCTTTGGGTATATTTACCTGACTTCATGTATTTTTTCCACAGGAATGAATCCACATAATTCCTTTGTAAAACAGTTTAATAATTATCCAATATAATTTCTGCATTGAGTTCAGGTATAGCAGAAAATGTGCTCAAGTATTAAAAGTAAAGGACAATCATTACTGAACGCTACAACAAAATCAGGGAGCGAGTCTTTAACCTGTAGTCAGCATTTTAATGTTGTCTAACTACTTTACATTCTGATGGGGATTATTAATTATAGCGATACAACAAACAGGCTTTAGTATGTGAAAAGTAACTACAGCCATCAGATGGAGTAAAAAATACAATGTTTCCCTCTGACGTGGTGGAGACAAAGTAAAATACGTAAACCTCTGCACAAATCACACATTGTCTTCTTAAACTCGTTAGACTGAAGCAGGTATCAGTAAAGAAGCACAGTCAGCCGTGTTCATTCAGAAAAACACCTCACATTTATTGGCTTTTAGTTCTCTGGGCAGAAGCCAAAGCTAACAAATATTTGGCACAAAGACAAATTTGTTTCATTCGACTTTCCACACAACGACCTGAATCACACATGAAACAAAACCCTCTGAGACAAAAACAGACGTGGTGCTCTGCAGCACATTCCTGTGTCTGTGTTCAAATAAAGAGTGATTAAAATAGCCACACTGACGCTGACAGCTGGATGAAACACTGCAGTGATGATCAACAGGACTGACGGTTAACCTCACAACTGCTCTGATGTCAGCTCCAGTTCAAGGAGCTTAACAGAGTAAAGGCCTCTCTACAAGCAGCAACATGCTGCTGTTTCTGTCTGTTATTACAGTCACTGCTGTACAAAGAAGCAACAAGACAGACAATTCACACCATGAACAGCCCGCTGCACCAGCTCAACAGTTACTGCATCATCAATTCAGGTGCCAAGAAATCAATACTCAAGTTCAACAGGAGTTTAAAGCCAACAGCAGCCACAGTGACCTGCAGGGTGAAAACCTGAAGCAGTTTGATGCAGAAGACTGAGCTTTGAAAACAGGACGGTGACCAGAATATTCTCCTGTTATACTCAGATCATTATTGCTCTTTGCCACTTAATTTATTCACACGTGAATAAATGACTTCTTCATTGGTAGGTGCTCCTTTATGTTGTGTTCATGTCATGTGGAAATTATCATTTTCCATCCAAGTCGCAGTTATGACTGGGACGTTCTGATGGATCTGACTTGGTGCTAAATAATAAGGAAGTGCCTGAAAATCAAAAACAAATATGGATGCCACATACATAGCAGCTGAAGTTCATTGTTAACATCATTGATTGAGTGTTGAAGTTATTCTCCTTATTAGTAACCATTATTAAGAGTGTAACTGTGAGCAAGGCAGGATCACCTCTCAAGTTCTGCATCCTGTTTGTGTTTGTCTTGCTGTTTTGTTCTGTCTGAGAACGAGCCTGTGAGACAGCTAACCCTCCAGGGATGAGAAACTGACAGCGGCCATGTTGAGATGTCTGATGATGAGAACATCATGGAAACCGTTCCTGTTGCTAGCTTCCATCCCACATGACCTGAACGCAACACTACAGGTGTTTTGCATTTAACAGCATCTGAAATGTGTGATGTTGCAGCAACATTGGACTAGACATTGTGTAGAGACAGAAGTCCTTCCACCTGCAGGTAAACTGCTGCAGCAGCTGCTGGAGGTTCATCAGGGTGAAGCAGCTGAAGCAGAGTATGACAGCAGCGACACAACAGACTGAAAACTAAAGACACCATCACAGAAACATCTTTCAGTGTGTACACAGCCTGCTGGTGGAGTAATAAACCTGTGCACGGTATGATGATTGGACTCACACACACACACACACACACACACACACACACACACACACACACACACACACAGGAACACTAAATCAACACACAGCTACACAACAGAGTAAGGCAGTTAGAGACACTGTATAAATGTTCATTATGCTCTTTTTACACACTTTGGTCATTCAAAATAAACTACTCTGTAGATCTTATATATTTGCAGCTTTACAAAATACATTTTTAGATTGTATATGAGCAGCTTTGACAGAATAAATATAGGTTTGTCACATGTGTGGATGCATGTTTACACCTGTGTGGAAATAAGGCTTTAAAAAGCTTCTACCAGCTCAGTTTAAAGGGCGACTGTGAAGCTGTGCAGGGTTTCATTAAAGGATCATCACAACATGGCTCTGTTCAGCATTTCTATCAGCTGGGATGAGACGATGGACACAACTACAAAAATAAGACCCACGTTGTAATAAACCAGAATGATCCTCCTCAGAATGGCCCTCTGACAGTCAGTCAGTGTCCACCTGCGGCAGGATGACGCTTTGATTGATTACATAGTACTTATAGAAGAATTGATCAACACTACACAGTTTTTCCTATAAACATCTACAGAAGAGCAGCAGCGTTAAGTTCATTCTGTCCATGAATGGTTTCATAACTTTGAGCCCAATAGCGCCCCCAAACTGTGAACTGTGGTGATGTTTAACAACAGTGAGCAGTAGAGTATCAGTCTGCTGATATTCTTCTTCTCATCATTAAATCTCATGTTCCAGCAGTGGGTGTATCTGCTAACAGGTTCTGTGTGTGTCTCACAGCCTGATCAATAAAAACTATTAAACACATCAGTGAGCCTTCATCACCATCAACACACACACTGGAGTTTATCTACACACCGTCCTGCTGCCCCAAATACTCACTAGAGACCCACACGTGGATTCATCCGCCGCTGAAAATAGTCCCCAACAAAGTCACTATTTCCTCCTGTTAGTCTGATAAAAACTACAGTGAGCAGCTGTTTGAAACATCAAACTATAGATTTGTGTTTTTAAAGATTTACGTCTTCAGCAGGAACCAATGGGCTGAGAGCCACAGACAGGAAGTCAGACAGGACTGAGAGACGGACTGTTGTTGGTTTGAGTCTGAACATGAGATTTGATGACAATAAGAAAACTATAGAATAAAACCAGACTGATCGTTAAGTTTCTCTACATGAACTGCTGGCTAACAGACTAACAGAAACCGCCATGTGACAGTGTTATTGTGTGTCAAGTGATTGACAGGAAGCAGAGTGTGACAGCATTGATGTTGAAAAAGACTCAGCTGGGCTCAGTGAAATGAGAACAGTTTCTCTGTGTTCTCGCTGTTGTTTCTATATAAAACAGCTGATATCTGCAACTATGATACGGACAGAAGAAGCTTATAAAATAACATTTAAAAAGATTTTCCCATCAGCTGTCTGTACCTTTAAAGGGTAATTCTGGTATTTTTGAACCTGGACCCAGCACTATGGAAAGGATCCCTACAGAGACAGACCTGTTTAAAAATACCAGAGTTTCCCTTTAATCTGAAAATCTGTGTCAGACTGTGAGAGCCCAAAGGAGCTGCTGATGTGCAGATAGGAGCGGCAGTTATTGGACTTTAGAGGCTGACCTCTGACCCCTGCAGTCTGGTCACATGGATGCACACTTTATGTTCCTTCAACATGAGCTCAGACTACTAGAGGAGTTACCCCAAATTCAGCCCTCCAGACTGGACTGATGTTGATATCTGAACCATCAGGAGGCCAAAAATCACATCTGCTAATATGGAAGAAGAAGAAGAAGAAGAAGAAGAAGACAGACTGATGATCAGATCAGACTTCAGATCAGGTGGACATGAGGCTGCAGACACAGAGGAGACGTAGTGAGCTGGTTTCCTATTGGACGGTGTGACAGGCAGCACGCCGCCTGATGAGTGTGTGTGTGTGTGTGTGTGTGTGTGTGTGTGAGTGTGAGTGTGTGTGTGTGAGTGTGAGTGTGTGTGTGTGTGTGTGAGTGTGTGTGTGTGTGTGTGAGTGTGTGTGTGTGTGCTGCAGTGAAGGTGTCCTGAAGTTCGATGGATGTTTTACTGATCTGGGATCTGTTGTTACAGCTGGGTGGGGCCTCGGCTGTGCGGCTCGCCGCTGCCAGGTGGGGGTGCCGTCACCAGGCTCCTCAGGTAGACGCAGGGGTTCCTCTTCCTGCCTGAGCCGGGGGCGGAGCCGGGCAGTGGTGGGGGCGGCGGCAGGGAGCCGGGGTGCCTCAGAGACAACATGAGCGGCTGCATCTCCTGCGACGTTCCCCCCTCTTCCTCCTCCTCTTCCTCCTCCTTCTTCTTCTCTGGGAAGCGGAAGGAGCCCTGCGACACCTGAGCTCCGATGGAGGAGGTGCTGCCCGCCGCGCTGCCCGGAGGGGTGTAGGAGGCCGGGCGGGGTCCTCCCAGTCTTGAGAGGGCACTCACCCGGGGGTGGACGGGCTCGGCGGGGGCCGGTGGGGAGGAGATGCTCTCCAGGGAGGAGATGCTCTGGTTCCAGGCCTGCTGGAGGTCCACAGGGATGATCTTTGTGGCCTCCACAGATACGCAGGGGGGAGGAGAGCCCACGCTGCCCTTCCACGGCAGATGGCTGTCTCCACTGGGGGGCGAGGGGGGGGCAGCTGCAGGACTCTGACAGCCGTCCAGAGCTGCTGGGACTGATGGAGGAGACAACAGATGAACCACAGTCACACTGACAGGATACAACACATCTTCTCCTGAACCTGCACTAGTGTTCGGCCTCTTGGGGGCAGCAGGACTGTACTGGTGTCGATCACAGCTGCTTTTACTCAAGAAGAACTTTCTCCAAAGCTTTCAACCACATCTCACAGTCTTCCTCAGCAGATATGATGACTTGACTATCACATGACTGACGTCTAGATGAGTCATCTTCAAGACAACGGGACAAACTCCGTCCTGTGATGAAGACTGTGAGATGTGGTTGAATAGAATCAACATTTACATCACTAGAAAAACAGAGCTGGCCTCAGATTACAGTTTGGATGTAACAGTCAGCAGCAGTGTGGCTGTCGCTGCTCTCTGATGGCTCATTTTTACCTCAATAGTCAGTCACACAGTCCAGCTGTTTCCCTGACGTTGTGTTTCTGTAGTCTCATGTACGAGTGTGAAATAGAGATTTGAAGACGCATCCTAAACAGTCTTAATTAGTGGACGTGATCTCATGTTGACTGGACTGCAGCTGAGCTCATTAACACCTCCAGTGATCTTTAATGATATAAAATATTCATATTCACACACAGATGTTTCACTTGGGAGAAGCACTTTTTAAACGTCAGTTACTGGTAGTGTTCTTGTGTGATAAAGCAAAAGAGGTAGAGTAGTTTAACTTTTGAGTGACAAGGGCAAATCTGTGAACGTCTGTGTGTGTGTGTGTGTGTGTGTGTGTGTGTGTGTGCGTGTGTCTGTGTGTGTGTGTGTGTTCTTACCTGATTTGGGCCGTGGTTTTGGCGTCTCTGGCTTGCGAGCTACGAAGGTGATGCCGACGTCTTCCTCCTTCTCAGGGTCTGAATGTTCCCCTTTGTCCTCCTCTGACTCCACAGGAACAACCACCGGATCTGAGCACACACACACACACACACACACACTGATCACTTTCTTCCACCTGAACCTGTGTGTGTATATGTGATGGACCTCAGCTTTAGTTATTTATGCGTCCACACATGAAGTTATAGATAACTGTGTAGTGGCAGCAGCACGTCAGCTCCATATCATCACTTTGCTTACAAACCCAAAATAAACTGCTAAACTGCTGTAAATTCTCAAATAATAAAATAATAATCCAATAAGTGACGGAGGGTCTGAGGACAGAGTGTCTCATGGTCTGCAGACTGTAAAGACCTTTGACGCAGGTCTATTCTCTGTGATACTGGGCTTTCTAAATGACTCTGAGCAGAGTGATAGGTGCTGAGCTGCCTCCCTCCCATCGTCAGTGTCTTCCTTACTTTTGTCCTGCCAGCTGACGTTGCGTCTGGGTTTGTCGCCGCCGCAGTCCTCCTTGGAGTCGGATCCTCGGCGCTGGTGAGAGCAGGAGAGGATAAACACGTCAGTCAACCAACCGGCAGCCATAACAGGAAGCAGTCGGCCTCCAATCAGCACGCCGCTGTGTCTTTCATAACAGAGAGCGGTGACAGCTCTCCAGCAAATGAGAAGTGGGGAGGACGAAGCTGTTAATTAGAGTTAAACGTGTGTTTCACAGATAGGAATCAATGTGCTTTAACCTTTGACCTTTGTTTCATCAGGGAGGACTCTGCCTCTGCAGGTTCTCCTCCAGCTCTCCCAGTAAAACCAGGACCAACTGTGTGAACTGGTCTCCAGAGTCTGGACTGTGACTGTGAAACCCTGCTGTTCTCCTCTAACTTCTACTCATGTGGTGTTCATCTCTCTGTCCTGTACTCAGGTCTTTTAAATGGGACGTCTGTGTTTATAAATGGTGTATTTAGAAAGAAGTTTATCAAATGAGTCATTCAGTTAGAATTTAAATGATGTGATAACAAATCTAAAGATAAGAATGCACCTGATATGTACTCTTAAGAAGCTGAGTTGCACAAATTCACGCTTAGTTTTTAACTTTTATCTGAAAAATGTCTTAAAATGACATAATAACAATTCACAAACATTTTACCAACATAAACTTGAGCTGTTTAAGGTCCGGCTATCTTGGAAAAATGTATTTTCTTATCCTGTATTCATCTCAAAGAGTCTCCTTCTCAGTGCACCTCTGGTTTCTTGGTGTTTAGTCTTTATTCTTTAATCATGTAATGATTCACTTTCAGTGAGTTTCTGTCACCTAAATAAAAGTAAACTCATAATTAAAACCTGTAAAATGATCTTCACCTAAAAAAACCAAACAGCAAACACAAGTAAAGTAGATGCTGTCACAGCAGCAGGACTGACCAAAATATTTACTGTCTGTTTTAAAGGAGAGATTCACATGTCTGTAGAGAGTTGTTGGTGTGTGTGATGTCCTCGCTGTCTGTGAACTCATCTCTTCTGTGGAAAAATGACTTTTAAAATCCAACCGAGGCTGAAACCAGCAGTCTGTTTAGTATAAAATCTAACACCAGTAACACCACACACTGTGAACTTCCTTTAAGAGGCTTTAAGACTTTAGTTTCCATGCTGATTCCTTAAAAACATGTTTTACCTACATGAAGTTATATATTATATTTACCACATGCAGTTAGTGTCTGTCCCTCAGCTCAGCTCTTTTTGCTGGGTGTTTATTGAGCTTTCAGTCAGTGTAGATAGTCTGTGTGTGTGTGTGTGTGTGTGTGTGTGAGTGCTGCCTACATAAACTAAACCAATAAATAAAACGTGTGTAATCAGCTGTCACACAGCTCCACTTATACAACAGTCTGCAGTTCTGTCACCAGCGAGCAGCAGCTACATGCTGTCACTGCAACATCTGATTATTATCAGAGCAGCAAGAGAATTCATATTGTTTCTAAGGGAACATCCTGCCAGCTGCCTGCTGATCTGAAACTGAACGGTGAGAAGCGACGATGAAGAAGCACCTCAAACTGTGATGAAGCAAAACACAGAAATAAAGGACTAAATAAGACAAACAGGTATATAAATCCTATAAACACAGAAGGAGAGACGCTGGGTGGTGTGGAGCTGCTTGCCTTCTTCAGGCTTCTCTCCTTCTTGTGCCGTTTGTGGCGGCTGGATTTGAACGTCTCCATGCGGCTCTTCATGTTCCTCTGGAACACCTCCCGATCCTGACGCTCCTTCTCCCCCAGAGGCATGAAGT
This sequence comes from Macquaria australasica, assembly GCA_005408345.1. Taxonomy (NCBI): domain Eukaryota; kingdom Metazoa; phylum Chordata; class Actinopteri; order Centrarchiformes; family Percichthyidae; genus Macquaria; species Macquaria australasica. The sequence goes on along the minus strand of SEMN01000921.1, from coordinate 119,225 downwards.
GACGGCTGTAGTGGGACTGATACTGGACACACACACACACACACACACACACACAGTCAGAACACATGATCAATACAAACAGATTCAAACAGGTTTCATACTAACACACTGAGTCTGTTCATTTCAACTGTGAAAATGAACCTCCTCATGGACCCCAGAACCTTCTGGTGGACCCTACAGACCTCTTTAAGGACCCTGCAATCCCTTAAGTGATGCCTGTCGATGACATGTCACTTTGACTGTTGCTGATTGGACGGGAGGGGGGACAGATTCAATACATGTTTTTTACATTTTCACCTGCAGGATTTATTCTGAATGAGCTCACTGTAAAATATTTTAACATTTTGTTTTGTGTGTGTGTGTGTGTTTGTGTGTTGTCAGTGTGTGTTGTCAGTGTGTGTGTGTGTGTGTGTGTGTGCTGTCAGTGTGTGTGTGTGTGCTGTCAGCGTGTGTGTGTGTGTGTGTTGTCAGTGTGTGTGTGTGTTGTCAGTGTGTGTGTGTTGTCAGCGTGTGTGTGTGTGTTGTCAGCGTGTGTGTGTTGTCAGTGTGTGTGTGTGTGTTGTCAGCGTGTGTGTGTGTGTGTTTTCAGCGTGTGTGTGTGTGTGTGTGTGTGTGTGTGTGTGTGTGTGTGTGTGTTGTCAGCGTGTGTGTGTGTTACCCGTCTCCTGGGTTTGTACAGGTTCTCTGCGAGGACGTGGTGTGACTCGGTGTCCTCCTCCACTTTGGCTCCGGGGACGTTATCGATCACCTGGAGATCCAGACACACACCACTGCCGTTCTCACGCCTGCAACACGCCAACAACCACACACACAGTTAGCATGATGCTAATAACATGGAGCTCAGACAGTTCAGGATGTAGGTGGACGTGAACACGCCTCCATCACTCCATCACTCCAGGACGCTGTGATGTTTGGAAAAGATTTCACACTTTAAGAACGTTTGCCTTGTATGTAACGCTCAGTTTGCTATGTGCTGCAGGTAGCACAGAAAACATTTGACTTCAAAGACGTGGAGCTGAACATGTAGAGTTGGTCCTGAGGGGGGCGCTGGAGGAACGATCCTGGAGTCATTCAAATCTGAAGGGTTCCTCCTCTGAGGAGCAGGATCTGACCTGCAGAGGCTGATAGTTCATCAACTTTCTCAGCATGCGTCACGTGAAAAGCAGGTGACGACCTGGACAGGTGACCAGTCCATGTTATCTGTCTGGACTAGACAACACACACACACAGTAAGACAATCATGTGACTCACAGGTAGTTGGTGACGTTGGTGACTTCGGGGAATGAGGCTCTGCTGGCCATCGAGGGCAGAGACAGTCTGGCTGAGGTCAGGACGTTCCCACCCTACACACACACACACACACACACACACACAGAGGTCAAAGGTCAATAGCATCTCTGTCTCATCAGGTATTTTTACTGCTCCTGTTTCTCCCTTTGAAGACTCATTTCCCAGAAGCCCTGTCGCCTGTTAATAAATGACTTTATCCATAAACTGAAACCTGCACCTGTTCCTCTGGCACCCCCCACCCCCGCCCTCCCACCTGGTCGATGACGCTGATGGCGTCCCTGATGTTGATCTTCTGATAGGCCTCCCACAGTTCACTCTTCCTGTACACTGACTTCCTCAGCAGCAGCTTACTCAGGTAGTTCTTATCAAACTGCTCCCACCTGAGCAGACAGACAGACAGACAGACAGACAGACAGACAGACAGACAGACAGACAGACAGACAGAGAGACAGACAGAGAGACAGACAGACAGACAGAGAGACAGACAGACAGAGAGACAGACAGACAGACAGACAGACAGAGAGAGAGACAGACAGACAGACAGACAGACAGACAGAGAGAGAGACAGACAGACAGACAGACAGACAGACAGACAGAGAGAGAGACAGACAGAGAGAGGTTAGTGGTTTGAAGTCTCCCCCTACTGTTCACTGTCAGTTATTACAACAGTAACTCTGAAAAGAAGTACACATGTAAGTACAAATATTTGTATGTCTGTCAGTACTCCGTCTGTACGACATATTATGGAATTACACGTTACCATGACAACAGATGTCATTATATTATTCTGGTGTAAACATGGTGTGACTTTAGTATAACATCAGCAGGACGGACTCACTTGTCTCTCCAGTGGTGGTACCCCTGCAGTCCTGCAATGTCCTCCACTGCTGTCAGGATGTGGTCAAAGGCCTGAACACACACACACACACACACACACACACAGAGACTGTTGGTTTCTCCAAACCTGGACACATAAAACCAAAACTATCTGATGGACAGAAAGTGGATGAATTAAACTTTAAGTTATTTCATGTTGGATGAAGTAGCAGCTTTGGTGTTGAACATGTCCTGCTTTCTGAGTGAGGAGCTGCTGGTTTGAACCTGGCTGGTAAACTGCAGCTGAGTCTTCATCATGTCCTCAGTAGGACGTGGCCTGTGAGCAAGGCAGTGACGTGAGTGGAAGACTGTGGTCTGCACTGAGATGTTAGAGCTGCGTGACCAGATGAAAGAAACTCACCCTTTCGTGGATCTCCTCATTGATGGTGGGCTTCCTGCTGGTGGAACGAGGAACTTTGAGCCAGTTAACCAGAGGTTTGATGGTCAGACCCTGACAGAGGAAAACACCATGTCATCATTCACACACAGACACTTATCTACACTGCTGACGGACGCCTTCAGCTGAAGAAAAGGGAACATGTTTGAGTTGTGCACTGTTGGTCAGATAAAAGAAGCAGAGTGAATATGTCAGCTCGGTACTTTAAATAGGAGCTTTCTCTACTTCCTGACAGTTTATAGAGAAAACAATGAATCAGTTAATCGTCAAAATAAGCTAAAACCCTCATTATGTTCCTGATGGGATGCAGTTTTCAGGGTTTATATCCAACACAGTGTCCTTTCATGTCCTCTCCCCCTCTGTCTCCACACTACAGTATTCATGTAAATAAAGAACATTTGAATGTAAGAGACAGAGGAACGTATCACCACCGTATAAACTGCATCAAGCCGACGGTACAAACTGCACGGACTGAAACAACAGTGAGACCTTTTGTCTCAAAGGCGCCTGACTCAGTTAAAGTCAATAAAACGGGAACGAACTGCTGCGTCCGTCTGCCTCTCCTCACTGATGATAATCAACTCAGTGAGTCTCATCAACACACACACACACACACACACACACATATACACACACGCCTACGACCTATAAGATGAGGGTCACATGACCGACGGCGGCAGGTGAGCTAATCTGTTAGCATGTTTCCTGCCTGCTGAGCTGTGGGCTCAGAGTAATTTTATTGAAAATGATGTTTGTTGTCTGTTTATTACAGAGCTGTTTCCTCTGCTGGGCCTTAGAACCACACACACACACACACACACACACACACACACACACACACACACACACACACACCTCACGCCGGGTTCAGACAGCAGACCTGTCTGTCTGTTAAGAGTCGCTGTGTCAGAGCAAAGATTATAGTCATCAATACTTTTGTCTTGTCTCGGCCGAGAGACATGGCAGACTACACGTTGGTCCCCGACCAATCATAACTAGCCATCTTTCATGACCTGCATGATGTCATCAGGAAGGAGGTGCTCAGGAACAAGAACTTAAATAAACATGGCGCCTGAGGTGGTGCATGTGATGCTGTCTATGTGGTGTTCAGAAAAGCCTAAACAAAGAAAGAAGAGCGACTGTGAGCTTTCCTCAGTTTCACAGCTCCGACAACATCACACCTCCATCACCTCATCATGTTTACAGGTGAAGTGCGCTCTGTGCTTCTATTGGTCAACGTCACAGAACACATCGTGGAATCTGTCGTACTCGGCGAGAGAAGGCAAAAACATTCTGACACACTCGTCTCGTTGCCAGATGAGGTGTTGGTTGTCGTCTACTGTGACACACTATCCCCCAACTCTCCGTTCCCCCCCGGGGAGGCGCCCCAAAGCTGGAACCTGTGGGTTTAAGGCGGCGACCATGAACCACAACAGCCCCGGTTTGTTGCATGTCATTCCCCATCTGTCTCTCTCCTCTCGTCTCCTGTCATCTCTCTACTGTTTTCTCTCTATTGAAGTCATTAAAAAACTGAAGAAGAATCTAATATCTGAGAGCTGTATCTTGTAAATATGAGATCATTTATCTATATCTGAAAGTCACAATTACAAGAAAACAATTATGAATGTCTCTTCTCTGTTTAATCCAATGAGCTTCCATTGCACAGCACCATGCAGTGAAATCAGCAGGCGATCATCACACTGTTCTCACGCTGTTTTATTTAGAAGATAATCCAGGAACACAAGTCATGTAGAGGAATCACCACCATCTGCTGCTGTGTGTCTCTAATACTGTGTGTCTCATGTGGGAACTGAAGTCAGAGACGGGAACAGCTCAGTGAATCAGCGAGTATTTAGATCTAAAAGTGTAAACAGACACTAAATCTGAAGAGTGCACTCTTTGATTCCCTCTCTGAGGTTCTATGTTCCCATCATGAATCACAGAGACGTGAACGTGATGTAAAGGATGTTTATACTGTACACTGAGTGTGTGTGTGTGTGTGTTTGAGCTGCTCTGATAAATGTGTCTTCTCAAAAATGTTCAAAGAAACATGGCAGATTTCTGCACAGGCCTAAAACTGAGACCTGAACCCAGCACATACCTGGGTCCCGGTGAACCTGACTGGTTCTGTGACCCAAAGCTGCAGTGGGTTTTTGCTTTGTTTCATCCATTACTGACAGTTAGCTCACCAGGCTAACGCGATGCCTTGACCACACACTCTCATCCAGTTTCCCAGCAGGCATCGAGTCTCTATTTGTAACACATGACGACACAGAGACAGAGAGAGAATCACCAAACCTGAAGCTGAAGCTTTACACAGCAACGGCCTGAAGCTGCTGGAACCTGAGGTCTGAGCAGGAAACTGATCAGATTGTCCTAAAATGTTCCTGATATCCTTGCTGCTCTCCAGAGGATGAACCCTTTAGATTTTAATGACTCCATGATCTTTCCTCTAGCGCCCCCCCTCAGGTCAGACTGCACATGTTTAGCTGCACTGCTGGAGAGACCCTGAGAGCAGAGACATCAGCAGGATGATGTTTGTTCTGTCCAACAAACATGCGGCTGTGATGAACTCTGCAGTTTAGATGCAATCTACAGATAACTGCTGATAAATGAGAAAGACATGAGAGACATAAACACTGCAGATAATGAAGTTAAACTTATCTACCGACAGTCTGCTGCTCACACACACGCACACACACACACACCATCAGACACAAGTGTTTTCTACTGAGCAAGAGGTCAAAGGTCACAAAGAGCCATCATTGTGGTTGCTATGCAACATGAAGTTGGAGAGCAGCATCTACATCTTTAACAGCTGCAGCAGCTCAGAAACAACAGACAGCATGTCTGTCTGTCAGTGACGTCTGTCTGTCTGACTGAGAGTCATAACAACTGTTGGACGGATCGTGACGATCATGGTTCCCAGATGATGAATCCTTTGACTCTGATGATCCTGACTTCATGCAGTGTCACCTGCAGGTTTAAACTTTCCACTTGTTAACATGTTTAATGTTAACAAATTATGCTAACTGCTAATGCTAACCCGTCCCCCCCACAACTTGACATCAAAAGGGAGTGGACAGAGGGGGTTTCTGGAGGTATTGGAGCTTCAGGGTCCTCATACATTTGGAATATGTAGAGAACACAGGTTACCTTCTCTTTCTGCACAGGAAGCGTTGGTGTTCCTACCTGAAACATGACAGTGAAGAAGACGACCACGATCGTCGTGGCTACAAAGTAGTCCTTGGCTTTGACCTGCTCGCCGTCCAGCAGCACCACCAGAGCAAACGCCACCGCCCCTCGCAGGCCGCCATACGACATCACCACCTGGTCAATCTTGTCCAATGGGACGAGGCGGAAGCGGTTCAGAACCCAGGTCTGACCAATCACACCTGGAGCACAGAGGTTACTAAAGGTCAGGACAGCCAATCAGAAGACTTGCGAGGGAAAACTTTATTACAGACGTTTGTACAACAGAAAACCGACTAACCTCAAAATGCAGTTCAATGAAAAAGCTAAAGGATATGAAATACTGTATTTTTTCTTTTCTTTTTCACTGCTCTACATCATAATGAGAGGAGAGGCTTAAAGGTTAAAAGGGAGTCTGACATCAGTTTGGCATTTTAACCTGCACAGTAAAGATCAGTGATCAGCATCCCAAAATTTTTCAGCAGTGAAGCTAAAATGTCACAATCTGAGGTCGAAACAGAAACGAAGCTGCTGTGTTCCTCCAGTGTTCGTCGTGATGTGTCAGCGCACACAAAGAAAGTGTTTCTGTCACAGATACTTTCATCAGCATGTCAGAGTTACACATGATCAATAAATCACTGGTAGATCATTTTCAGAGTCTGGATGTTTTTTCTATGATGCTATCGTTCTCTTGTATTCTCTCTTCTGATTTGATTGTTCTGTTTCTGTGGGAACATTCTGAGCTGCCTTGTGTTTGAGATAAAGAGAGAAGAGACGGGGGAAGTGACCGACCCGCAGCTCTGAAGACGAAGATGAAGACGAGCGTACAGGACACCAGGCCGGTGTCCCAGGCCCACTTGGACTTGTCCACTGCTGAGATCCCCAGGAAGATGAAGATGATGGTCTCAGCAATGCTGGCCAGAGTCTTCATTGTGTACTTCACCGTGGTCCGAGACTTCTGGGAAATGTTGGCCTCCACGTACTTATTGGCTCCAATACCACAGAAGGTCATCCTGAGGAGAGAGAGAGGCAGCCATTGTTTGTTTATTGGTCTTCTTCCTCCCTGTCCCTGTTGTTTTTCCTTTTTACCGTCAGGCATAAATAGCATGTTGTCTGTTGTAAACTACCCACAGTTATAATTCAAACCCAAATTTCCATGTTGGATAAACGACAAACCCAGCAAACCAGAAAATAGCAACCACTTCAACCTCCTCCACCTCAGTAATCAACTAGTAAAACCACTCTAAATACCCAACCACTTAGCAACACCTTAGCAACTACTAGACTGTACACTTTAGCAACGACATAGTAACCGACTAGCAGCTTATCAACTACTCCAAATACCCTACCAACCGCCTTACAACTCTTTAGTAATCAGTCTGTACACCTTAGCAACCTCCTAGCAACCAACTAGCAACACCCCAGCAATGACTTCAAATACCCCACTAACAACAGACCTAAGCAACTGCCCCAAACACCTCAGCAACTACATAGCAACCAACTACCAATAGCTTATCAGCTACTCCAAACACCATACCAACCACCTAACAACTCATTAGCAACCCACCTGTTTACATTAGCAACCACATAGAAACCACTTAAAAAACCTTAGGTGCTGTACATCTTAGCAACAACCTGGAACACTTTCTCATAGTACCCAACTAGCAACACCCCGAGCACCCACCCTTCTAACCCTTCCCACATAGCAACACCCTAATCATACTCTAGAGAAACTCTAGCAAACACCCAGCAATGCCTACCAAACCACCATGCAACAACTTACCTACTTGCAGTAGTTGCTAAGGCAGAAAGCAGTGACTACAGAAGAAGTGAAGCTGAGAGAAAAGCTGAGATGGCCATTACATTGCTAAAATAGTTACCTTTAGCAGGAGATTTTTTTGTGTAGAGACTGAGACTCCTTCACATCCAGACTGCAGTATTAACTTATGACTGCAAAGGTCACAACCTTTCCTCATCACGCAGCTCTGAGCCTCGCTATCATATCTACATATGACCTTTTGGTAGAATTGTTTAACAGCATTACATTTCTCACTGATGTTTTCTGGAACTGTTGGAGATCCAGAAACTGAAGTTCATTCCACATTTACTGCATTTAAAACTGATTTAGTTCTTGATGTGCTGTAGGGAGAGTTTGACATGCTGCACTGAAGCACTTCCACTCTTTACTGACAGGTCTGGTCATAGTGGTCATAGTGGTCTTTGTGGTTGTTCTGGTTGGGGAGACTTACGACAGAATGGCGGACAAGGAGAAGAGCTCGGCGGTCAGGTAGGCCAGGTAGACCAACAGAAAGACGAAGAGCGGCTCGATGATCCGAACCTTCTTGGTGAAACGAGTGATGAAGCCCAGTATGACGGCGAACACCAGACCCACCAGAGTCCCCCCGATACTGACGATGAGGAAGGAGGCTGCAGAGGAAGAGGAGGAGGAAGAGGAGGAGGTGAGTAACAGAAGAGTCAGATAAAGATTTGACTTTGTTCCTTTCTGTGGACTCACCGACTCCTTTGAAGTAATCAGCTGTCTGAACGTTCTCCGCTCCCACTTCCACAAAGGAAATGTAGACTTTATATAGAACCTGGAGAACAGAGTGGAGTAGTCTGTCAGCTGTTCACAGGGACTTTAAACAGCTGTAGGAGGACACAGTTTAGCAACATGTGAGGTTGTATTTCTGACGTTGTGAAGTCAAGTGCACGTTATCCTCAGCCTTCCCTGTTGCTAGGTGACTGACGATGAAAGCTGACGTCACCTTCGTCCCTTTTCAAACACTGTGAATGATTTTGTGTCTTCTGTACTTCAAACCTCTTCAAGGAAGAACAAAAAGGCCAGACAACAAAAATAATCAATAAAGAAATGTGAAAATATAATGACTTTTTCTGAGTTTTTTTCTCGTAATATGACTGGACTATGATTCTAAGTTAGCTTTAGGGCACCCACCTTATCAATTAAAGTACATTTTCTGTGTTCTTTTATCTTTTTATTCTTACTTATTTAAACTATACTTGTTTGCTTTTAAATCTAGTAACTTTTGTGTCGCTTGCATGTATTTTTGCACTTTTATATTATAAATCTTTTTACCTTGCTGTATTTTTATGACCCTGTAAAGCTCATTGAATTGCCCTGCTGTATGAAATGTGCTATTCATATAAAGTTGCTTTGCCTAAATGAGTGTTGTTGATATTTGTACTGGTTTTATTGGCTTTTTTGTGACTACTGAATGATTCTGTAGCAAGTCTTTGAACTGTATATTTATTCTGTTTAATCTTTGTCAGTAATAAGCATGTTCTGGCACTATGAAAATTCTGCTGTGTACATGAGGATGTTTGCCTGAGGAAAAGCTGTCGGGTCGAAGCTTCACAATAAAAGCTGAAAGGAGCTCTGATTGCATGTGTGGGTACTTTGCTACTGTATGTTTAGGATTTCACCTGTTAAACAACACTGAGCTATCAGTGACTTCTCTTAAACCTTCTGCACAAATGACCAGTGTGAGAGCATGAATTACCAACACACAAATAATGAACTTCTTGTGCTGTAACAGTAGAAAGTGGATTTTGGGAACCGTAAACCAAACTGTAGTTGAGCAGCAGTGAAGTTATTTACTGTAAGACACTGATGATGAGATGATTTAGAACATGAGTTATAAAAGTAACCGCAGCCTCCGTCTCTTTCTCCGTCTGTGTTTATGGGATTGCAGGTCACACTTTGGTTTTTTCCATGTGTTGGTGGGATTAGCTCATATTCTGAGTGCTGCTGAGGATTAGAAAACTGCAGAGTTAATCTGCTCACAGCGGTTTAATCTCAGCTTTGTCAAACTCAACATGCTACTGAGTAAATGTGAAGTTAACTGCTGTTTTCTGCTCAGTGTGCAGATAACTTTCCTCCTGACATGAAATTTACTGATCTCAGTACTGCTCTCCAGAGGAGGAACCCTTTACATTTGAATGACTCCATGATCTTTCCTCTAGTGCCACCCTCAGGACAAACTTCATTTTTAGTTCCACTGCTGGTGAATACACTTACAAACGTGAGGATCTCTGGAAACACAAGACACTTACAGGTGTTTCTGCCTGCTTGAGAGAAACGTTGGGTCTCAGGTATTTCCAGGTCAGACAGTTTGTTCAGCTCCTCTGATTAAACAGATCACACAAGATCGCCGGACGACCTCCATTCAAATGTTTGAATCAAAGTGTTTGTGCTCAAAGCAGAGGAGGAGCATTTCACTGCAAATGTGTCTAAAATACACCGTCAGACACACAAATACTACTAATACTACTGCTACTACTACTACTACTAGTAATACTACCACTAATACTGAAATGATTCCTGCTCCAACAGGTCCAACTGTTACTTAATGCTACAAGCACCACAGGAGTGGACACACACACACACCCTACAGTGTGATGTAGTCATTGTTGACCTTGTAACCCTCTCTGTTGCCATAGCAACACACCAACACACCTCACTTGATGAGGTGAGAGTGTTTGCTGTGTTGATGTATGTTTCTGTGTCTGTGTGTGTGTGTGTGTGTCTCACCACGGTGACGGCGTCGTTGACCAGTGACTCTCCGAACACGATGATGAAGAGCGTGTCATTGACGTGAACTTCCTCGAACACGGCCAGCACCGCCACCGGGTCAACAGCCGAGATCAACGCTCCGAACAGCAGGAAGTCCATCAAGTCCGCCTGCACGCGTTCGTCTGCACGCACACACGCACACACACGCACACACGCGCACACACAGAATCATAAACTCAAAGCATGACATCACAGCAGATATCAGATCAATATCAGGAAGTAACAGTTTTGAAGAGGTTTTAATGAACGACAGAATCAAATGAAAGTAGAAATAAAGAGCAAAACTAAACGTGGTTTTCTGTTTGGTTTCATATTTTATTACTATCACATTAACTGAGAGGGGGTCGGGGTTTTTGAAAAACCAGTTGGAAAAGTTCTGGAAAGGTTGGACCAGAAAAGCTAAACAGAAAAACTTTTATTTAAACTAAACGTGCACAGACGCTCCAGAAAGTTCTCTATGAATCTGTCAGTGGGACTGGAAATGTGCTCTTTCTGCTTATTTGCATAATTTTCTGTTTCCTGTTTCTGTTTCACACGTGTCGACATTAAGAGTCACAGTAAACTGTTTTCAGTGTAATTCAATAAATGTGAACAACATATTTTTCACATGAAAAAAAGTGATCAGTTAGATTATTTTTAGATTAAAAATAGATTATAGCTGCTTTAAGGCAGAGACAACATTTAAAACCCAACATGGCGGGATGAGTCTCAGTGGGCTCATCAGCATGCAGACCTTCTGGTTTCACAGAGCTGATATGTGATCATCAATAACATGTAATCTCATGAACCAGCAGCTGTGGTCAGCGTGGCCTCAGACTGACCTATGACCCCCAGCAGTTTGGCGGCGTACAGGCAGAAGCCGGTGCAGAAGGCGTTCCATAGCGTTCCCACCACGGCGTACGTCAGGATGGCTCCCAGGTTGTCGAAGAAGAGGCGGGCCGGCATGAAGTACCCGGCGTCGCCCACGATGGTCGGCAGCAGGAAGAGGAAGAAGAGGGCGGGCTCCAGCTGGTACAGCTGCTTCTTATTGGCTATGAGGACGACCCCGCCCAGAACCAGGCCCAGCAGGATCAGCATGCAGCTCTCTGGGACCACGGTGGTGAACCGCTGGGACAAGTGGAACACTGCAGGACCACAAGCGGCAGTCAGATACTCAGACAGGACGAGACCAGGAGGACGAAACATGGAGATACTTTTTCTCCAAATAAGGGAACGCAAACAGAAGTAGGATCAATAACATCTGCTAACAAGAAAAACCATCATTACAACAGAGAGGTCTCTCCTCTCTGATTGGTCGGTACGGTTGTTTCTTTCAGGTACAGACAACATGATGTATTACAGATGTTTTATATACCAAATCAGCATTGTTCTCATGATGAGTGTGTGTGTGTGTGTGTACATGGCCTTGGACACGTAGTTAGGAATCCATCATTTAAGGTCTGCTGTGAGTCATGACAAGACAAATGATCTCACACACACACACACACACCAGGGACAAACATTAGCGACGCTGCTCATAAATCAGCAGGAGGAAACAAACCATCAAAGGCTGAGCAGATGATCCTCTCTGTCTGTCTCACTCTTTGTTCTTACTTGGTTTCGTGGTTGTTTCACATGAATCCACAGATTTTTCTCTACTTGTGTTTTTTGCTGAGCTCTTCTCACCTGGTGTAAAAACATGATGTCACATATTTCAGTGCACCAATCAGGACTGAGCTATTTTTTAATCCAAATGTAGTCTGTTTATGACTCTTAATAAAGATGATTTTTATTAACTTTAACTTTGACTCTTGGTATTTAGTCAATATTTCCTGTTGTAGAGAAACTCTTCTCTCAGGGGCTTTAAGACGTCCGACCTTGATCACATGAAGCTTCAGCAGAGTTCACTCTGTTACTGACCTGTGACACGCAGCCGTCGTTCCTCTGACTGAAAGCTGCTTCAGTCTGTTTGTTGCCAGCTTGCTTACAGTTTGAGGCAAAGTCATGTCTCATTGTGTTTTTCCAACTAAAATTTGCTTTGTTTTCTGTCTGAACTTCATTATCGATCAATCTACCGACAAGTCTGAGACGTCATCATGAGAACCGCTGACAGGTTCCTGTCTGAGGAGCTGCAGGTTTATAAGAAGGAAGGACTTCAGAGACAAAGGTACCATAACATGGTCACCAACAGAAACAAAACATTTGACAGGTAGCAGGTAAACTTCTTCAGTCCGTCCCAGATAAAGCCACCAGGGCTGGAGTAATGAGAATATTGTGATCAACTGTATCAGCAGTCCTTTACAGATCAATAATAGGCGTGGTCTCAGTGCTGAGGTGTCTGAAACCTGACTGAATCCTGTAGTAGAGCTGCTGGCTTTTCAGGGGGTTTTGCTCTGAAGGACGGCTCAGAAACTGGTCTATGTTTGCTGTAATTTGGTGGATGAAGACTGTTGCTGTGTCCCAAATCGCGTACTTGCGTACTCAAACTTAGTACTTTGACCGCATAAGTGCGTTCACACTGGAATACTGTAAGTACCCGGATGGTGTACACGAAACGGCCAGAAAGGTGAGTGAGGAACGCTGCACACTTCTCAACCTCAACGGTCGCCATCTTGGCCACGTAGCAGAAGGGGAGGGGCCACCAATGCATGAAAATAGCGGCTGTGGTTGCGATTGTTACGGCTAAAACTAAAAGCACGTTCATTTTTTATTCATTTTTAATATGATTGAACTGAAGTCAAGTGAACAAACGTGCTGGCAGATATTTCGGCGTGCGGCAATCACGGTAAATGTTGGTGATAAAGCTCCGCCCAGCTGCAGTCCGCCATTAAAAAGAAGAAGAAGAAGACGCGGTCAAAGGTTGCGTTCGTCATTTCTGGTAAACGCACAACTACACAAGTCAGTACACAGTGTACACAGTGTACTGCATGTAAGTGTACTAACGGGAGGACGAGATCTGAGACACAGCACAGGTTTTATTCAGATTGGTTGTGCGCAGGCGGTTTTCAAATAGTCCGGGACACAACCAGCTCCTTATAAGTCCAGCTCGTGTTATAAGATGATTGAGGGCTCCAGATGTCAGCAGGTCATCTCTTCCAGTCTCTGTATTAAACAAACATCTGGATGTGAAACATAAAGTTGCTGCCTGAAGCAGAATCTCTCAGTAACACTGAAACATCCAGCAGCTCAACTAAACTGTGACCGGCTGTCTGACTCTTCCATTAGGACCCTACAAGCTGGGAATTCCTGTTTCCTGACTCAGACTTGAACACAGCGTCTGTCTGACCCCGACATGACCCTGATGATGACTCCATCACACCTCGACTCCTCCCAACTGATGGAGACAGGGACGGAGGGACGGGGACAGGTAGGAAACCGCTGATAGAAACTGGACGTTTTAACAGAGAAACTTCAATCCTGTCTGTACACACACACACACACACACCCACAGCTGAACCTCCCACACACCAGACGGACAGCGAGGACAGAAACTCTGAGAACATTCAGCTGATCAACATGAAGCTCAGATCTGAACATTTACAGCAGAGACACCGAAAGTTCAACTATAAAGTAAAACCGCTGATATTCTATATGTGGATTCATCTGCCGCTGAAAATAGTCCCCAACAAATGCACTATTTCCTCCTGATAAAAACTACAGCGAGCAGCTGTTTGAAACATGAACCTATATCTTTGTGAGGAGTGTGATTTTGCGGAATCAACAGATATCTGTCAGTTTGTCTTGTTTAACTCTCACATGATGAGAGACAAGAGGATTCAGATTCAGCTGAATGGACAGTGCCTCTGTGTAACATTACCACATTGATAAGCAGCATGTATAACATGTTATTGTCCTGCAGCACAGTGAGTCATCAGCAGCCCAGGAAACATGACTGTGTGTGTGTGTGTGTGTGGATCACAGGAGCTTTAAAGGAGCAGACTGGTGTTTTCACAGGTCTCTTCCCTCCTGGCTGTTCTGCTCAGTTCCACTGGCTTCACTTGTCAGTGACAATCAATCAATGCAGAGCGATCATTTGTAAAGCTGAACAATGAATCTGTTTCATTTTCAAACACAAGCGATGATTAAAAGTGTCTGTGTGAGGCGACGGAGGTGTGATTCTGTCGGCCATGACTGGTGACTGTAATTAGCTGTAATTAACATTATTAAAATGAAAAATGAAACTGTGCACTAGTCACACTCGACCACAGGTGGTTCGGTGTGACTCTGATCGGTGCTGTGTGGTGAAGAGGGAAGCCAGGCCCATTTTCTTATAAACGAGGATTTAAGGAGTTAATGTTCCATGAAACACTGAAGCATTCTGAAGTGGAACAGCTAACTTATTATTGAATGAGTGTGTATTCAGGTGTTTCCAGACTGTGAAGCTGTGCAGACTGTGAGAGATGCTTCAGCTGTTTTTATTTCTGGCCTCTCTGCTGTTGTAATGTAAACGCAGCACTCTGCTGTGATGCTGCTGAGACTTACTGTGATACACACCACACAGTAATATACATTTCATTCACTCGTCCCGTACATCCTAACTGTATACAGTATCTTTATATTAACGACTCAACATACGATAATGTCCATTAACTCGTCTCTCTGTCAGTGAACAGTAGAATAAAGACCGACTGGTTTAAAGGTAAAAACAAGCAACTGCATTATTATTATTATTATTATTATTATTATTATTTTTATTATTATTATAAATGTAGAAGCAGGACTCATTTATACTGGAACTTGTCTTCACACTAAACCACCAACAGAGGCGTGGACCTTCACTTATTCTAAATAATTCCACTTTAAATGTAATATTGGTGCAAAAAATCACAATCAGATATTTTCTTGAAATCGTTCATGAGTATAACAACTTATAGACGTTTTTATGTGTCTGCACCTGTGATCCAGGTTGTACCGCAGGTCCAGGATGATTCTGGTTCTATTAGTGCTTCAACTATCAGCTGATGAGCAAGTAAATCTTTCAGACTTGTCTCCATTAAATGCCTCCTCTGGTTCCAGTCTCACTGTGATGGTTTCCCAGATTCACTTGAACTGAATCTGGTTTTGGACTGTTGGCTTTATATTAGACTGATAATCAATATATTCATCAGGGCAGCCAGAACTCTGGTTCTACTTCCAGTGGGCCAGACCAGAATCCTTATTGGACTCATGTAAACATTTCACTGACCAATAAAACACAGTCATAACTCTGAAACTTCCAGTAATCAGACCAGTAAAGATCCAGTCTGAGTACTGGTCCAGTAGTAACCACACACACACACACACACACACACACACACACACACACACACACACACAGGAGACTTACAGATCTTGGCCACGCTGGCCACCAGTAGCCAGATGGCGATGATGTACGGAGTCTGGACGTAGCTCCACTCCCACTGGACCACCCGGTACCCGCCGCCGTGATGATGATGCTGCCCCCCCTCTTCCTTCTCTCCGGGGCCGGACGGTTCCTCCGCCGCGGACCGGGCCAAGGCTACACCAGGCGCCCCGTATTCCGCCTGGGGCTGCGGGAGGAGGAGCAGCGGCGGGACGGAGGGAGAGGCGGGGACCGGCTGAGACAAGCCGAGCCCCGGCCCCAGGAGCGGCGGAGCGGCCGCCCCGGGCAGGTCGGCGGCGGCACCGGCAGCGGCAGCCGGCAGCAGCAGCAGCATCAGACCGAGCGGCAGCATCTTCCCCCGGAGCTCAGCGGACTGACATCCTCCTAACCTTTATATACGCACCGAGACACGGAGAGGACACGGAGCAGGAGGGATGGAGGGAGGCCGGCAGCCGGTTTACAACATCAACACACACACACACACACACACACACACAGGCTCCAGTAACACACGAAGGAGGGGATACCGGAGCTGGACATGTGACCCGCTTTAAAGAGACGGAGACAGTGCAGGTAAAAGACTGAAATACTTCATGATGTGGAACTGCAGTAATACTACAGTACACTGTAATACACAGTAATACCACAGTAACACAGTACACTGCAGTAACACTACAGCACATACAGCAATACTGCAGTAACACAGTAGTTTTCTTCATCTTTCAGGTGATATCACTGTAAAGGAGTTTCATTGATCCATTTATTCTATAAATGTACCTGCAGCTGTGGAGAGAAGAACAGTAAGAAGGTGGTGGGTATTTAAATGTGATTATACTGTTATACAAATGTTACTCCCCCACATTTCAGATTTTCAGATGCTGTTGTTACAAAGATACAACTCTGTTAGCAGTAAAAGAAGAAAAAGTCTTTCCAAACCTCACAGGAAGTTGCTGTGTCATCTTATTTATTCATTTCTTTTATTTCATTATTGTAAATGTTGTCATGTTTTGTTTTATTTAACGTCTCTCTTGTAAATTATTATATGCAATTCCACTTTATTCATTTTTTCCAGCTGTGACGTCTGATTGTTGTCATTCAGTTTTGTTAATAAAGTTTTTTATAAAGAAACTTTTCAGGTTTATTTCTTTCTGAATAAGTGCAGCATGAAGTTTAAATGTGACCACGTGGTCGGCTGTATCCCTGCTGCTTCCTCTCCATGCTGTGACTGATTCTGTGTGTGGATCACTGAACAGGCACCAGGACAGGGCCCTCAGGGGCCTCAGGGCCCCCAGCCAGCCTCAGTGTAAAGTGACTGTCACTGGAAGGTGAAAGAGTCCTTCTGGAAAACTGAAGGAAAAGCCTGAAACATTCAGTCTGAAGGGAGCCATCATGACCCCTTCAGGGTCCTGCAGGACGTTTGGATGTTTGGGTTCAGTCAGTTTAGACTGCAGTGTTTCTGAGTTGAGCTGCAGTGGAGGACAGAAACACAGAGTGGGGGTTTGGTCCAGTCAACTTTATTGATACAGCCCAATATCACTAATCTGCCTCAGAGGGCTTCACAGTCTACAGCACACCACCCCTCCGTCCTCAGACCTCTTCTCCACCATGAAGACCTGGAAGAGAACAGACTGCACAAACACAAGAGGCAGAACTGAAGCACACACACACACACACACAGAGGAGAGGCTGAATCTCCTGGAGGACGAAGATCCAGATCAATAACATCTGAAGGGGGGGTCCAGCACTGGATTTAGCACCACATTTTGTACATATGTTTTCTTGCAGTCTCATGTCATGGCTTTGTATTTGTATAATGATGTCTGTGACAAATAAAGATTGACTGAATTCAGAGACACTGAAGTTGTTGTTCCAAGAAAAAGTCTAAAAACGCCAAACCTTCATTAAAAACCTTTATTAATGACACCTGGAACACACTCAACCTTCCATTTAGTCTTTCTACAAAATATTCATGTTGCTCTTTAACTTAAAACTGTGAAGCAGCACCTGCGGTCACCATGACGACAAACCCACAACACCTCAAAGTGCAGAAATTAACCCGACTGTACACAATAATGACTGTACATCCTGTGAACAAGGGACACACACACAGTGGCAGGTGACGTGTCAACAGTTTTGTACCACGTTAGTGATTTTTGTGATTTTGTGCTTTAGTTGAAACTCGGTGACAGGAAACATTCACACTGACTTTTAAAACTCTTCAAGGACTTTCAAGGACTTTCCTGTGCAGGCTGGATAATTCTGTCTCTGGTTATTCAGAAAAAACAATCTCACCTTGTATACAGACTGGTTTGAGTCCATTTAGTATTTTAAGAACATTGAAAGTTCAGCCTTGAAACTCAATCTGCTGAGGAAGATCATGTGATATGATCAAAAGCTCCAGAACAGAGCTGCTGTTTCCAAGATCAAGGCTGAACCTTCAGTCAGGATTTTTAAAGTCTGTTTTCATTTAAGTTCTGCAACTGAAAGTGATTTTAAAAAGATTTTAAAATGATAATTCAATGTGTGCCTGGTGATTCGGTGTCTGTGTTAAATGGCGGGAACATTTTAAATGGCTTTTCAGATTTAGTCTCCTGCTTTAATATTCAAATGTAATATTGTATGAACAAACTGTAAAGACAATAACAGCAGTAATCAGAGATACTCAGCAGTAACAATCTTTCACAAATACTTTTCATAGAATTATTTAAATGCTAAATGAATAAATAACTTGAGTTCTGGTTCAGATTTAACTGCTGAAGAGTGTAGGAAGTTTAAAGGTCCCGTTTGGGGAAATGTTTTGATGTTTCATGAGCTTAATCCGAATTAATGATCCCAGAACTGTTTCACTTCAAGGCCCTAGATTTGGCTTAAAAATCAAGCATTTTCAAGGCCTCCATTTTCAAGAACTTCAAGGACTTTATTTTGTTTGCCAGGACAAAAAATGTTTGATGCTCAGATAAAATGTGTGTTTCAAACTGCTCCCATGTGAGTTTAACTTCTTCACTGTTACAATTATAACGACGTGTGAATCTGTAACGTGTTCGTAAAGATCCAGAGTCATGAAACATCTTCACTGTGTCGCATTCAGGAAAACACTGCGAATAAATAAAACACCAGAAACTCAGAAACAAGGAAACAGCAGGCTGAACGGCTGCAGGTGAGCTCAGAGGTGTTGCACCTGTAACCACACCCAGCAGTGATGTCACAGGGTCCTGGAGTACACCTGTACATCGCTGCTCCGTTGTGGGCTACTGTAGAAACATGGTGTGCTGCGAGGCAGAGGACCCGCCCCCTCTGCAGACATGAAGGCTCATTCTAAGCTAATGGAAATACAATGTTAATCTTAGTTTCAGGTGATTACACACAAACCAAAACATACTTATGAATATTATATTCCATTTCTGCTCCTTTAAACATCTGCAGTACGAACAAAAGCTCCAGAACAGCTACTAAATGACCCTGAGACTGTTTGCTTATTGTTTTCTTCTCTACATGTTGCCTCTGTGTCGTCCCTCAGGGGAAGCGGTCTTCTGTATTCCCTGGTGTTTTGCTATGTTGCAGTGGGTGGAGGTTTCAGTCTGAAGAGTGAAGCTTATAAAAACATGGAGGCAGTTTGAACTCGTCTGAAATATCTGCTGTTCATATAAATGAACACATGACTTCAGTTAGGAGGGAGACATGTTTTAACCGTCCTCACGTCGGTTTCATCACTCAGATTTCTTTGTGTCAAATTCATAAACATTCATGGATGTTAAAGAGCCAAACCAGAGACTAGAGACCAGAGACCAGAAAGTCAAATGTGCCACGATGTCTTCACTGTTAGAAAGCGAACAGCTGAGAGGAAAACAGGTCGATGGTTCTCCTCCTGCAGGAAACCAAACATGGTTCAGTCTCTTGGATCAATAGTGTTCACTGATTGACCAGTTTGAGTCTCTGCTCAGACTTTGTCTCCTGTCTTGCTGCTGAGTCCCAGAGCCTGAACCACATCCAGACTGAGACCGCTCTTCAGAGTCCTCCTCACTGCAACACACACGTTATATGTTAATGATCCAGGTATCACAGCACACCAACAGTTAGAGAATATGTTTTAATAAGTTCTGGGTCTGGTCTCTGCGGAGGATCCGAGCGTCCCCCCTCCACAGCAGCATGGAGGAGGACTATCTGCTGGGACAGGATTTACTGAGGAAGTGAAAACACAGATATGGAGCTGTTTTGGACACAGAGCTGCTGTTGTGTCTCAACACACAGAGTCTGAGGTGTGTTGAGACACCTGCCGAGGCTTTGAAGTTTTGGTCCTCTACTGAACAAACCCAGAAACACCAAAAGCATCCAAAAAATACCAACAAAACCAACAGGCTGGGTCTGGTCTGCTACAGATCAGCTGATTGCAGGAAGTTCAGGGTTTCCTCAAAAAAGGGAACAAAACTTCCTTAGAAGAAACGTTTAGTTGCACAGTGATTTTTCGTCACCCTCAAATACTCTTAAACCAGCAGTCCAACATTAAGGACATCCTCGCCGCCTCCTCAGAGTCAGACGTTAACCCCAGACTGGAATCTAAAGTTCAAAACTGAACTAGTAACTGAGTGTAAAATGCTAAATCAGCGTCCCATCAGGCCACGTACTCACATGACTTCCTGTTCAGTCGGGACCGCTTTCGGGTCTTGGGGCTGGACGGTCTGTCTGAGGGATTCTGGGTAACAGACTTGACCAGTCGGTCCATGATCTCGTCTGTGGCGTCATCCTGGGAGCTGGTCCCGTCTTCTCTGGCTACAGACATCTGAGACGGACTCACCCTGCCGAGACCTGAGGACCAGAACCAGAGCCAGAATCAGAACCTGACCCAGATCCAGATTATCAACCAGAACTGGACTAACACACAGGGTTCAGGATCACAGAGCCTCAACAGATGCACTAAGGATGCCACAGTGTCCTTTTGTTTTCTCTCCTGGTGAAAGAATCTGAACTGGAATCAAACAGAAGAAGAACGTTTTAACTTTTGACATCTTGAAACGGTGCAAGGAGCTGCATTGGTGTCGTTCCAGGTACAGGTGAGACATAAATAGGATCCAGGAAGTCCAGTTTGAGGAACAGATGGATGAGTCTGAAGGTTTATCAGACACAAATCACTGCAGACAGGTTTATAACACCAGGAGACAGGATGCTACTGTTCTGGAAAGTTCTCACGGTGTCAAGTCATTTCACCTTTCGTCAGGACAACGGCAGGTAAACAGCAGAAATACACAGTACAGAGGATCTACCAGGGATGTGTTGCAGTCAGAACACAGTCTGTCCTCAGGTAACAGCACGTCTGCAGCGGGCTTAAACTGGACAAGTTTATTTCCAAGTCAGCTTTTAAGGACTCTATTAAGGACATTTTTACTGACACATGCAGCTGTTTGCAGACCCACTGATCTTTCCCTAACTTTGTCTGTCTGCTGCTTACTGTTGCATATTCTGGTTCTCTTGCTGTTGTTGTCTTTGCTTTGTTTCGTTTTGCCCGTCTGTCTTATCAATTGTGTTTGCTGCTCTTGTTCTGTTGTTGTATTGCCTGGTGTTGTTGTCTGCTAGCTACCTGCCGATGCTTGTGTGCCAGACTGCATGTCATTTTTCCTTGTTGTGATTTTATGTAAGTAGTGTGTGTTGAAATGTCTTTTGACATCTCTATTTTAGCCCCTACCTCCTTCCCCTCAAGAGGCTTTGCCTTTTGCCAGGCTGCCATTGTAAATAAGAATTGGTTCTTAATGACCTGCCTGGTTAAATAAAAAATAAAATAAAAAGGACAGGTTCAGGTCATCTCACATGTATCAGACCAACGAGTACGCTACAGTTTTAGTCAGTACGGCCGTCCGCAGGACCACCTTTGGTCACTAGGAATGAACTGAAACTTTGTGTCCTGCTGGTCTCTGGGTTTAAGGTGCTGACCACGAGCTGCAACATCCCACGTTTGAGTCCAGTCAGGGATCTTTGTCACTTGTCATTCCTCGTCTCTCTACTGTCTGCTCTGTAATGACGATATAAAATACATAAATCTAAGTAAAGAACAGCACACATCAAGTCAGAGAAATGCTGACTGCTTGTTCTTGCATTCTTCTTGTGGTTTTCTGTTCACACAGCTGGTCGGTGATGGTCCGAACTCGAGCAGGGCTGATATTGGTGATGAGAGGATGGAGAGTGTGAAGGTTTGAAATCTCTGTGGTATCTGTTTCCCGTTTCCTCATGTTGTTCCAGTGACTTCAGTCTGTGCTGATGACTCACATCCTCCACTGAAAGGAAGAGACTCGACCAGAGATCACCGGTCAAACACTGAAACTCTGAGGGTTTTACTTAACTTCAACATGGCGATGAAAGATTTGTGACTTGGTTTGAAGGGACATTATCAGGATTAGAGGAGTTGAACTGAGCGTGCTCAGAGGAAACAGTCTTACTGCGGACGGCTCTGGAGCGTCTCAGGCCTCTCTGCTCCACACTCAGGCTGTTGCTGCTGATCAGCAGGTTCTTCATGTTCTCGTGCTCCTCCTGACCGGGCTCCGCCTCCGCTGCCATGGAGACGGGGGAGGGGCTGTCCTGATGAGGCACCGCCCCCGAAAACTTCTCTGTCTGAAGGAGAAAGAGGAAGAGGAGGTGGAGGCGCTCACTTAAAAAAGGGGCCCAGCAGTTAAAAAAACATCACTCAAAGAATCCTTAAAAAAATGTAAACAGACAACAGCTAAACTAAACGCATAAAAAATAAAACCTACAGAATAGATATATATGATATGTATCTATAATAGATATAATATATAACATATATATTATATAGTATAACAATCATTACACACTGAATGAAACCAGGCAGGTCATGCTCCTGCTGGTGACCTCTGACCCCTGGTGGAGCTGGAGGTCTGTGGGCAGGGGGAGGATCTCTGAGGAGGTTTACCTCGGTGATCATCTTGCCCCGGGTCTTGGTCCTCTCTCTGTGAGCGGCTCGCTTCTGTCTGAGGGTGAGGACTCGCTCTCTGGTGGTGCGATACTCGAGAGAGAACTCACTGATGATCCGACAGAAACTGGTGACTCTAATGTCCCGAACCGAGGAGGACGGCTGACCCAGGAACAGCAGGAAGGAGTGGAACCTGGAGGGTGGGGGGGAGGAGGAGGAGGAGGAAGAAGAGAGAGGAGGAGGAAGAAGAAGAGGAGGAGGAGGGAGGAGAGAGGAAGAAGAAGAAGAAGAGGTTACTGTCCGTTATTCAGGTCAGAACAGTATGCAGGTATGTATCTGTGTGGAAGTTGGTGTGTGTGTGTGTGTGTGTGTGTACCTGTTGATGACCCTCCTGTGGACCACCTTCAGGATGATGATCCTCTGCGTGCAGTCCTTCAGGAAGTCCGTCATCTTGTTCTTCAGCACTGCTTTGGTTTCGTGTTTGGCCACCACCTTCAGGTTGTCCCATGATGCTTTGCAGCGTCTCTCCAGCTGGACCAGGTTCTCCGACAGCAACTCAAAGTCCACCTGGAGGAAACAAAACAAGTCACCAGGTCACCACCTTTCTCCTTCAGCAGTGGAGTTACAACAGAGCAGAATAGAGTCGTACTTTGGCGGAGCGGGTGATGGCCGGGACCTCGGAGTAGACATCAGAGGATTCTGGGTAATTTTCCACCACCAGGCTGCAGGTGTGATGCAGCAGAGACTGACGGTGAACCGTGTCCTTCACCTCCACCACCTTCTCCAGGTAACCCAGCTCAAAGCCTTTAGCCTGGACACACACACACACAGTATCTGGTTAAAGCTGCAGTGTGGAAACAGAAGCTCAGTCTGTATCTCTGATCTGTGTTTGAAGAAACAACACGTTTATCAGTTCAGCTGCTCTGGTGTGTTCCTCCTCCACACGCTGATAAATCATCTGTGATAACAACAATAAATAAATAAATGAGTAAATGAAATGGATCTCCAGGCTTCAGTAGGATGGAAGACAGCAGGACTGTCTCTGCAGAGCTTCCTTCAGTCCTTTTCCTCCACATTCAAACCCAATAGAGCGACAGATCTGTCCTGTCCTGCGTTCGTTTTACTGTTTGGTGGCATTTTTGTGAATAAAACTTGTCCACAGACAGAGAAGGACACGCAGTCTCAGGGACAGGAGACATTCAGGCTGAAACAAGTCTTTTACAACCATTAAGAGACTTTGCTGGATTTGACTTGAAGCGCTCAGAGAGGATTAGGAGAATAAGAAAGTGTTCTGGCACTAATGTTTCCACTCTCTGCCTCCAGCCTCAGAGAAGCTGTTTGTAATATGAATTTGATTCTTTTCTGTTTTGATATGTTATGTATGATCATATTATGTGTTTTCTGATTGAATGATGACATTTATTACAGCAGTAATAACTAAAGTCAGTGTAAACTGAATAACTACTGTCATATAGATCAGATGGTATCATGACATCATCAGGTAACAGGTGTAAACTCAGGCTGAAGCTTACAGTGTGTTTTCATGTTATTATGTATATTTCTATTGTGTATGACCTTCATCACCAATGAAAACAGGCGGCTCAGGTGTGTAGAGGAGTGTATTTGCTCTCACGTTGGAGCTGTTGAGGAAGTTTCCGATGGCGAGCAGCGTGGCCAGGATCCTCCTGAAGGTCTGGTTGGAGGCCAGCTGCTCCATGCCCAGCTTCAGGTCAAACAGGGGCTCTGCAATCTCCTGCAGGGGGCGACACACTCACAGTCTCAACATCCTGCTTCTACACATCATCACTGCCTGTAAACTCTGGAGTTAGACACTGTTTCTGTGTGTCCTAACCCTTTACTGTTATGTTGGTACCGTGTAGTTCACAGTATGAGAACCAGATCCTGTGTGTGTGTGTGTGTGTGTGTGTGTGTTACCTTCTCCAGAGCCTCGTAGTTGAGTTTGAAGGCCCAGAGCTGCAGGCGGGGGGTCAGGGCACTGATGGAGGCCAGGCTGAACAGGAACTGCTCCGCCGTGCCCAGAGGGACGTCAGGATTGGCCAGCTGAGCCTCCTGGATCTTCTGCTTCTCCTCCTCTGTGGGAGTCATGGTCAGGATCTTCTGCTCAGGACAGAGGGGGGTCAGCTCAGTCTGGCCGTGCTAGTCTAACCAGATCTATGGTAGTCTACTTCAGACTAATACACACAGATCATTACTGTGATCCATCTACCACAGCCACAGCGCCCTCTGCTGACAGGAAGTGCTCTTTACCTCGATCCCCTCCTTGCTGATGGCGAACTCGTCGAAGTTGAGGATGGCGGTCTTGATGACGTGGACGGCCGGCAGGACGGTCATACCGATGTTGATGGCGTTGCTCCTCTTCGAGTCCAGAACCAGAATCTCAGACTTCTTTGTCTCTGGTCCTTTCTGCACACACAAACATCAAGTTAACACTCGTACTAACGATCATTACTTTGATCAAATACACACACAATAACCCTCAAACATCCAGCTGTTGCCGTGGCAACCTGATCTAAACAATCACAGCTGTCTCGTCCACCTGACATCCACAGGAACACCTGCAGCCGCCAGTCTGACCCCACCATCACTCACTATCAATACCAATCAATATCCATCAATATCCACAGTTTCAGTTTTAAAATCTGAATGATCAAAATGATTTATCAGCCCATATCCATATTTTAACAAACAATTTTCAGGATCCCTTAATTTGCTCTGCTGATGGAGACACGGTCTCCAATGACCTCAAACACATCTGATCTCTTGTTATTTATTGGCCCACATGTCAGATCAGTACGTCTGTAATGAGACAACATGGACCTGGCTGCTGTTCGTAAAACATGGTAATAATGATCAGCTGTCTTTCAGCTGAGCTCTGAGGGATCTGCTGTGGGTCACATGCTGGCCTGTAGGGGGCGCAGCAGGGTTTCAGCCTTCTAACGCCTTCTTTCCTTCCTGTTTTAGAGGAGAGACGTTCAGACTCTGAGCTCTAACTCCTTAAGAAGGATCTGCACTCAGTTAAGCAGGCCTGGTTACCTTGGCGACAGGCAGTTCCTTGGCTTTAGACTCAAACAGGTGTTCGAGTCGGGAGGTATCCACCGCCACCTTGTCCAGAGACGCCCACACCGTCCCCCGACCGAACCGGCACTTCTGCGGTCTGTCCGCCTGCTTCAGCTCCTTCCAGAACAACTTCACTGTCTTCTTCTTCTTCTGGGAGGACGTCACCGATGGAGGAGGAGGAGGAGGAGGAGCACCTGGTGGAGGGGGAGGGGGTGGGGGAGGGGCTAGACCCCCTGGTGGAGGAGGGGGAGGAGGAGGAGGAGGAGGAGCCAGGCCCGGGGGAGCAGGGGGAGGAGGAGGGATGCCAGAGAAGCAGGAGGAGGAGGAGTCGAAGGTGTCCATGTCCAAGACGTCGATGTCCTCCTCGTCCAGCAGGTCGGAGAAGTCTAGGTCTTTGATGCGCAGGGCGGCAGCGCTCGGCTGCAGCTGCTCCCAGGCATCGGTGGGGCCCCCGGGGCCTCCGGGGCCCAGTAGGGTCATCTGGGTCGTCTCCAGGCGGCGGGCGTGGCTCTCCACGTCGATGCTGCTCTGCTGCCGGAGGTGACGGTTCTGATGGTGTTGATCAGGGAGGTCAACAGAACATCCAGTCTTATATACAGTTCAGATATCACTTTATAAACACTTTATATTATATGTCTTCATGTTCACTAAGCCCCTCCCCCAAACACTGATTGTCCAATCACAGCTTAGCAAGAGTAACTAGTCAGTTCAGTAATCACATATAAAGACCCAGTGAAGAAGAACAAATAAAGAAGGTGTGGAAGTTCTTTTTTATTCAGACCTGCTGTTCTTCAGCCAGCCTGGCCAGAGCCGCCTGGGCGGAGCCTTCCAGCCCCTCCAGCTCCGCCCTGCGGGAGGCGCTGCTCTCGCTGGGGCTGGACGGCTCGACTGAGCGCGCTCTGAAGCTGGACAGACGCTCCAACACACGACCCCGAGCGCCCAGATCTCCACCTGAGAGGAGGAAAACACACAGAGGTGTCACTCTGCCAGAGTTTCCAGAACCAACAGCTCAGACCAGAGACGGGCTCCTCTGCTGTTCAAAGGGCCGATTCTACACATGAACTTTCAACTTTCCAGTTCCCGACTGTCTTTAAAAAGTGGCATCTTTTTAATCAACGTTTGTACAAGAGAAGAAACTCTAGAAGGTAACGGAGTAAATCTTAAGGCCTTTTCTAAGAAATCCTTTTAAGATGTCTTCATTTATTCATATTTATAGACCAAGTTACAGTCAAAACCAGTGAGACCTCCGTTCAGACAGCAGCAGTCAGCTCTCTCACCGGGCACGGAGCTCCCTTCTTCCTCGGTGGTGTCGGGAGCAGCAGCAGTCGGGCTCAGAGGCCCGGTGGTGGAGGTCTTGGAGTAGAGCATGTCCAGCAGAAACTTCTTGTCGTTGGACAGAGTGCTGCATGGCCACTGCACCGAAGATGCTGCAGACAGACAGACGTTAACAGGAAGTCTGGTAAACCTTCAGATTAAAAGCAGCAGCTGATTCAGGTCAGCACTGAGGAAACTTTGAAGTCCGAGCCCCTGAAATCACAGCCTGACGTCTGCTGCTGTAGCTACATCAGGTCCTGGCTCTGAGACTGGGTTATTTATAGGAGTTGGTAGCTTGTCTCTGGTGGGTGGAGTCAGGTAGACTCAGCTTGACCACCTGTCACCTGTGTGTTAAATGGCTGCATGCAAACCAAATGTCCTTTGGGATAATAAAGTTGAAGCTGAAGTATCTTAACAAACCCTCCTCTGGCTAAAAGTAGCTGCTAACGCTCCGAGTCAGGAGAAACTAATGTTTGTGTTGCTGCTGACTTTAAGACTCCTCAGTTTAACTCAAAGTATTTTAGCTGTTAAAGTATCTGGTCTGTCTGAGAGGACTTGGAGGTCCTGAGGAGTCCTGAGTCTCTGAGAGTTGCTGCAGGTCATGTGACTCATTATGTCACTGTGTGGGAACTTTTAAAGCATATTAAGATGGCGTGCGGTTAATAAAGATCCACCAACCAGTCAAAACAATCCGATAACAGCACACATGATGGTTTGAACAAGACTCAGCCGTCTGAATCATTCCTCAAAGCAACACGAGCTTTTTAATTCATTAAATGTACATTAAATAATCAATAAGTAAATATAGATAAATACATGCATAAAGCTGATTTCATCTCTAGATTACTGGTAAAACTGGCGCTCAAATTAAAAGGATAAAGATTTGTTTCATAATGACAGATACACCAGGCTAATATTACACACTTAAAAGATAAGTTTAACTGAATAGATTTAAGCCTTCTGTATATTGATTCATCTTAGACCAGTCACCTGTCAACCAATCACTGTAGAGAAGACACATGATGTCATCTATAGCAACAGTTACTCAGTAAAAGTGTTCTGTGAAGGTCTGAGGAGGATTGTGGGTAACTGTAGTCTCTGACCTGGCTCATTCTGGGAGTCTGAGCGTCTGTTTGTGTCCAAACTGCTGGATGTCGAGACTGCACGCACACACACACACACACACACAGAGAAAACATGATCAAGCTGTGGGACTGTTTCTTTAACAGCGACAACATATTGATCCTTATATATTTGACTGATTCTACAGCTGAAGGTTTTTGATTCACGTACAGGTGATTTAGCACAAACTCTGCCATGAACAATGAGGCTGTGACTCTGAAGGTTTACCTTGATGCGACGGCTCCTCAGCCGGGACAGCGCCGCCCTCCTCTGCAGGCTGCAGGCTCGGGGTTATGACATCATCCGATGAGGACAGCACAGACTGGCTGAGGTGTTTACTTCTCCTCTTCTCCCACTGTGTGGCGGCCAGGCTGCGCAGGAAGGTGTCTCTGGGGGGGGCAGGAAACCAGGTGAAAAGGAGCCAACATGGCCGACATGCAGCAGAACCAGACGTCTGGGGCTCTCAGGTTGGATAAAACAGGCATCACCTTCACATGCTGCTGCTACATCATCAAACTTTCAATTCATTTGTTCATTTCCTGCTTCATCAATGGAGTTTTAATAATCATAACATGATGGAGCGGGACGTCCTGTCAGTCTGCTGATGTTCTGCTTCTTCTCGTCACTAAATCTCAGACTCGAAGCGCCGAGTGTGTCTCCTCACACGTTCTGTGACGAGGAGACACTCAGAAAACACAGAGCAGCAGAGTTTTACAGGAACTGTATCGACAGCATGTGAAAGCAGAGCGACACACAAACACTCAAACCAAACACCGACACATTCATCTCATTCTTCACTGCAAAACCCAAAAACCAGAGCAGCTCCAGGCAGATTCAACACCAGCGATTAGACTCCACCCAGCAAATCAAAACACACACACCCTGAAGCTGCAGCGCTGCGACGTCCTCAAACCAACAAGCTCAGATTTATGACTTTAATATGTAACCCACACACACACACACACACTCTTCTAGTGTTTGTTATTATTCATACATGTTCGGGACTGTATGGAAATAATCGGGGGTGGGGGTTGGGGGGTTATTTGTCTCATTCGAGATGGTTTTGTCTTTCACGTGAGATTTATTATAATTTTCACTGAAATAGTTTAAAGTAATAAACGTTTATTAATTACACTATTTCGAACGTTAATTTCTCTTCTAATTTCAGCGTTGGTGATTATCGATCAATTATTGTTTCATTATTATTTATTAATTTTATCATTAAGTATCACACGTTCTTTATGTTATTGATGGTGATCGGTTGTGCCAATGCTGAGATTTTTAGTTTTTGTCTAAGTCAAGTGGAGGGACCAAAGAAGATTGTTTAACATGCAAAATATACATCACTCAGAGTGTCATTTATATTTTATCTTTCTATCCATTTATACTGTTGGATTATTATTACTGATGTTTTCATGTGGAAGCAGCATTTTAATCGAGGTGGAGCTAAACTTGAATTAACTGTTGAATAGTTTCATCATGTTTCATTAACTGTCTGTTTTACATGTAAGATCTTAATCTGCAAAGTAACTCAAGTGCTCAGACGAAGGTCTCTGAGTGAAGAGGAGTACAAAGTAGAATTAAATGGAAATATTCAGGTCAAGTACAAGTATCTCAAAACTGTACTTCAGTGCAGTTCACTTTACTGCAGTCATCTCACAGCCGCAGTCCACTTCAGTCCAGTACAGGCCAGTATGGTCATTTTGGAGGTGGACCTGGTCCAGGTCTGAGGGACCACAGAGCTGGAGGTGGACCTGGTCCAGGTCTGAGGGACCACAGAGCTCTGTATTGTCCTGTCTATGTTTAGTGGCTGCAGCAGCATCCCATAAATCTCACAGTTAAAGTTTATGAGTTTCTATTGTTCTGATCTGAACCGCAGGAGGACAAGAGACCCAGACCAGACCCAGACCAGACCAGGACCAGTAGACAGAGATAGGGAGGAGGTTTTCTGTGCTTCATACTGAAGAGACCGACCAGGAAGTGATGCAATACTTTAATCTACTAATCAGTTAGTTTGTTTTGTGAGACGTCAGCAGAAGAAGATACGGACGCACACACACGCGCACACACACACGCACACACACACACACACACACACAGCGAGGTCCCGACAGAAGCAGCAGAGCCCGGCCGTCCTCATTCCAGCTCCCAGCATGCAGTGGGGCTGCAGCAGTACTTACTCAAACCTCCTCAGAACCGGCTTGTCCAGATTTACATTACAGTCATCCAGGCTGCAGAGACACAACACAGGGCTGAGCAGGACACACACACGCACACGCACAAGACCTGACCTGAACCAGTTCTCAGGTTCACAGTTGCTAGTCCACCTGGGTTTGGCTGTTGAGCCTCTCAGAATATTTAGTTTTTATGAATAGTGGAGCGACATGTTGTCCAGCAGGCCGTCCACAGATTTCAGGCCTGACACACAGACAGAACAGCAGCTGAACTACTCCGTCTCACCTGTACCTGGACTCCTGAGACCTGCAGGTAAGACCGAGATGCCTTCTTCTCAGGAGCACACAGGAAACCCCCCCAAACCACAATCACCATGGCAACAATACACACTGAACTGGACAAGAACATCACACACAGTTTAACCTGGAGAAACCCCCCCCCCCACACACACACACACACACTCAGGTTCCCATCATCCTCTGCTCAGACAGCAGCTGGATGCTGATTGGACGCTCAGCTGCATATAAAATGAGTAATAAAGATTTCTTCAGACAAAATGAACAAATGTTACTTCAGTCATGACTTTATAAAGATCATCAACATTCATTTATACAGCTGAGCACCAAACTGAGGAGGAGGAGGAGGAGGAGCAGGAGGAGGAGGAGGAGGAGGAGCAGGAGCAGGAGAGACATGTACTCACCAGAAGAGCAGGTCAGCCTCCCCAGAGCTGGGGGAGGAACGAGGGAGGAGAGGAAGAGAAAAGACGAGGGAGGAGAGAGAGAAAGATTAGAGCAACAGACAAAACACCATGATGTTATCATGGAGAGAAACAGACAGACAGTTTGCAGCAGTTCTTCACTGTTTTTCGTCAAACTGAAATCTAAAAACACATTTATTTACAATCACTGATGGCCAGAAGGAAATCTGTGAATAACATAAAAATAATCTGGAAAATATCCAGAAATAATAAAGAAAGGACCAGAAGTGATAAAGATATAACCTAGAAATAACAAAGAAATGATCCACACAAGATCCAGAAATTATAGAGAAATGATCCAGAACTGCTAAATAACAGATCCAGACTTGATCTAAAGATAATCTAGAAATGATCCAGAGAAGTTTCAGACCGCTGAATTCTCTCACACACACACTTCACTGTAATATCTGTTAACCCACAGCACCAGCAGCTGACTGTAGAGTATGAAACCATTAAACTCCACATGGACACCAGTCAGACCACGAGACAACACACAACTGAAACAACAAGAAACGTCAATACTTGCAATTCATCTGCAGCATTGTTCGTTGCCATGGCTTCATTACCATGGTTACCATACATCCCAGTACAGTCCAGTTCATCTGCTTCACTTACTTGAAACTGGTTTTAGTCTCCGTCTTGTTGCCAGGCTGCTCTGGGTTCAACTGGGACGAGTTCTCCTGGTGAGAGAGGTCTGAGGAGGACGAGCTGCAACACACACACACACACACACACACAGAGAGAGAGAGAGGGAAAGAATGAGTGAAACCAAGAACAGAGACACTCTGGTTTCCAAACATCGTTTTCTGCCAGTTCATTCCACTGCTGCTGTGTGTGTGTGTGTGTGTGTGTGTGTGTGTGTGTGTGTGTGTGTGTGTGTGTGTGTGTGTGTGTGTGTGTATGGACGACAGAAAAAAATAAATATATTAAAAATAATCATCCTCTGTTCTCCACAGGGGAGGTCAAAGGTCAGAGGTCACCACCACAACAGGACCAGACACAGAATAAGTTTGTTTAGTTTAGTAGTGAAGTAAGTTAATAATGAAGCTACGTTCCTGATGCTGAAGTACCCTACACGGCCAAAAGTCTGTGGACAGCTGATTGTGACTCCATGTTCATTAACGTGCTGCTCTCTGCTGGTTTCACCAGACCAGACAGGACTGTCTACAGGTTCTGTTAGCAGGTCTGGAGTCAGCAGACCAGGTTCTGTTAGCAGGTCTGGGATCAGCAGACCAGGTCCTGTTAGCAGGTCTGGGGCCAGCAGACCAGGTCCTGTTAGCAGGTCTGGGGCCAGCAGACCAGGTCCTGTTAGCAGGTCTGGGGTCAGTCTCTGTGTTACAGACCTGCAGGCGGCTGAAGGCTCCTCACAGATGGAGCTGGTTTTGGAGAAGAGTCTGGACTTCCTGCTCAGACCCAGAGCTGACATGTGGTGGCTGAGGAAAGAGCGACTCCTAGTGGTCGAGACACACCACAGCAGAGAGAGAGAAATCAGGGAAACACCAGTGATTACATCAGAGACCAACACCAAGTCACCCGAACAGCAGAAGCAGAACCCGACAAACTTTGAGATGAAGACCCCAAACTGTTCCTCTCATGTAATTAGAGCTGCAACTAACAATCACCTTTATCGATTAGTTTCTCTATGATTGGATCAGTCCTTTGGTCTAGAAAACATCAGAAAACCTTTTCTGTTCAACAAACAAACATAATGCAAAGGACGAGGAAGGAGCTGGAACCATCAAACGTTTCATGTTTACAACAATTAATCGATTACCAAAGAGTTGACGATTCATTTTTTGATGATCCACTAATGGATTAACTGATCGTTTCAGCTCCACATGTAATCATTGAGTTTACAGGTTGTCAACATTCATCAGACTCTCAGCTGTTTCTGACTTCTCACTCCACAGATTTCTACTGAATGTTTGAGTTATTTATAAGTTGAAAACTAAACTTTAATAGATTCAATTAGAGGATTCGATTCTGATTGGATTAAATGCTGTCAAACCCAAAACCTAATTCCAAAGCCTTAAAAGGATTAACAGGCTGTATGCTGTTTGTGGGCTTTAATCCACATTTGTACTAAGATCCATTAATGAAGCCGTTGACCCGATGTAGTCAGTAAGTAAGTCAGTTTGTATCTTGTAAATACTGCATGTTGAATTAAAAAGCATTAAAGTTAGTCCTTTAAAATCCTGAACTTGAACTGTGCCCCTAAATAATTATAACTTTGGAGGAGATGCCAGCTGGGGAAGAAGTGTTTCTGCAGAGACCAAACATGAGCAGAAATGTTCTTCATGTGCCCGCTGAGGACAAACATTCCTGCTGGTTGAACTCAGAGAAAAGCTGTTTCCAAATAAAACACGCTCCCTCCTCTGTCCGCCGGTCTAAACTTGGTCAAGCAGAGAGCGGCTGCAGAGGGCGACCAGTCCGACCATAACAGATTTATTCTGCTCATTTCCTCTTTTTAACGTTTCAGAAAGTTTCTCGGCTGCAGCGCACAAATGATTTCAGGTTTTTTTCTCTCTCTTCATTTATAGCTTCACTTCAGTGCTCTTTGCTTTTCAGTCATCAAATAATTAATAATTATGAAAGCTTCGTCATGTTTGAACATCTGAAATATTTCTTTCTCAATAGCGGCTACTCTCTGCGGACCTCCAGGAGGGATTTTATTTCATAAATCATGGTTGTGTTCAGTCATTAAGACCCACAGCTGTGCTTCTATGAGCACAGTAAACTTACGCGCTAGACGGTGTCTTTGTTTGCTGCTCTGTGGTCATGGTACCATTGGGGGCTGTGTGGGAGGGTAGAGGAGACTCTCTCTGGGATCCGGACGGACTGGAAACAGGGCTGCCGGGGTCAGAGGTCAGCGGAGATGAGGCCCTGCTGCCGCAACCCGCCGTGGGGCTAGGAGAGGAGGCGGAGGACATGGCGGGAGACAGGGGGATGTTGGTGGAGAGGAAGGCAGGGGGGGTGGAGGGGCAGAGGAAGGTAGGGGGGGTGGGGGAGGCGGAGGGGGAGGAGCCTGTGGAGGAGGACAGGAGGTCAGGGAGGTTTTGGCTGGACGAGCGGCGGCTCTTTCGTCCCTCCTGCTCACTGGCGGCCATCTTTCTTCTTTCTTTACGGATGTGAGGGGACGAGTCGTCCATCTCACCGTCCTCAAACCTCAGAGCTGTCTGCAACACACACACACACACACACACACACACACACACACACACACACACACACACACACACACACACACACACACACACACACACACACACACACACACACACACACACACACACACACACACACACACACACACGTTGTTACTGTGGCTGTTGTTGTTACTGTGGCTGTTGTTGTTACTGTGGCTGTTGTTGTTACTGTGGCTGTTGATGTTACTTTGATGTTGCTGTGGCTGTTGTTACTGTTGTTGTTACTGTGGCTGTTGATGTTACTTTGATGTTACTGTGGCTGTTGTTGTTACTGTGGCTGTTGATGTTACTTTGATGTTACTGTTGCTGTTGTTGTTACTGTGGCTGTTGATGTTACTTTGATGTTACTGTGGCTGTTGTTGCTGTGGCTGTTGATGTTGCTTTTGATGTTACTGTGGCTGTTGATGTTACTGTGGCTCGTGATCACTTTGATGTTACTGTTGCTGTTGTTGTTACTGTGGCTGTTGATGTTACTGTTGATGTTACTGTAGCTGTTGATGTTACTTTGATGTTACTGTGGCTGTTGATGTTACTGTGGATGTTGATGTTACTTTGATGTTACTGTGGCTGTTGTTGTTACTGTTGTTGTTACTGTGGCTGTTGATGTTACTTTGATGTTACTGTGGCTGTTGATGTTACTGTGGCTGTTGATGTTACTTTGATGTTACTGTGGCTGTTGTTACTGTGGCTGTTGATGTTACTTTGATGTTACTGTGGCTGTTGATGTTACTGTGGCTGTTGATGTTACTTTGATGTTACTGTTGCTGTTGTTGTTACTGTGGCTGTTGATGTTACTGTTGATGTTACTGTAGCTGTTGATGTTACTTTGATGTTACTGTGGCTGTTGATGTTACTGTGGCTGTTGATGTTACTTTGATGTTACTGTGGCTGTTGTTGTTACTGTTGTTGTTACTGTGGCTGTTGATGTTACTTTGATGTTACTGTGGCTGTTGATGTTACTGTGGCTGTTGATGTTACTTTGATGTTACTGTGGCTGTTGTTACTGTGGCTGTTGATGTTACTTTGATGTTACTGTGGCTGTTACTGTGGCTGTTGTTACTGTGGCTGTTGATGTTACTGTGGCTGTTGTTACTGTGGCTGTTGTTACTGTGGCTGTTGTTACTGTGGCTGTTGATGTTACTTTGATGTTACTGTGGCTGTTGTTGTTACTGTGGCTGTCGATGTTGTTGTTGCTGTGGCTGTTGTTGTTACTGTGGCTGTTGTTGTTACTGTGGCTGTTGTTGTTACTGTGGCTGTTGATGTTACTGTGGCTGTTGATGTTACTGTTACTGTGGCTGTTGATGTTACTGTGGCTGTTGATGTTACTGTGGCTGTTGATGTTACTGTGGCTGTTGTTGTTACTGTGGCTGTTGATGTTACTTTGACGTTACTGTGGCTGTTGTTGTTACTGTGGCTGTTGTTACATTGATGTTACTGTGGCTGTTGATGTTACTGTGGCTGTTGTTGTTACATTGATGTTACTGTGGCTGTTGATGTTACTGTGGCTGTTGTTGTTACTGTGGCTGTTGATGTTACTTTGACGTTACTGTGGCTGTTGTTGTTACTGTGGCTGTTGTTACATTGATGTTACTGTGGCTGTTGATGTTACTGTGGCTGTTGTTGTTACATTGATGTTACTGTGGCTGTTGATGTTACTGTGGCTGTTGTTGTTACTGTGGCTGTTGATGTTACTTTGACGTTACTGTGGCTGTTGTTGTTACTGTGGCTGTTGTTACATTGATGTTACTGTGGCTGTTGATGTTACTGTGGCTGTTGTTGTTACATTGATGTTACTGTGGCTGTTGATGTTACTGTGGCTGTTGTTGTTACTGTGGCTGTTGATGTTACTTTGACGTTACTGTGGCTGTTGTTGTTACTGTGGCTGTTGTTACATTGATGTTACTGTGGCTGTTGATGTTACTGTGGCTGTTGTTGTTACATTGATGTTACTGTGGCTGTTGATGTTACTGTGGCTGTTGTTGTTACTGTGGCTGTTGATGTTACTGTGGCTGTTACTGTGGCTGTTGTTGTTACTGTGGCTGTTGATGTTGTTGTTACTGTGGCTGTTGATGTTACTTTGATGTTACTGTGGCTGTTGTTACCTCGTAGATAGTGAACTGTGCTCGGAGGTCTGGCTCTGTCCCCTTTTTGTTCATGTGTTTGTGGATGATGGTCTCCATTCCCAACTGCTCCAGACTGTCTGTCACATCGTAGAACGAGTCCTGGTCAGGGAGCACTGCTACAGTCTGACACACACACACACACACACACACACACACACACACACACACACACACACACACACACACACACACACACACACACACACACACACACACACACACACACACACAAACAGATGTTGTAGAACAGTTTCAAAGCTTTTTTAAAGGTTTTTTTTCAGTGTCAGTGAACATCTCAGTCTAAACTCAGACAAAATTCATACAGACAACTTTTCTTCAGAAAAATATAAGCATTTCATGTTCTTAAGCAGAGAAACTCCCTCCGTGCAGGATTTTAGTAACATATGAATTTCTTCATTTAAAAAAGGACACCCTTGCCCTGTCTGTTTACCTTGTCGACTGTCTGTTTACCTTGTCGACTGTCTGTTTACCTTGTTGATGAGCGTCATGGCGAACATGAGGAGCTCTGTGTCGGAACCGTTTCTTTCCTCCAGGACCTCCATCACATAACTCCACGGCTTCACACCTACAACACACGCACACACACACACACACACACAAACACACACACATTTGATCACAGAGCTCCTGATGTCAGATGACTGTATATTAAACTGCAGGTATCCATAGCAACAGCTCTACACCTGGTGATTCTACATGTCCATATTCAAATACTGTGATTTTACTTTGAAATACTTCTCAGCTGAGTATCAGATTGTTTTGAGGTTGAAGAAGTTTGCAGCTGAAACACCAGAGCAGTGAAGCAAACTAACATCTTTACAGATTTTAGAGGTGTTCAGTTATTTTATGTCTCTTTCATTGAAGGAGGCTGCTGGCTGTTAGAGCCTGTAGATTTCTTGAGTTCCTTCTTACTCCACTGATGTTTGCACCTTGAATATTTTCAATCAGCTCTCGTCTTTAAAGTTGTGACATTTTGGGTGAAGACCAGCTCGTCCACTTCTGGTTTTAATTATTAATAGAACAGTGAACGTCTGTCTCAGTCTGTATAAAAGTTACTGGACTGTGAAAACATCAGGGACAGAGATGTTAATGAGTCCAGGACTTAATTAGAGCTGAAACAATTAGTTGAGTGATTGATTGACAGAAAATTAATCAGCAAATATTTTGTTAATTGATTAATGGTTTGAGTAATTTTTCAAGTAAAAATACCAAAATACCAAATGTCCTCTGGTGTCAGTTTCTCCACTGTGGGGATTTTCTCCATTTTATATCACAGATCAAATGTCATCAACTGAATATCTTGACAAAAGTCACTTGGGACGTATATTTTTCAATATTTTCTGATATTTTTATCAACTTTATAGACACATCCTTTGATTAATACATTTTTTTGTGCCATCCCTGACAAAGTATGATATGTTGTATTGTGTAAATATATTAGATTGTTGTCAATGAACCAAAACAGAATCTCCAATCCTGTACAGCAAGTGGTGGATTCAAACAGAACATTGAAAGTGTGTGTGTGTGTGTGTGTGTGTGTGTGTGTGTGTGTGTGTGTGTGTGTGTGTGTACCTCTCCTCCCGTCCACTGTGTTGACAGCGTTGATGAGCCGAGGACTGTTGGACTCTGAATATTCCACAAAGACGATGAGCAGCTTCAGAGACGTCTTCACCACCAGACGAGACTGCAGAGAGACAGATGTTCAGTATCTTCCCACCAGGTGGCACCGCAGCTCTACGCTGATCTGTAAACCTCATCTGAACCACTTCTTCTACAGAGGAAACATGTAACTTTATTTCATGGCAGCACTCTGAACTCGTTAAGGTTGTCAGAGGTCAGCATTAATCCTTTAACTTCCAGCCCTGAATTAAACCAGCTGATGGTTTTTGCTTAATGTTTCACATTGTTGGAGAGTCAGACTGCTCTGAAGACACCAGATTTTTAAGCTTTCAGTTGTCAAAGATTCTCAAAGGTTTTCATTTATAAAAATTAAAACAGCTGTTTTGTATGTTTCTGACTTGTGTCCTGCTGACAGACAAAAACAGGTCTGATTGATCATAGTTGAATTAATCCGTTTAAAAAAGTGGATTTTCAGCTTTGAGGACTCACCAGACTTCCTGTCAGCGTGTACAGCCACTGCACCGTCTCATTGTGGTTTATCACCCCGTTCATCCCATCCACAAACAGCATGATCTGACTGAGAGCTGAGAGACAGACAGACAGACAGACAGACAGACAGGTCAGTGTTAGCTTTCAGGTTTCCACAGACGGCTCCAGCAGCTCCAGAGGAGCCTATAATCTGCAGCGCTGACTCAGCTCTCTGTGGGTTTGTTGGACGTGTGAAGCTGCAGCTCTGTTTCCATCAGACCGAGCTGCTGCTGCATCACAGAGCGGATCACAAACCCGGCTGATGGGGCCGCAGACCTGGGCCCCTGAGTTTGGGAGCGTCGGCCTCAGACCTGTGGGCTGGTCTCTGGACTGTGGCTCTCCACTGTTCCCGCTCGGTAAAACTACAGTTTTGTGTGGAACAGGAATGTGTTTAATATCCTTGTAACGGTCTTGTGACCCCTCACACTGATCTCGATCCCGACTCTGCCGCTGTATCACTGTGACTGGGAGCGTTTTAACCTTTCAACCAGCACAATTAGCACCTTTTCTTTTTTCACTTTTCTGCTAAATTGCTAACTAGTTTTCACAAACTAGGCTGGGGGAAACTGGGTGGATGTTATTAATATGAGAAGATCAAACATCCATCTGTGATTCAAACTGAGGTTTCTGTGGAGATTATTGGCCTCTGTCAGTAAAACTACCAGTGGACTCTCTGTCCAGTGGACTCTCACCTCGCAGGATGTAGTTCTGGTAGTTGTGGTCGGCCTCCGCTCCAACTTTAATGAAACACGTCAAACCTTCAGAGGCCACGAACTCTGGAACCAGGTCTTTATCATCCTGCAGGCAAAAGACAGAAGAGACGTCTGTCAGACTGTGGACAGGACGCACCAACACCACACAGGGTCAGCTCTGACACATGGACATCTACAGGCTGTCAGTTAGTGTCATGTTGGAGGCCATCAAAGATAACACTGTGCTGTTGAGAGGAGTGTGTGTGTGTGTGTGTTTTACCTGGAAGAGCTGTTTGAGGGAGAACAGAGAGCGTCGGAGCTCTGGACCCTGAGAGTTATACAGCTTCTCTGAAACACATACGAAGAAGAAACAGGAAGTGACTTTACAACCAGAGTATCTATATCTATCTACACCTACACACACACACTCACATTTTAATCAAAATACTAATAAAGCTATTAATAAGTGATTGATTGATAACATCCTCCTGACATAGCACATTTTCTGACCCACAGCAGCTCCAGAACCTGAACCTGCTGCAGGTTTAGTCTGACATATTCTAGTTTCTCAGACTGATTGTTGTGACTGCCTGCTGGGGCTGATGGGGTGGGGGGGGGGGTGTTAGGTCCGAGGAGGAAGCCTCTAAACAAGGAGAGGCTTCTTTGAGGAGGGTGGGGGTTGTGTGTGTGTGTGTGTGTGTGTGTGTGTGTGGGGGGGGGGCTCCAGAAAGGAATGAAACTATTTCCTGTTTGTTTCTATCAGAGGTCAGGACCCTGACTCACTCCGTTTCAGAGGAAATAATGAGAGATTTCAAATTCAGCAGTTTACACACAAGTTCATCCAGAACGAAACCAGGAAGCATGTTAGCATGCTGATGTTAGCAATTAGCTCACACTCTTCAGCTCTCCGATGCCTGGCTAACTTCTTCAGCGTCTCCTGCACAGTCAGAGTAGTGAAGCTGATGCAAGTAAGAAGTTTAAAATAAAGTTAGAAAGAAAAGTAATTACGATATAAAGAATTCTCCTTGAATTTCGTCTCTTAACGTCTCTCCCTTGTTTCCCTGGTTTTAAAGAGCTCATCCTGGGATGGAGCATGTTGTTGATGTGAAGTCAAACACCAAACACAAATAAACTGAACTGAGAATGTATTAAAGCAGTTCATGAGAAAATGACTCTCAAAGCAAAAATGAGGATTTGAAACAGAAATAAACACACACACAGTCAGTAACCACGGCTGTCATAGTAACAAGAAGTCACGGGAGTCCGTTGTCATGACAACATGAACTATAAATCACACCCTGTTCAGTGTGAATGGACTTCATCTCCACACTACAATCCTGTCATCGCTCTGCCCTGTGGAATTATGGGATGTCAGAGTTCTACTGGGACTGTACTGAAAACCAGCTGCCTCTAACAGTCCTCTTCATCAACCTTCATCACACCTACACCACACCTGCATCTGCAGCCTGCATTGACCACAGGTGACCTCAACATTTCAGTGTTAAAGGATGGTATTTTAGTGTTTCCTCTGTTGTCCTGTGTGATGAAACGAGCGGGTGCAGCAGGATACAAACAGACGGAGCAGGTCCCTGAATTCTCAATCTACAGCAGGAAAACATCCAGGAAACAACTAAAACCTGGTTAAGAGCACGAGCCCTTATTGTGAAACATCTCCCAAAGAGAAATCCCGATCAAAGTCCTTCAGTATTGATTATCTGCTGATACAGATTCTGATACTTATATTTACTTAAATATTGATTAAATATCATATCTTACACATTGAAATGAGAACAGCTGTAGATACCAAATCTGACACAACTTATTTTTGTTGTGTTACAGAGCGGAGCTTCTTCCCTCACAGAGGATCTTTGGCAGAGTTCAGATCACTCATTAGCATCGCAGCAAATCCCTGTATTCTACCAAAGAAACACAGCAGAGTAAAGAAAGAATTTGCATGTGATCTGGTTTATTTTAGCCGTCAGGATCCATTAATATATGCCGGCATCAGCCCTGATCTTAAAGACGGGCTTGATGTCTCTAGTAGGAGTATATGTTCAGACCATCTTCGCAGGTTTTTGAATATGATGCAGAACAACGTGGTTCTTCTATGTTTATAAAGTGCTGAGCGGTTCAGATGTTACAGTGCAGCAGTAGAACAAAGGTCTATGAGCTGCTGAGTGTGGCAGGATACTCTGTTCACTCACAGTAAGAACACCCATCACTTCTTCTCCATCACTGTCATTGAGTATTCTGTCCAGCAGTTGGAGCGATGCATCTTTCTCAGGAGAACAGTCTTTGGACAGATGCTGCTCCTGTTCAGTAACTCTGCTCTGGTTCCATCTTTGTATAAACCTTCCATGTTGCAGAGTCAGACTGTTTACTGAGGAGTAAACAGGATGCTGGCTCTCATCATTTTATTTAGCTCTCATGTAAAGTCCTCATGTCCTGTCAGCATGGCAGAAGAACTCTCACAACCAGCTAATCAGAGAGAGGCTGCTGCCCGTACAATCAACATAGTCCAGACCATCGAGTCATGAACAGATACTCTTTGACCACATGTACAGGAGACACTTGTCTGACTTCAGAATTATAATGCTTTAATATGACTGGCTGATTTGGCTGAAATGTGTCTGACTTCCTGCTGAGAGTTCGGACGCAGCTCTCACGGCGGTTATAGAAGGACCGGATGGATAGTAGCATCAGCCCCGGCCAAACTCCCATGACCCCCCAACAACCCTGCAAGGGTAAGGAGCTGGTCCAGTGATCCAGGACCACGACAGAATCCGCATTGCTCCTCCTGGATCTGAGGTCAGTCTCCTGTCCAGCACCCTGGAAAAAGCTTTCCCAGGGAGGCTGAACAGTGTGAGACCCCGATGATTGGAGCACACCCTCCGGTCCCTTTTTTTAAAAATGGGAACCACCACCACCACCACCCCAGTCTGCCACTCCACAGGCCCTGTCCCCGACCCCCACAAGACACTGAAGAGGCAAGTCAGCCAAGAAACCCAACAATGTCCAGAGTCTTCAGCAGATCTCATCCTCACCCGGGGCCTCGCTGCTGCTCTTCAAACGTGTTGGCTGGGTATCAGGATATCCCCAGTCATCCATCCATCCATCCATCCATTTTCTTCCGCTTATCCGGGGCCGGGTCGCGGTGGCAGCTGGCTAAGCAGGGTTGTCCAGACGCTGTCTAGCTCCTCCTGGGGGACCCCAAGGCGTTCCCAGGCCAGATGAGATATATAATCCCTCCAGCGTGTTCTGGGTCTGCCTCGGGGCCTTCTACCAGTTGGACGTGCCCGGAAAACCTCTAAAGGGAGGCGTCCAGGAGGCATCCTAATCAGATGCCCGAACCACCTCAACTGGCGCCTTTCGATGCGAAGGAGCAGTGGCTCTACTCCAAGCTCCCTCCAGATGTCCGAGCTCCTTACCCTATCTCTAAGGGTGAGCCCAGCCACCCTGCGAAGGAAACTCATTTCGACTGCTTGTATCCGCAATCTCATTCTTTCTGTCACTACCCAAAGCTCATGACCATAGGTGAGGGTTGGAACGTAGATCGACTGGTAAATCGAAAGCTTTGCCTTCCGGCTCAGCTCCCTCTTCACCACCACGGTCCGGTACAACGCCCGCATTACTGCTGATGCTGCACTGATCTGCCTGTCCATGTCACGCTCCATTTTACCATCACTCATGAACAAGACCCCGAGATACTTGAACTCCTTCGTCTGGGGCAGTAACTCACCTCCAACCCAAAGGGGGCAGTCCGCCGTTTTCCGGCAGAGAACCATGGCTTCGGACTTGGAGGTGCTGACTCTCATCCCAGCCGCTTCACACTCGGCTGCAAACCGCCCCAGTGCATGCTGAAGGTCACAGCGCGATGAAGCCAACAGAACCACATCATCCACAAAGAGCAGAGATGCAATTCTGAGGCCACCAAACAGGACACTCTCCTCCCCCCGGCTGCGCCTTGAGATCCTGTCCATGAATATCACAAACAGAATCGGTGACAAGGGGCAGCCCTGGCGGAGTCCAACACCCACTGAGAACATGTTGGACTTTGTGCCGAGAATGCGGACACAGCACTCACTTTGGTTATATGGGGACCGGATGGCTTGTAGCAGCGACCCCGGTACCCCATACTCCCGCAGTACCCCCCACAGGACCCCCCGGGGGACATGGTCGAAAGGTTGCCGCCTCGACAGGCACCGACGACCTTCTGACCACAGCTCCTAGCAGCCGCCTCAGCAATGGAGGCTTTGAACATGGCCCACTCTGATTCCATGTCCCCAACCTCCCCTGGGATGTGCGAGAAATTATCTTCTGGAGGTGGGAGTTGAAAGTCTCGCGGACAGGGGCCTCCACCAGACGTTCCCAGTTCACCCTCAGTACATGTTTGGGTTTGCCAGGTCTGTCCGGCAGCCATCCCTGCCATCTTATCCAACTCACCACCAGGTGGTGATCAGCTGACAGCTCTGCCCCTCTCTTCACCTGAGTGTCCAAGACATACGGTCACAGATCTGACGATACGACCACAAAGTCGATCTTCGACCTGTGGCCTAAGGTGTTCTGGTACCAAGTACACTTATGAACCACCCTATGCTCGAACATGGTGTTCGTTATGGCCAGTCCACGGCTAGCACAGAAGTCCAACAACAAAGCACCACTCGGGTTCAGATCGGGGAGGCCATTCCTCCCAATCACCCCCCTCCAGGTTTCACCATCATTGCCCGCATGGGCGTTGAAGTCCCCCAGCAGAACTATTGAGTTTCCAGGTGGTATCCCTTCCAGGATGCCACCCACGAACTCTAAGAAGGCTGGGTACTCCGAACTGCTGGTGCATAAGCACAAACAACAGTCAGAGCCTTTCTCTCAGCAACTTTCAGTCGCATCGAGGCGACCCTCTCGTTCCCCGGGAAAAACTCCAATACAGCGGCGCTCAGCCGGGGGCTCGTGAGTATCCCCACACCCGCCCAGCGCCTCTCATCCTGGGCAACTCCGGAAAAGAAGAGAGTCCAGCCCCTCTCCAGGAGTTTGGTTCCAGATCCAGAGCTACGCGTAGAGGTGAGCCCATCTATATCTAGCTGGTGCTGCTCCAC
The DNA here is from genome assembly GCA_005408345.1 of Macquaria australasica. NCBI lineage: Eukaryota > Metazoa > Chordata > Actinopteri > Centrarchiformes > Percichthyidae > Macquaria > Macquaria australasica. The sequence continues at coordinate 74,914 of SEMN01000921.1, read as the reverse complement.
CTCCCGCACCAGGTCCGGCTCTTTCCCTGTCAGAGAGCTGACGTTCCACGTCACTAAAACCAGTCTGCGACGCCGAAAGTCGGCACGCCCAGGTCCCCACCCTTGCCTGCTGCCCGGCTTGCAATGCACCCAACTCCGATGCCTATCCCTGCAGGTGGTGGGCCCACAGGGCGGCGGCTTCATGTTGTTTTTTCGGGCTGTGCCCGACCGAGCCCCATGAGTCAAGGCCCGGCCACCAGACGCTCGCCATCGAGCTCCCCTCTCGGGTCTGGCTCCAGGGGGGGGCCCCGGTTTCCCTCTTCCGGGCGAGGTGCTCCAGCTCTTTATGGTCCAATTCATCGTGGGTTTGTCCCCAATCAATAAAACCCAAATGAAACATGATGTTCCAGCCTCTCTTCTACAGGCTCACCACCAGAAGCACCACCACCAGAAGCAGCAGCAGCGCAGCATCATGTGACAGAAACAGCAGGTAGGTATTATTATGAAGTTATGATGAACACTTTCACAGTCTGGTGTCGACTGACTGTACAAACAGTTCACAGGAGGACGAGAGATTTTTAAACTGATAGAGTCAATAAATCTGCGGCCCGAGTCAGAAACACTCTGCACACACAGTTACATGAAATTATTCAAAGAGAACATGGACTTGACCTCTCACCTCTCTCAGCATCATCCTAAAGGGGAACTCCACTGATTCTCCACCTCTCATGTGTTGGACAGTTACTGCACATGTGAAACAGGCTGTATAAAGAATGAACACGTGTGGAATAAAAAGACAATATCTCTTTTTATCAATTTGGATCCAAAAAAATAACTTTATAGGAGATCAATGATAACTCAGTAGTCTTTTAACTGTGAGTCCAACTTTAGCATGAAACAGAAGACTGTGTGAAGTCTGATCTGTGATCTGAATGTATCTGTAACAGAGTAACTGAAAACTGTCTGCTCAGATTCATGAAGTTGCTGATTTTAATCATCTTTTGGCTTTTAGAAAATCCTGTTTGTTTCTCAAAGTAAAGTATCAGTGAAGTCAGGTATCAGATCAGCATTAGTATTGAAACATTATACATACTGAACCCTGTTTCTGCTTCCAGCTGTTTGTTGGTTTTCCACCTGTAGTCAGTCCTGAAGGTGGTGCTATGGGAAAGGTCATGGAGTCAACACGCCTACACCGACACCTACTGTGGCAGTGCTACGGTAACTAGTTGACCTTCTGAAGAGGGTTTATGGGTGTGAGCTGTAACGTTAAGAGACAGAAAACTGGCAGTCTGAAGATCGAGTACATTTAGTTTCTCCTCACTGGTGAGTTCAGCTCTGAACAGGATGAAGGTTTCCCTTCACTGCTCGCAGCTCCAGAGGAGGAGTGAAACTAGCAGCACATGTGTCAAGGCATCAGTATGACTTTTGATTATTTTATTTTTTGTGTTTCCACTGAAAATGTGGATAAAAACAGGTGGATGGAGACGCACATTTACACATGTGCAAGATAATGTATTATTCTTGTTTCAAAGGTTTAACGCCTGTGCAGCCACATGTTCCCTTTTTGTCTTCAGCCTTTTGCCACATGTTAACTCTTAATTTTTCCCATTAAAAGTCGACCTATATTTTAAAAAAAGCTCTTTTCTGCTCTCTGTCTGACAGTATCATATATATCATATCTGTTGTGTATCGTGTTGCTGCAGCTCTGTGATGTTTACACAGACTCCATTTCTTTTATGGAAATATTCTTCATGTCTCCTGCATCATTTTAGACACACTTCCCCAAAACTCATCCTGACAGATTTGGGATCTTTGGACACTTTGAGATCTCCACTACAATTTAAAATAAAGTTCAGAGACTTTGGACACAGTATGGACAAAGGAACACGTGTTTGTGTCTGCAGGGTTTAGGAGGTTAAACACTAAGCTCTTAAAATTGCTCAAAACGAGGCTGATGTGACTTGTCATTTCAAACTAAATTACACCAAACAGATGGCAGATGAATAGTTAGCGATGTTTTAAACAAACAGAGTGAGAGAGATTACAGAGCTGAAGGTTAAATCTGGAAACACCGGCAGACGTGGATCCCTGCAGAGCTCCTGTTCTGAGTTTAACAAGAAGCCAAATAAAGCTCAGAGGAGGATCTCTGAGCAGAACAAAGAGCAGCTGTGTGTCCACAGTGAAGAAACACCATCTGTCTGCACAGCTGGCTGTAAACGCTGCTGCTGAATGGAACAAGGCCATCCCAAAATATTTCACCACTGTTCAAATGTTTCACATCAGAAGCTGAAACACTGATTCACACAAGTAAAAATAAAAAGGTTACGTCAGAGTTATGAGTTTCACCACTGAGCAGAACACAGCGCCAGGGAACGGACTTCCTGTGGTTGAAACACAGATTGATAATAAAATGCAGATACTGACTATCTCTGTGCTGCACTGGCCCAGCTGAAACTAAGATTATCACAGATAAATCAGATCAGTGTATATGTTGGCTGACAAGTAACAAGAAAGAACAGAGAGCCAAAGATATGGGGGGGGGGGGTAAAACCAGTTCAACTCTCATTTTAGCAGCAGAGAAGACTCAAAACACAGTCTGAGCAAATCAAATCTTCTATGAAGCTGTGATCAGTGAACACAAGACCAGCGTTCACTGATTCACTGTTAACTTCACTTGGAAACAAATCTCTAACTGTCACCACCACCATCATCACCTTATCTCCCATGATGCAATCTGTCTGGAGGAGGAGAAGGAGGCATCCTGAACAATAATCAGCTCTGAGTGAAGCAACACAGACAGACGCACCTGAAACAGGACAGACACCTGGTGTCTTAGATTACCTTCCTGGAGTCTCCAGTATTCAGCCTGTCTGATATCTGAGGGGTTATTTACACCAGCATAATGAAAGTGGTGAACAGGTTGGTGTTGAGCACCTGTCAGTACAGGCTGCACACTCGCTGTGTTTACAGTAATAATGCCAGTAATCCGATGTCTTTCTGCAGAGGCCGCAGCCGGTTCCAACAGATCTGCAACAATAACGCTGCCATGTGTTCGCTCATTTTCACTCTTTTCACTAATCAAAAGAAACAATTGAGATCCGTGCACGAGCCTGTGAGAGGACGACCTGACATCATGTAAACCTGAAGTCTGGTTCCTTCAGGTTTACATGAACTGTGACATCATCAGGGTTAGAGAACAACACAAATACAGAGAACAGTTCCCATCACTCAGAGCAAGACGCTGGCTTCAACACTGCGTGAGTCACTCGACTATTCTGGATGATGGTGCTCACCTCTACCCCCCACCTCCCCTCCCCTCAGACGGTAGGGGGGGTCACACTCACTGACATCCAACTTTGACCCAAGATGGCCACCAGCCAGCCACAGTTTCACTACAACAGCTGACTGAGGAGGGAACGTCCCTGAATTATAAAGAGATCTAACGGTTTCATGAGTGTGTGTGTGTGTGAGAAATTCTTCTCTTCTGACTGCACCCCCACACATAGACTGTAGTTACTGACTGTGTGTGAAGGGCAAAAGATTCATGTTGCATTCATGCCCAGTCAGCTTTCAGATAGTAAAGAGACAGACTGACAGACAGAGAGACAGGCAGAGAGACAGGCAGAGAGACAGATGTATCCATGTGTTTACCCTGCAGAGACAGGAAGTGACCCAGATAAAGTTAGTGTGGTATTTCCTGTTAATGCCAGTGTTGCTAATTGACTCTGGAGGAGCTGAGAACAGTCTGTGGAGTCGTGCTGTTTATAATAACTGATATTGATAATTGATAATAAGTGTTTGAAAATAAAAATAAAGATAAGTCTGAAGTCAATGATGAGTATTAAACATTTGTGCTGTGATCAATCAAACAATTTAAAGGCAGAATTGGGGCGACTGAAGTACGACTGACAGCTCAGAGCACACGGCCATGTTGCAGTGACCACCAGACAACAGAGAGCTGCAGGGATGATGAGGTGTTTCTGTAGTCCAACCAGGAAGTTAGCATCGGCCTGGTTCCCTCCACAAAAAGCCAAATGGATGTTTCCATTGGCTTTTGGATTATTATGGACACGTTTTGTTCAGCAAGATAATCTTCACACATGAACACCACTTTATGATTTTTGAAGCGTAAAGTCAACCTCCAGCAGTAAAAAGCTGACGTTAGGCTATAAAGCAGCTCCACCACGGTCACATGACTTCAGCGTCTCCACCACTGAGCTTCCAGCTCTGACCTCTTCTACAAAAGCCTTTGGGAAAGTTTGAGTTAGAACAGTTTGCAGTATAAACCCAACGAGGCTGTAAAGGAGGACGAGTGAGTAGATGAGTTTCTGTGTTGATGACGTTTAATGTCCCTGACAGCCTCTGGAGTCTCATTTAGACTCTTGTTAGCAACCGACTTTTTTAAGACACGCAAAAGCTTCAACATTCACCAGTATTTACTGACAGATATTATGTTGCACAATAGTATGCTCTGAAAAGTTAAGAATATTATTTTGATTTGTAGCTCAGTCTAAAGACCTAAGGTATGAATGTTAGGGTTAATAAAGCCATGAAGTTAATGCTTCACAGCCGGCACACTAACATTAACAATCAGCTCTGTTTTCACAGGTTTTACAGAGCTGCTCACTGTTTGCCTCTGGGCAGTGAACGCATCATTAGCCCATAATGTTGTTGTTGTTTACATTCCTGCAAAAAGCCAGAGATGCCCTGGGGGGTCAAATATTTGAATGTTTTGTTCTCTTGTGATGATGAAGGAATGATTCAGATGGTCTCTTGGTGATCAATAAGAAAGTTGATCATAAATAATCAGCACTGATAACAAAGAGTGCAGCCTGAATGAAGGAACCTCCTCCAGCTGATATTACAACCAGCAACAACAACACAGTCAGCATCCAACCAGCGACAACAACACTGTATGTATGTATATATATATATATGTGTGTTCTATATATATATATATATATGTGTGTTCTATATATATATATATATATATATAGAATACACAATATATATATATATATATATATATATATATATATATATATATATATATATATATATATATATATATATATATATATATATATATATGTGTGTGTTCTATATATATATATATATATATATATATATATATATATATATAAAGAACACACAGGATTCATCAGCAAGTTAACATGAAACAGTCCCTGAAACGTCCTCTTTACACACTCTCACTTCTTCTTCTACTTCAGCTGCTGTTTGTTGTTCAGTGCTCTGCGTCTCCTCCTCACCTCTAGCTTTCTGTCCAGCTCACCTGCATGTCTGTACTGTGACTGTCAGTGCAGCAGGTGCCCGACCTTCAGCCAATGAGGAGCCACTGTTCATATCACGCCTTTTTTCTTTGTTGGAGTTGTTGCCACATGAATCAAATATCAGCTTGTGTTGCTTTCACAGAAGAAGAATGAGCAGAAAGTGTTGTAACTTTACTGTTACAGTCTGTCAGTCGCTCTGTTAGTTTAACCCTGAAGGCAGCTCACCAAGTCTGTCAATGAAAACAGTCAGAGCTTGAAGGAGGAAGCATGCTGGGAAATCCCCTCTGGAGCAGGAAGGGCGGGGTCATGCCAGGCAGCGTGGGGGTGGGGGACTCTGGGAAAAGTTCAGTGTTTCCCAGGAAAGGTGAATCATGACATCTGAACGAGTACAGGACAGATTTACATGAAATTCTCTGCTCTCCAGAGGATGAACCCTTTAGATTTAAATGACAGCATGTTTCCTGCAGCGCCCCCCTCAGGACAAACTGTACACTTTCAGCTCCACTACAGATTGGACTCAGAGCAGAAACATCATGAGGACCTTTCCTTTGATAATGAGTGAACAGTGTTATTGAGAACAAAAGCAGCTGTGTTCCTGAGCAGGTCTGAACCTGTTCTCAGTTCAGCTCTTTGATCTGATGATTCTACCATGTTTCTGTGGAAAGTTTAGTCTGACAATCAGTGTGTGAAATACTCTTTACAGAGGTACAGAGTCTGACACTGGGGGACAAAAGCAGCACTCCACACTGAGCCTTGGTTGTTTCAGCCTGTATTAGTTCACATGTAGTCAGAGTCCATCAGCAGCTCCTGTCTGCGGTGGACCATGGATGTCCAGACAGCTATCACTGGATCACTGTGAGGTCATATCGAGTACAACAGTTAGATATAATGTTTTTCAAATCTGGGAACATTTATATTTGTGCTGAAACAATCAATTGATTAACTGATCAGCAGCAGATCTGTCCAACTGCCTGCTGAGGACTTGCTGCATTCCTGCTGACATAGACTGCTCACCCTGCTGGTTCCCAAAGATCATTAAAGTGAACAAACACACAAAAACTATTCTGTTCAACAAAAATGTTCTCATGTTCTCTAATTTTTGCCTTTTTTTCTTGTAAATTACAGATTCTTTTCACCTCATAAAGCCTCTAAACATCCTTTAGATGAAACACTCTGAGGAGGAAAGATCTCACACAGGATGTAAACCTGTGACGAGACGTCAAGTGTCGCCTGATCTTCAGATGTCACAAGACAAACAAGTCGAGAGCCACCAGGCTTAAAGAACTGCTCCTGAATCACTGAATCACTGACTCATACCTCCAGTCATCATCACATACAGTTAGGAGGACTAATGAACCTGAAATAGATTTTGGAGGTCAGCAGATGAGGCACGAACGTGTTGTCACAGAAAGTGTTCAGGACTCAACAGCTGAGAAGCAAATCTTCAGCCACATTTATCTACAGAAGTGAGGATTTGTGTTTTCTGAACAGTGAGTGAGACGATGTCCAATAAGAGGCAGACTGAGAGTTTGAGCAGCAGACTCGGAGAGAGGAAACCCTCCCAGCTGACTCACTGTGGAGCAACACGTCACTGTGGTCAAAGTGTGGACAGAGAAAAGGAAAGTTTCCCCTGAGTCATCACTCCTCTGCTGCAGGAGAGCACGCAGCGACGCAGCCGTGGAAAGAAGCAGTAAGAGGAGATAATTACCCAGGATGGAGTGAACACGGACAGACAGCTGTGTCCTCAGGATCACCACGGGCTTCTTCCCTTTTCTGTGGAGAGAGACAAAGAGTTCAGACACAAACATGTGGAGAATATCTCAGCATTCACTCCTCCACAGAGACTTCAGTGACGCTGGAAGCTGACCAGCAGACTAAAGATCTGCTCTGATCTCACACTGAGCTTTTATAACAAACCTTCTTTAATCTGAAGGTCTCAATGTGATGATGGTTTATTATTGCACATCTAAACCAAATAAACCCAAATTGAGAACATTTAGGACGATAAAACATGAACACGGTGCAGAGAATTATACTGTTTATATTTTATCTAAGAAGCAAAGATCTTTGTGGCCCAGCTGAGATCTAGTGTGTTCAGTGGACTCATGAGAGGAGAGTTAAAACCTGCCACAACCGTATACAGAATAGTATAGGAAACAATACTCCTCACAGGCAGCACTGTGTTTCTGATGTTCGACACACAGCAGTGTTTATAATGTGGGAGGAGACAGAGTTTTCTCAGCTGATGGATTCATTTAACTCATTTATCTGTTAAAGTCTTAATGAATGGCTGTCTCCTCCTCTCACAGTGAATCATCATTTAATGTTGGTACAGAGTGAAGTCTTGTCTTATAATATCAGGACGTTCAGTTGCTCTCATGCTGCAGGTAAAGCCTCCTGCTGATCTGATCTTAGAAGAATCTCCTCAACAGCTTCAAACCAGCTCTTTCACTGTTTCATAGTTTATTCAACTAAAACTGTGAAGAAGAGACGATACTGAGATAATAAATGTTTTACAGCAATGTTAGAAGGTTGAACAAGACTCATTTCTCTCTCTGCGGGTTTCACCTCACCTGCAGCACATTCTCACACACACACACACACACACACAGTGAAGTCAGTCAAGTTGCACTAAATATAATAACTAGAAATATAAAAATAATATGTAAAATATATGATCATTATTATATAAAGTATATTCTATGGATTATATTGTATTTGTATGTCAGGGGAGCACTGCATGAGTGAATTGCTAGTAACGTCACAGCTCGGGACGCATAGATAAAGGAAGTGTAGGAGTACTACGCGAGTTTGGAAGTGCTTCAGCGTGTTTGAAGCGTGTGTGTGTGTGTGTGTGAGAATGTGCTGCAGGTGCCACAGCGACGCTACTGGTAACATATCATATTTTAGTGAAATGTGTTAGTTAATGTGTGCAGCGCTTGTTGTGGTTGAGTTACGTGATCCGTTTCTTAGATTATTAACTGTGGCGTTCGCGTGGGCCCAGCTACATTGCATCTTTGTAAAGGCAAATGTTTGTGCTTCATTGTATTACACTGTGTATTTGAGTTATGGCAAACGCCCTGTTTATTTTGTGTAGAATAGTTACACAGTGTTTGTACAAAGTCTTGAAAGTTTGGAAAATGTTATGTTTTCAAGGTTAGGAATCTGCTTGAGTTAGGATATACCCCTTGAATAGTACTTGTTTTCAGCATGGTCTGGTGTTTCATCTACACAAACCAAAAATCTTAGTGTTTGGAATGAATGATTCCGTTCTCATATTGATTTGTTGTGTCCTGGCATTTATGGTTGAAGGCATTGAGAGTCTGATGAGTTTTGGTTTGGGTACCTTGAAACTGCCTGAAAAGTGCTTGAATTTTGCTCTTGAAAAGCTGTGTGAACCCTGGTTGTATTGTATTGACTAATTTATTTTGTATAATCTGAAAATGCCTCATTTATACATTAAGCTGAGTTAATTGCTGTCTGCGGCCACTTGTTTCATTTACATATTGCTAATCCCTTAATGTGATAGATATATCTGTGTATTTGATGATATGAATGATATATTGATATCTGCTTTATTTCTTTTCTTTTTAACGTTATCAACCTAACCAACTAAACGAACAAATCTCATCAACTGATAATCTACCCTAACTAAAATAAAACCAAAGAAGAATTGAGTTGGTCCATGTGTCCTCTGTGATCATTCATTGGCTTTTCAAGTTCAAGCAGACGCTAAGAACACTTCAGGGAACTTGACACATGCACACACACACACACACAGGGACATAATAATAAAATGTGTGTGCGTTATTTTCCCATCATTAAGACAGAGCTACAGACAGAGCAACATGGCCGCCCACCAGCAGCTTGACGTCAGGACACTAATCTATTTACCACGGTTGGTCTGCATCAACTCTCCAAAATAACCTTTTGGACCGATCACATGCTCCCACACAGACCTCCATCCATGCTGTTTACTCGTATTTCTCCAGTGCTGAGGCTGCAGGCTTCAGCACTAACTGCAGTTAGCTGGCTGTCAGCTGGAGGAGCTCAGATTGAAGTGAATGTCTCTGTTCCCAGAGGAGCCCTGTTCTGTTCGTCTGATGCAAATACAGCAACAAAAGATTTCTGCCAAAATATGAAGAACTGCACTGCGACTGTTTTAGTCCTCGTACAGACGGACAGAGGAGGTCTCTGAGCTGCATGCTGGAAATTATTTGATGTGTACATGTTGACGTCATGTGTGTCACTTTAAACTGGTCACACTGGGTGGCCATGACAGGTGAGACAGATGAGAAGTGAAGGTGTTCTTACGCCACGTCTTCGTAGAAGCTCTCCAACTCGTCTCGCTGCTCGGCCAGAGACAAGTCCAGATCCAGATAGTTTCCATTAGGAGACAACTGAAGGGTGCACTCCTCCAACTGAGAGACAGACAGACAGACAGACAGGTCAATATGTAAATTCTTACATGGGCCTTCATGCATTTGTATATGACAGAAAGAGAGAGAGAGAGAGTGAGACAACACACACACAAACACCATCAACACACACACCCATCAATATCATTAACACACACACACACACCTACGCCAACATCAGACTTGTTGACACAGTCTCGCATATGTGTATTTAAGTGTTTTGCTATTTTCCTGATTTTTTTAAATAAATTGTACCTTTTTATTATTTCCATTTTATTTTTATTATTTTCCTTATTGTTGTTGTTACTATTATTATTATTGTTGTTTTAATATCATTATTACTTGATGTTTTGGCAATATTGTTGTTGCTACATTCATGTCAATAAAGCAAACTGAACTGAATTGAGACACAGAGAGAGAGAGACAGAAAGAGACAGAGAGAGAGAGAGACAGAGAGAGAGAGAGACAGAGAGAGAGAGAGAGACAGAGTGAGACAGAGAGAGAGAGAGACAGAGACAGAGACAGAGAGACAGAGTGAGACAGAGAGAGAGAGAGAGAGAGAGACAGAGAGAGAGAGACAGAGTGAGACAGAGAGACAGAGACAGAGAGAGAGTGAGACAGAGTGAGACAGAGAGAGAGAGAGAGACAGAGAGAGAGAGAGACAGAGTGAGACAGACAGAGAGAGAGACAGAGAGAGACAGAGAGAGAGAGAGACAGAGAGAGACAGAGACAGAGAGAGAGAGTGAGACAGAGAGAGAGACACAGAGAGAGAGACAGACAGAGTGAGACAGAGAGAGAGAGAGAGACAGAGAGAGAGAGTGAGACAGAGAGAGAGAGAGAGAGACAGAGACAGAGAGAGAGAGTGAGACAGAGAGAGACAGAGAGAGAGAGAGACAGAGAGAGAGAGACAGAGAGAGAGTGAGACAGAGAGAGAGAGAGAGACAGAGAGAGAGAGAGTGAGACAGAGAGAGAGAGTGAGACAGAGAGAGAGAGAGACACAGAGTGAAAGTGATCTTATAATTAGTCTCAGTATAAACAGATCCTGCAGCAGCTGCTGTGATGGTACATAAACATAAGCTGCTGATGAGGTCAAGTTCATTTATTAGTGGATATTTCTACATCAGTCAGAATCAGAAATACTTTAACAGACTGTTTCCTGAGGACTCAGACAGAGTTAAGCGCATCACACTTCATCTGTACACACTGACTGATTTATTACAGAGCGTCACAGGGTGCAGCCAGGAAATCAAACAATGCACAACAATGCACTGAAGTTACAGATGACTTAATGATGGGGAGTTATTATTAGATTCCCTCACTTAATTGAATAACTGATTTAATGCACCACCCTGTCAGTGACTCAAACCAAACACTTCAACTTTAACTTCAATTTGCTGAATTTGCTCGACGTGTAAATGAATCACATGTCAAAGTATTTAAAGGAGGAAGGTGGACCAAGAAAGTAAGTTAGGAATTATCAGCAGTGAACACCATCAAGACAATCCTTCTATACATTTTGTACCATAAGATCTTGTGTTATGTAATTAAGGTGTTCCACGTATGTTTATCAAACACACCCACAGTGTAACTGTGTGCCGACAGATGTGGCCAACAGGTGTAGCTCTGTGGTCACATCATCCAGTCAGACTGACAGAACGTCATTCATACAGGCGAGTACAACTACACAACTGTACTGCAGTTATTAGTCAGTAATATTTACAGCCTGGATCACAGTTCTGTGTAGAGATATAGTGTTGCTGCATACAGATGTGATGTTGCTGCGTACAGATGTGATGTTGCTGCGTACAGATGTGATGTTGCTGTGTACAGATGTACAGATGTGATGTTGCTGCGTACAGATGTAGTGTTGCTGTGTACAGATGCAGTGTTGCTGTGTACAGATGCAGTGTTGCTGTGTACAGATGCAGTGTTGCTGTGTACAGATGCAGTGTTGCTGTGTACAGATGTGATGTTGCTGCATACAGGTGTGATGTTGCTGCGTACAGATGTACAGATGTGATGTTGCTGTGTACAGATGTGATGTTGCTGTGTACAGATGTGATGTTGCTGTGTACAGATGTGATGTTGCTGTGTACAGATGTAGTGTTGCTGTGTACAGATGTGATGTTGCTGTGTACAGATGGACAGATGCAGTGTTGCTGTGTACAGATGTGATGTTGCTGTGTACAGATGTGATGTTGCTGTGTACAGATGTAGTGTTGCTGTGTACAAATGTGATGTTGCTGCTTACAGATGTAGTGTTGCTGTGTACAGATGTAGTGTTGCTGTGTACAGATGCAGTGTTGCTGTGTACAGATGCAGTGTTGCTGTGTACAGATGTGATGTTGCTGCTTACAGATGTAGTGTTACTGTGTACAGGTGCAGTATTGCTGCATACAGATGTGATGTTGCTGCGTACAGATGTAGTGTTGCTGCGTACAGATGTGATGTTGCTGCGTACAGATGTGATGTTGCTGCGTACAGATGTAGTGTTGCTGCGTACAGATGTAGTGTTGCTGTGTACAGATGTGATGTTGCTGCTTACAGATGTGATGTTGCTGCGTACAGATGTAGTGTTGCTGCGTACAGATGTACAGATGTGATGTTGCTGTGTACAGATGCAGTGTTGCTGCGTACAGATGTGATGTTGCTGCATACAGATGTGATGTTGCTGCGTACAGATGTAGTGTTGCTGCGTACAGATGTACAGATGTGATGTTGCTGTGTACAGATGCAGTGTTGCTGCGTACAGATGTGATGTTGCTGCATACAGATGTGATGTTGCTGCGTACAGATGTAGTGTTGCTGCATACAGATGTACAGATGTGATGTTGCTGCATACAGATGTGATGTTGCTGCATACAGATGTAGTGTTGCTGCATACAGATGTAGTGTTGCTGCATACAGATGTAGTGTTGCTGCGTACAGATGTAGTGTTGCTGTGTACAGATGCAGTGTTGCTGTGTACAGATGGACAGATGCAGTGTTGTTGTGTACAGATGCAGTGTTGCTGTGTACAGATGTAGTGTTGCTGTGTACAGATGTGATGTTGCTGTGTACAGATGCAGTGTTGCTGTGTACAGATGTGATGTTGCTGCTTACAGATGTAGTGTTGCTGTGTACAGATGTGATGTTGCTGTGTACAGATGCAGTGTTGTGTACAGATGCAGTGTTGCTGTGTACAGATGCAGTGTTGCTGTGTACAGATGTGATGTTGCTGCTTACAGATGTAGTGTTGCTGCGTACAGATGTAGTGTTGCTGCGTACAGATGTAGTGTTGCTGTGTACAGATGTAGTGTTGCTGTGTACAGATGAAGTGTTGCTGTGTACAGATGGACAGATGCAGTGTTGCTGTGAACAGATGCAGTGTTGCTGTGTACAGATGTACAGATGTGATGTTGCTGTGTACAGATGTGATGTTGCTGTGTACAGATGCAGTGTTGTGTACAGATGCAGTGTTGCTGTGTACAGATGCAGTGTTGCTGTGTACAGATGTGATGTTGCTGCTTACAGATGTAGTGTTGCTGTGTACAGATGCAGTGTTGCTGTGTACAGATGTGATGTTGCTGCTTACAGATGTAGTGTTGCTGTGTACAGATGCAGTGTTGCTGTGTACAGATGCAGTGTTGCTGCGTACAGATGTACAGATGTGATGTTGCTGTGTACAGATGCAGTGTTGCTGTGTACAGATGCAGTGTTGCTGTGTACAGATGTGATGTTGCAGATCTGAACTACATCAAACTGCAGCTGCTCTGTGTTGTCTCCCATGCTGATGCTTTATTGTGGCTATTTAAGTTATGTATTTATGGACATTGCACCCGTCGCAGTGACCGTAGCCTTTTTTTAGCCATGCTAGCAGCAGCATGGTCCCGTGGATGGCAATGTTGGTTAATCTCTCGGTCCTCCTCTCTGATCCAGACTGAAATACCTCAACAACTATTGGATGGACTGTGATGAAATGTGGTTCATCATTCACTTTGTGTTACTGCTAACTCCTTTGGAGGTTTTCTGGGCACTTCCAACTGGTAGGAGACCCTGGGCAGTCCCAGAACATGCTGGAGAGATTATATATCTCATCTGGCCTGGGAACGCCTCAGGATCCCCCAGGAGGGGCTGGAGAACTTTGCTGGGGAGAGGGACGTCTGTACTACCTTGTTTAGCCTGCTGCCACCGCGACCTGGCCCGGATAAGAGGCAGAACATGGATGGATGGATGTTGTGATAAAGAATTACACATACCATGATAGAAGGTTTTATCCCTTTCCGTTGCTTTGTTTAGTTGGATCAGTTTTTTTTCTGTTGTATAAACGGGCTGCAGAGGAATCAATAACTGGGCCCAGTGGTGCCAGTCACACCTGGCTGCAGCATGAACCGGCTCTTGGTTCTGACTTTTTGGGACTTTTATCCTACTCCTCTGAACAGAAGTCCTGCAGGTCGTCTGTAAGTCTGTCTGTGATTAAACACGACTGCTGCTCCCATTCACGTCCTGATGAACTGGTACAGGTTTATTAGTCAGCTCTGCCCCGTGGACATTTGTCAATAACTCCACATTATCTAATCTTTGCAACACATCATGCACTCTCTGCATGAACTCTCCTCTGCAGCAGACATGACAGCAGTTTGTTTTCATCCAGTAAACTTTGTCAGTGTTGGAGTGAATGTGGAGTTCAGATTTGAATGCTTTCTGTCTATTTATAGCCTGGCAGGCCGAGCGTCTTGTAGCTGTGTACAATGAGTCACGGTCAGGTATGAGGCTGGAATCCCAGGCAGAAAACAATCAGGTCTGCTGCTGATAGTGAACTGCTGAACATGCTGCAGCGTCTCTGAACGAGCAGAACCACATTCTTCTACAACAACAGCAACACATATCCTCATCTGAACAGATCTACATGCTCACATGGAGCTGGACTGTGGAGCCTGAGGGGGCCAAGGACCCTTACATGGCATCACCTCCATGTTTAAACTAACGTTATACTCTGTGCCATAGAACAATAACCATACTTATCTTAATATACTTTTCCTCAATATAAATAACAAATGTTCAATATAATTAAATCACCCATACACCAGGAGAGGGGAGCGCTAATGCACCTTAAACGCTAGTTGTCACCTGCCATTAAACAGAAGAAGAAGATGAACAGCCAATCATGTCACAGAAATAGAGGTATGCTTACAGACGCAGTGGCTAACAGGTAGTTGGAGCAAAATAAGCAAAATACCGGGAAGCGAAATGAGCGACACCGAAGAAAACGCAGTGGCCACGACCAGCTGGAAGCAGGACGAAGCCGTCGTCGAGAAGAAAGGTCACTCAGCTTCAGTAGTTTGGAGATATCTTGTGCCGAAGACACGTGCCAGGTAAGACGAGCAACACCACAAACCTGTTTCACGATCTGAAATAATATCAGCCGTTAGAAACTACAGTTTGTCAAGTGTTTGTCATGTTCTGACAGTAAAGAATAGTTTAAAACCGTAATTAACTTTCACTCAGGAGCAAAAATCGCTTTTTCGTGATAACATTTACAGCCCTGCGTGGAGGTCATCTGTGACTCTTCATTTACTCACTTTCTTCTGGAGCTTTCATTGAAAGATTTCAACAGAAAGCTAGTAAGTGAACCTTTTTCACTCTGTAGCTGTAGATTTTAAATTAAAGCATTTTGACTGGTGACTGAACTGAGTCTGCAGCAGTCACCACTGAAACCTGCCAGACAGTCCTGATTTCACTTCAGTGGTGGAACAAAGTACTAAGATATACTTTTACTTAAGTAAAAGTAGCAAAACCACTCTGTGAACATCCTTTGTTACAAGTAAAAGTCCTGCATTCAAAATGTAAGTACTAAAGTTAAAGAACAAAAGTATTAACATCAAAAAAGTACCAAAAGTAAAAGGACTCATGGCCCATTTCAGAACAATATATATGATATTATTGGATTATAAATTACAGAACTGGAGTTTTTCTCTTGTGATGGAGCTAGGCTAACAGTTTGACATGTGACTCTGGAGACGACAGAGAGGATTTACAGAAATGTTCCTTTAACATTCTCCTCCAGTAAGTTACCGTGTCATCCAGTGTCGCAACTTACTTCAGTGCAGAAGTAGCTGGAAGTCAATATTTTAACTACACATTAGCATATTATACATATGTGTAACAGGTAGCTGTATACACACAATACAAGCTGTGCCGTCAGTACAGACGAACAGCATACAAATGAACTACACCCATGTTTAAATCTGAATGCCTTCACACTGAGCTGAGTCAGGATAAACAAGTAGCTTGCTAGCTAATGTTAGCATAAGTTGCCTCCACTGTGGAGGACATGGCTGTCACGCTGAGACGTCCCTCTGGGATCTCAGACGTTTTCGTGATCATCGAGGCTAAAAATGAAAAACTTCACAGTGGATATTTGCACTTTGTTTTGTTTGATAGAGCTAGGCTAGCAGTTTCCCCCTGCTTTCGGTCTTTGTGCTAAGCTAAGCTAAACATATACAATGTATTGGACAAGCTGACAGTGAGTGTGTAAAATAAAATGATCATCTAGCTGTTTTTCTGCTGCCTTCACATGTGCGGAAGGAAAAGCCCGTTCAGTTCTTATCAACACACTGCTGTTGGTATTACATCCGTCCATCCATCCAGCTTATCTCCTGTTTACAGGTCCCACCCTTTTCCTCCACAATCACTCTGCTTGGGGGGGGGGCTAGCTCAGAAACACAGGAACAGTGCAGAAGAATTCCTACAATGTTTGTTTCACGTTGGAGAACCAAGTCTCTGTATCAGTCAGATCTCCTCACTGGATCTCGGCCTGCAGGTCGAGCCCAAGGGCATGATGGGAACAATTAGGGGGTCAGTGGAGGAATGTAATCTAGTGGGAACGGTGCTCTGTGGCCTTTATCTGATCCTGATGATTCCAGCGGGGCTCCGAACGCCTCGCAGCAGGCTGGAGAGGATTTTTGTCTCCTGTGTAACTCACATGATGATGATCATTAAACTGATCATTAAACCGATCTGAAGCATCTGTTGAAACACATCTGAATAAAAGTAATAAATAAAGTCATGTTCCAGTGCGATGAAGGTGTTGTGACGGGCTGTCAGGCTGCAGCAGGCTGGTGGTTTCAGAAGAAGAAGCGTGTTCAAACACAGACTGCTGAGTCATGATCTCCTGAACTGAAGACACCAAGGAAAACAGCAGAGTGACCAGACTTTATCTCAGTCAGTGTACTTTAGCCTCTGTGATGATAACTGTGCAGTCAGTGCTGCTAAAATGATATATAACTGTGAAGCATGAAGCTGCATTCACTTCCTGTTTGGAAAACTGCACTCTGTGCACGATGATCGAAACAGAACAAAAACAGACGTGTCATCAGCCAGCTGACAGGAAACTGGAGCTGAGAGGTGATTCTCCTTTTCCACAGCGACAGATTCACCAAACTCACATCTTTAACTTTAACTTGATGCGCAGGAAGCAAACGTGAGCCATAGATTTAGTTTGGGGAACAACACTTCAACACCAACCAGCTGTTATTTCCACCTCCAGCAGTCACAGAGCAACGTGGTCCTTCATGTGGAGGCTGTTTGTGTCACCTGATGTTCCCTCTCTGTCAGCTCTGATTTTGAGGGAAATATCTGGCTCTTTAGCTGCTAAACGCTCCACTGTGTTCAGCAGCTGGTCTCTAACTGTGTCTGTCTGCTGTTTGCTGCTGAGCAGGTGGAGTTCAGTGGCTTTTTACTGCTTTTATTCTGAAAGGCCGAGAGGGAACCAGAACAGATAAACCAGGAGCTGAAACTCACTATGAGGATTCAGCTGATGGTTCACCACCAGAGACACCAACACAGCTGTGAGGCTGCACTTACACACAGAGGAGCTCTGAGTTAAATGCTAATGTTAGCATCACCTTCACTGTCTAAGCCTGTTAGTATGCTAACTGATTAGCACTAAACATAAAGTATACAGCTGAGGCTGATGGGAATTAGAGCTGCAACCATTAATCACTTAATCAGTTAGTCGATCAAAACAAAATTAATCTGCAACTATTTTTTAGATTGGTTGATCGTTTAAGTGATTTTCTCTAAAAACACCAAACCTTTGATGGTCCCAGGTTCTCAGATGTGATCGTTTGCTGCTTTTCTTGGAATATTTGGGGGTTTTTGACTGTTGGTTGGACAAAACAAGTCACTTTGTGATGGCTATGTTTCACTGCCCTCTGACCGTAGATACAGAAAAGATGAATCGAGAAAACAAGTTGTTAAATAAGTAAATTAGTTGCAGCCCTGATGGGGATGTTATTAGTTCTGCAGGTGTTTGATCATAAACCAAAGTACAAAGTATTGAACAGCATTTCATCACAATCCATCCCATAATTGTTGAGTTGTTTCAGTCTGGACGGGCAGACATTAACACCCCTGGAGTCCCTAAAAGTAAGTGAATGCAGCACTGAGCTGCTGCAGCATCAGAAGCAGCATCAGTCAGGACCATGTGTCAGTTTTACAGCTGCTGTATGCCAGAGTCCTCATAAGACCAGGAAAGTGGATCGCATCATTCCAGAATCGACTTTAAAATACTGCTGTTGGTTTATGAAGCATCCAGACTTCTCAGATCACCTGGAGCAGGTCTGCTGACTGCCCCCACAGTCCAGACTAAACATGTAGTCTTGACAGAAATGGTGGACTAAAGACCAAGTGAACAACAGCAAAGCACCTTCAAATATCCAGTGATCCATTTAATAATTGGGAATTTTTAATGTGGAACAGATCATCAGTAACTATTCCTATCAATCCTCAATCCACTCAAGTCTTCTGATAAGTTCACAATACCTGCTTATATTAACTAAATCTGTTTTTTACAGAAAGAAATGTTGAATGTACTAGATGCCTCCCAAATTGAGGTGTGACAATTCACTTTTTAAAGACTTTAAATCATTCTGGCCAAATTAATTCACCTGCTTTTTAAACGGAGTTTGGCGGATCACCTGTGGCTTTAACTCATTTTAACTTCACTTACTTATTTAAGGGTTAGTTAGTCATATCAAACATTTATCAGCAGTTCACGGATATTTAAAGTCCTGTTCACTGTGGTTCTGTATACAGGCCGGGACAGTTCAGAGAGCAGCTGTTGTTAACCGGGACCCAGCAGGTAGTTCGGTTAGTGACCCACCTTCAGAGGCGCCTCCAGCAGCTTGTGTATCCCGGCGATCTGCTCACTGAGCGGCAGGTTCTCCTCCAGGCTCACCGTCGGAGGTCTCCGAGGTTCGGGAAAGTTTGTGCAGATAAACGGATCCGAGTCCTCCAGGTACTGGACCCGGCAAACGATGGAGGCCATGGCAGTGTGACCGCGACCCAACTGCGGCTAAAAGTGTCTGTGAGGCTCGATACACAAGCGTCCAGCTCTGGAAGATCCTTTAAAATGACGAAAACCCGGTCCTCGCTGTTCTGCCACCGGACAGATGAAGCTACTGCGGACATATACATGGACATCCGGTGTCACCTTTCAAAATAAATGCAGTTTTTTGTGCAACGATTTCATGACAAAATACTAATTCTAATGAAAACTAAATCTTGCGCTATTGGATGACCATTCAGCATAAACTGCCCTTCATCCTCTGCTCCCGTTAAATGTGGAATCCCCCAAGGTTCAATTTTAGGGTCCCTTTAATTCTCATCATGCATGCTTCCCCTTGGCTCTATCTTGGCGAGGAACTTCCTGCAACTTAATGAGAACAAAACTGTTTGGCTGCTTGAAAATCTTGTGTTTTCTTGGACACTTCGTTGAATTTTAACAAACAAGTCAGTAGTGTTGTGAAGGGCAGCTTTGATCAGCTTAGAACCTCATCAGGACCTGGAAACAGTTATCCATGTTCAGAGCCGGCCCTTGGTATAGGCCAACTAAGCGGTCGACTTGGGGGGGGGGCAAGTAGACAGCCAAAATCCCTGACTAATGAGCAGGGGTCAAGCGGCACATATTGTGTTTTCATGAAAGAATCAAGAGATAAACTACAGTAGACTATTTAGCTCATAACGAAAAGGTCCATGGAAAGCCAGTAGGTCTACTCATCTGGATAACTGCTCCTTCCTGACCAATATCAGTGAACTTAAGTTAACTGATAATGGCTGATGCTATCTAGATTTTAGTGTCCTACTCTGCAGTTACATGTTTTGCTTGTAATATCTACTCTATAACTGTCCAGATGCACTCTGGAAATATTTGAAACCCCTCTCTACTGGATCCACACTATCTGAGTCTGAAACTGAAGCAAGTTAAACCAATTATTTGTGTTCTCTGTGTAATTGATAATACACTGCTATTTTGTCATTATTAATGGGGGAGGGAGGGGGGGGGGGGCACCAAAATGGCTAGGGCCACCTCTCACCTCTCAGCTTGATTACTGTTAGTCCCTGTAGGTGGGGTTGACCCCCTCCACCCTTCCTCCACTCCAAACGGGTCAAAACGCAGCTACTTTCGTACAGTGTTTGATATTTTTATACAAAATTAATTGAAACATGAACATCTATGTTATCCAGACAAATAACAACAACTGACTATTCAAGTTCCTTCATTAAAGGTTTTATTTTTATTTTGAAGGAAGTATCACGGAACGTCCGGTTTGGTGAAAGATGACTTGATGGTGGACGGCCCACTAGTGACGTCATGCAAGTCGAGCATGGAAATACATTGAGCAGCAGCATCATGACGTAATGAATAGATGTATGGAAACACTGTGAAGCTGCAGCTGCTCTGAGGTCAGTTTACAGCTCCGGTCAGAGATCTGTGTCAGCTAATAACAACACATTCATTCAGTGTTTGTTATAGAACAGCGTCCTCTGGTGGCTGAATGGCTGCAGTACAAACAGGAACTGTCATGTTGTCCTTTATTTCTATACAATGAATGATTTTTTACTGAAGACACTGTTCACACCTCAGATTCAAAGCTTTTTGTTTCGTTCAGAGCGACAGTTCAACGTACAAGTCAGGAAAGTTCAGTCCTGGAAAGTCCATTTCACAGTGTGGTCTGGTAAGGTCATGGACGGATTATGGACACAGACATGTAAAAGGCCTCCTACATAAGGGAAACACACCCAGACTGAAGAGACACGAAAGGATGACAACCAACAACACAGGCGCGTTTTTGTGTCTTTCTGGTTGTTTTTTGTCTCTTTGTGATTGTTTTGTATTTGTGCAATGTACAGAGATAATAATCCCAGAGATGTGCGTTAATGTTGCACACTGAGTCAGACGTGGAGACTTACTACACTAATGTAATGTGTAGTGTTCATGGGGCAGGATGAACTGTTCTTGTGCCGTGAGGTTTTGGTCCTGATGGACTGCAGGGGAGTGTCTCAAACTGTTTGTGTCCGGGGTGGGAGGGGTGGCCACAATCTTTCCTGCTCACGTGGCGTACAGGTCCTGGCGGGATGGCAGATTGCAGCCAATCACCTTCTCTGTGGAGCGAATGATACGCTGCAGTCTGTCCTTGGCAGTGGCAGCAGCGTACCAGATGGTGATGGAGGAGGTGAGGATGGAGGTGTAGAAGCGCACCATCATTGTCTTTGGCAGGCTGAACTTCTTCAGCTGCCGCAGGAAGTACATCCTCTGCTGGACTTTGTTGGTGAGGGAGCTGATGTTCTCACACATCATCACCCAGTCCTCCCACATGAGGACTGATGATGGTGCCCAGGAAGCGGAAGGACTCTACAACGTCGACTGGGGAGTCACACAGGGTGATGGGGGTGGGTGGAGCTAGGTTCTTTCTGTAATCCACTACCATCTCCACTGTCTTTAGAGCGTTGAGCTCCAGATTGTTCTGACTGTACCACCAGATAGTCATTCTCCCACCTGTAGGCGGACTCATCCCCACCAGAGATGATCCCAGTGAGGGTGGTGTCATCTGCGGACTTCAGGAGCTTGACAGCCTTGGACGCAGCCTTGACGGGAACCAATGCTGATGGTCTGGGAGTCAGAGACATGCTTCCCCAGCTTCACATGCTGCTTCCTGTCAGACAGGAAGTCTGTGATCCACCTGCAGGTCAGCTTGTCCTGCAGCAGAGCCAGGATGATGGTGTTAAAAGCAGAGATGAAGTCCACAAACAGGATCCTGGTATATGTTCCTGAGGAGTCCAGGGGCTGGAAGATGAAGTGGAGGGCCGTGTTTACTGCATCGTCTATAGACCTGCTGGCTCTGTAGGCAAACTGCAGAGGGTTTTCAGACTAGAAAAACATGCCTGTAAGAGCTGATTTGGTGCTTTGCTGACAACCACCTCGGGGCTGAACTGACTCTCTATGGATGTTTTCCAGACTTTAGATGTAGACTGTGCAAACACATCATAGCACCACTTCTATCGGTCAGACAACATGCAGATATTTGGGGCTAAAACACACCGTGTTTGTATATTTTTTATCTTCTTATTATCATCACACACTGACTGTGCAGTTAGTATTGGTGCAGTTTGGTCATCGTCCAGCAGGTGGAGGTGTTTCTCTACATTTGGAGTCTGGACAACTTGCAGTGTGATTGCGTAAGAAAAGTGATGAAACAGCCTGAAACACACACACACACACACACACACACAGGACTTTGGCCAAACTGAGAAACTGAACCATTGTTGGTTATTTCCTTCTTAGCTGTCAATCAATTGATCAATCAATCAATCATGGTAACAGTGAGCTGTGACATTTATCAGGTCCCACCCACCTGGGTTTAAAAGATGTCCTCTTCTCAGTATAGTCGATCAGTTACCATGACGACTATAATCTGTCCAGTCAGTTAATAGAAATCGGAATCCGAGAAACGTATTTGTTGTTGCAGATTAGTTGTATACCACCGTAACGTCAAGGTGACGGAGTGAAGTGAAGACAGTCAGAGCTGTATATCTCCCAGTGATGGAGCGAAGACGGACTCTGAAATATCCTCACGTATACAACAATGACTGTTTGTGCAGGAGTGTTTAATCACATGGTGTACATTCCTTCTCTGACCTCTGACCTCTGGGGGATCGGCTCTGCAGCACTGAACGAGCCCAAAAGTGACTCAGTGATTCATGACGTTTTGATTCTGCTGCTACGAGCCACGGTTGCCACGGTTACTGGCTCCGACTCCATCCCAGAGTTTCAACAGAGTGAACGTTTGCAGCTGTTTTGGTTGGATGTTCTCGTGCTCCTGCTCTCACTTGAAGGTTTTTTTTAACTTGTCTGAGCTCCACCCAGCTGGACTGTAACACACAGTCTCACTGGGACTCCACCAGTTCAACCACAGCCTTCTATACTGGTGACCACACACTCCCAGAGGAGGCATCCCGAAGCCTGTAGCACAGAAGAGCTTTCTCTCCAGTGAGACAGTTTGGCCTCAGGAATTGTTATAAAGTGATAAAGTGTCTTACTCAGCAGTTTCTATTCTGAAAAGAGGAGGTAAGGAAGGAAAGACAAGGATTTGGTAAGGAAGCTGATTAGGAGGTAGGAAAGGAAATAAGGAGGTAAGGCAGAAAATGATGAGGTGTGGAGGTAAGGAGGAAAAATGAGGAAGGAGGGAAGGCAAGGAAATAAAGGAGAATGTAGGAAAGGAGAAGTGTTGAAATCCTTCATTCTGTCAGCTTCAGTATCACAGTCCTGTTCATCTTTCCTCCTGCTTGTTTCCTCTCCTTCCTCACTACTTCCATCCATTCATCCATCCATCCATGTTCTGCCTCTTATCCTGGGCCAGGTCACGGTGGCAGCAGGTTAAACAAGCTGGTCCAGATGTCCCTCTTCCCAGCAGCGTTTTCCAGCTCCCCCTGGAGGATCTCGAGGCGTTCCCAGGCCAGATGAGATACATAATCCCTCCAGCTTGTTCTGGGTCTACTCACTATGTCTCCTATTGGGAAGGAAGGAACTAAAAGGATGCAAGGAAAGTAGGAAAGTGAAGGAAAGAAGGAGACAGAGGTCAGAGTCCAGACAGTTCCTCCTTTTCTTTATTTGAAAGTAAGCAGTAAAGAAGGAAGAAAGGAAGAGTAAGGAATGAAAGGAGGAGGTAGGAAAGAGAAGGAAAGAAAGGGAAGGAGAGGAGTAAATACAGAAGGAAATTAGGAGGTAAGGGAGGAAATGAGGAGAAAGAGAGGGAATAGACTGGGGCAAGGAAGGAAATGAGGAGGTAAGGAAGGAAGGCAGGTAAGGAAAGAAAGGAGGTGTTAAAGCAAATGAGGAGGCAAGGAAGGAAATGAGGGTTATGCAAAGTCATTAGGATGTAGGAAAGGAAAGGAGGATGTAAGGAATGGACATGATAGGTAGGAAAAGAAAGGAGGTGCGTTACAGTGGACTCCTGGTATCCCATCATGCCTCTGGCTGTTAAAGGCATGAGAGGTCAAAGGTCAAGATTCTCCCCAAAACATTGTTCTATCTTCCCGTTTGTTATAATATTTCGACACACCTTTATTTTGTCGCCCTGTCAAAGTGAAATCACTTCCTGTTTCCTGGTCTCTGCAGTCGTCACTGTGACCTTTGTTCCACATGTTTCATGAGCCTGGTCTTATCGCAGCTCTGTGTTAAACTGATATGATCCTGAACCAACACAGTGTATCAGTCTTATCTCTGGGCAGGTGTCCAGGTGTGTCAGCTGGGCGGGGCTACATACCTGCAGCTCAGGGACTGCACCGCAGGTAACTCAGACAGTCCAGGTTCTGCTCTGAAAGGTCAGGCTGTAATAAGAAACTGACTATGCATGGTGGTTTTAAAAACTCCCTGCGGTGCATTCAAGGACACGAAAAAGTTTCCTTTTAATTCCACAAACAGCCAATCACAGTCTCCTCGTCACATCATTATGTTTGATCAGTGTTTGTCCTCTGAGTTTGATTTGATGACATCATCAGTGTTGTTTTTGGTAGTGGACCATCAAATGTCGGACACTCAAGTGTCCTTAAACGCCCCACACAGACAAGTTTTAAAATGGCTCCTGTCTGCAAAAGCAGTCTAAAATGAAGATAATATAATTAAAAATACACAGTTGACTGAATGGGAGCTGGTCTGTGATGTTCCACGAGAAAAACACAACTTAGGTTAAACTTAGTGAGCTTTAAATGATTATTAATGTGGTGGCAGACAGGTGTTGTGTTGAGTAAAACTGATAAATACAGGAGAGGGTCTGGCAGCTGTCACCCAGGGATCGAGGAAGATTAACGGAGTGCTAACTAACCTGGAGTCTGATGATGGTGCTTCACTCATTGTTTGAGTGAAGCCTGGCAAGTTAGTCTTAAAATGTAAAGGAAGGCCCTCCGTAATGCCAGAGCAGCCTACTACTCATCATTAATAGAGGAAAATAAGATCAACCCCAGGTTTCTGTTCAGCACTGTAGCCAGGCTGACAGAGAGTCACAGCTCTGTTGAGCCATGTATTCCTATAGACCTCAGTAGTAATGACTTCATGAGCTTCTTTAAAGATAAAATTCTAACTATTAGAGAAAAAATTCAGCACCTCCTGCCCTCAGTTGGTACTGACTTATCTTCAAACACAGGAACCTTAGAAACAACTGTAAAACCTGTACATTTAGACTGCTTTTCTCCCATCAACCGTAATCAACTAACTTCCATGATTTCCTCATCTAAGCCATCAACGTGTCTCTTAGACCCCGTCCCAACTAGGCTGCTTAAAGAAATTTTACCCTTAGTTAGCACCTATGTACTAGATATGATCAATCTGTCCTTATTTAAAGGCTATGTGCCACAGTCCTTTAAAGTAGCTGTAATTAAGCCTCTTCTTAAAAAGCCCACTCTTGATCCAGGGATTTTGTCAAATTATAGACCCATATCTAACCCTCCCTTTTCTCTCTAAGGTCCTTGAGAAAGCAGTCGCCAATCAGTTGTGTGACTTTCTACACAACAACAAGCTGTTTGAGGATTTTCAGTCAGGATTTAGAGTGCATCATAGCACAGAGACAGCACTGGTGAAAGTTACAAATGACCTTCTAATTGCATCAGACAAAGGACTTGTCTCTGTACTTGTCTTTACTAGATCTTAGTGCTGCATTCGATACCATTGACCATCACATTCTATTACAGAGACTAGAACATTTAATTGGCATTAAAGGCACTGCACTAAGCTGGTTTAAATCCTATTTATCAGATCGATATCAGTTTGTACATGTTAACGATGAATCCTCTATGCACGCCAAAGTAGTCACGGAGTTCCACAAGGTTCTGTGCTTGGACCAATTCTATTTACCTTGTATATGCTTCCTTTAGGCAATATTATTAGGAAGCACTCCATAAATTTTCATTGTTATGCAGATGATACCCAATTATATTTATCGATCAAGCCACATGAAACCAATCAATTAGCTAAACTTCAAGCATGCCTTAAGGACATAAAAAATGTTAAACTCAGACAAAACCGTAGTTATTGTACTTGGCCCCAAACACCTTCGAAACACATTATCTAAAGATATAGTTTCTCTAGATGGCGTTGCCCTGGCCTCCAGCGAAACCGTAAGGAATCTTGGAGTTATCTTTGATCAGGATATGTCCTTTAACTCCCACGTAAAACAAACTTCAAGAACAGGCACATCCTGTCTCAAAAAGATGCAGAAAAACTAGTCCATGCATTTGTTACATCTAGGCTGGTTTATTGCAACTCTCTATTAACAGGCTGCCCCAATAAATCCCTTAAGACTCTCCAGCTGATCCAGAATGCTGCGGCACGTTTACTGACAAGAACCAGAAAAAGAGAATCATATTTCTCCAATATTAGCTTCTCTACACTGGCTCCCTATAAAATCCAGAATAGAATTTAAAATCCTTCTCCTCACCTTCAAAGCCCTAAATGGTCAGGCACCATCATATCTTAAAGAGCTCATAGTACCCTATTACCCCACTAGAGCACTGCGCTCCCAGAATGCAGGGTTCCTTGTGGTTCCTAGAGTCTCTAAAAGTAGAATGGGAGCCAGAGCCTTCAGCTATCAAGCTCCTCTCCTGTGGAACCAGATCCCAGTTTGTGTACGGGAGGCGGACAACCTCCTCACATTTAAGAGTAGGCTTATGACTTTCCTCTTTGATAAAGCTTATAGTAGGGCTGACTCAGGTGACCCCTGAGCCACCCCTTAGTTATGCTGCTATAGGCCTAGACTGCCGGGGACTTCCTATGATGCACTGAGCTCCTTTCTCCTCCTCTTCCTCTCCATCTGTACGCCCTCATATCCCATCAATGCTTGTTAGTAATTCAACTTCTTCCCGTAGTTGTGTGCTTTCTCTCCTCTCTCTCTCTCTCTCTCTCCCCTTCTGTTGCTTTCTGCAGGTATTTCTGCCTCCGGAGCTGTAGAGTCTGGATCTATGGTTGCAGCCGCCTGCTGCCCCCGTGCTCCTGCTCTGCACCCGCTGCTGCTATTGCTGTTGTTGCTCTTATTATTAGTATTGCTATTATAATGTTGCTCTTAGTGTTGTTTCTGTTGGTGTTAACATCAATGCCATTACCACAACTATTGTCTTACATCTCTATGTGGAACTGTATTCTGCTGCTGTATGTTCTCTTTCCTCCTGCTCTCTCTCTTCCGCTGCCCCCCTCCCCCTTCAACCCCACCGGTCAAGGCAGATGACCGCCCACCCAGAGCCTGGTTCTGGTTCTGGTTCTGGTCAAGGTTTCTACCTGTTAAAGGGAGTTTTTCCTTGCCACTGTCGCCTAGTGCTGCACATGGTGGGAACTGTTGGGTCTCTGTAAATATAAAGAGTCGGTCTAGACTTGCTCTACTCGAAAAAGTGCCCTGAGATAACTTTGTTATGATATGGCGCTATATAAATAAAACTGAATTGAAAACTGAAAGGTGGACTGGCTGCAGAAGAAAAAGAAGGTCCATTTATTGACTCTTCATATTGAAACATGTCGGTACGCTGCTCTGTGTGATCTACAACTAGAAAATTGTTATAATTTTCTTTTTTCACTGTTCTGTTTGTGATCTTTTGACTGAAAGGAAACGAGTGAGCTGATCGATATGAACTATTCAACAACTGAAAACAGAAAAAAACATCAGAGATTAAAAGAGATGAACATGAAAAATCATTTTTTAGTTCTGTTTCTTCTGTTGCTGAGGAGTTTGATAACAGCTCTACATCAAGATCACAAACTGCAGCATCATGCTGTTGTTGTCCTCGTCACCATGGTAACCTTAAACTGAGTGATGCAATGCCTGTGAAGGCTAATGTTGAGATAATTGATAAAAATAAAAAAGATAAATGATAAAATATGATGAAAGACTGACATGAAGAGTTCCTCTCTGTGACCTGCAGGGGGCAACGTTCATCCACCGCCACTGAGACCTGACTGCAGGTACAGACAGCTGACTGTATATGACATGACATAATCAACACGCAGCCTGACAAAACTGTCATGTTTCACTCATCAGTGAGGACTCAAAAACAGGAAAACGACATTTTTAACATTATTTTTCTATTTCTAGTTGTTTGTTCATTTTTCTCTCAAACTAACAACGAGTGAACAGCATCTCTCTCTTTAACTGGAAACCATCTAGAACCATCTAAATTACTTCTAAACCCCTGTCAGTTGGTGCTAGGGGTCCTTTAGATGGTTCTAGTGTTCCTATAGAAAGTTCTAGTGGTTACTGAGAAGGTTCTAGGGGTCTAAGCGTGTTCCATTAGGAGGTTCTAGAGGTCATTTAGGAAGTTATTTGGTCACTGAAGAAGTTCTGGAGGTTTTATGAGGTTTAGTGTTCCTTTATGATGTTCTGATGTTCTGAGTAGGTTCTGGAGGTCATTGAGGACGTTCTGGGGGTCATTAAGGATGTTCCAGAGGTTATTGAGAAGGTCATTTTAGGTGGTTCTAGTGTTTCTTTAGGATGTTCTAGAGTCACTGAGGAACTTCTAGAGGTCCTTTAGTGACAGGGTCAGAGGTCACAGCACCAGGACAAGAAGAACCAGGATGACGATGCTCCACAGAGAAGCGACTGAGGACTAACTGAAGCCTCTCGGTTCCTGTTCCTCTTGTTTCCAACCAGCCTCATTAACCTCCAGCATCCATCGTGCTGAGCCAGCAGTTTTGAGCAGAGCGTGTCACATCAACTGGCCAGCTGTTTCACAACCACTGTATCGGTCCGGTTTCTAGAGAGAAGACAAAAATACACACAGAGCGATCAGATAAACTGACAGAGCAGTGAGCCGGCCGTCCTCATAGGCTGGGGGGTGGGCGTTATGCAAGCTCTTCTGAACTGCGTGGGGAGGACAAGACGAGTGATGGACGGCCTGCAAACTGTGGACCGACCCCCCCATGACACCCCCCTCCACCCACAGAGGCCCTGACAGTACGGTCCACAAGCTCTGGTTAATCTGAACCCATCACTACATGATGTACAGTTTCTTTACATGATCACTGGTAATGTACTGCATATAGTCTGTTCTGTGCACCCTATCTGCATTCTGCAGTCACTTCAAATCAAAACTGATGTTTAATTTATTTATACAATTAAAATACAAACTTGTGTAGGTCTATAATTGTGACGTTAATTTACAATCTACACTCAGAAACTGATTTTCTCTACAGTGATTTTTCTGGAACATGAACTTCAACATTAGTTACTGAACATTACTGAACTTTTAGTGCTGTTGCTGCTGCTTCACATCAGAGCCTTCCAGCAGCAACCAAAGCTCTGTAGGGGGGGTAGTTCTCTGAGGGTGACCCCAGTCTCATTTCGTCCTCCGTTAGTAGTGCTGCAAATATTTAGAGTTCAATGTCATGTTGATATTTGGGATCAACTGTTCGAGCCTACTCTGAAGGTGTTGGAGTGTTTTATTGAGAGTGAATGGCAGCTTCAGTCGGCTTCAGCAAATCCCCCAAAACACCTGTTTATGTTTGAGTGACAGCGCCCTCTAGTGGCCACAGGAGTTATGACGGGAGCAAAGGAGGCAGTCAGGTGGCGTTGTCATAGAGGTCGGGATGGATGCATGGCTCAACTTTAACACCAAAGACCGCTGGTCACTTCCTGTTTCCTACCAACAGTCAACATTGGTTTCTTTTAACCATGACCGCCATCTTTCACTAACCTTAACTACCTGATTATTACTGTAACCATGACGACAAAGGTCCCCTAACCTTAACGAAGTAGTCATTGTAACCCAAACCAGTTTCCCTAAGCCTAACCAAACAGTTTTAGAAGACACAGACAGATGATGTCGTCCTGCTGAAGGAGACGTCAGATCAGAAAACACCTCTGTGTCGTTCCAGAGGACACGACTTATTTCATCAGGTCACCACACAAGTTAACCTCCAGTATCACTGATGGACAGTCAGGTGTGAGCAGTGATGGAAGGCCTGAGTCAGGTGTGTTCATCATACCTGTGTGTGTGTGTGTGTCACTGTTGTAATTTTCAGTACCTCTTTGACTGACAGGTGCTGTTGAATGGAGGAGTACGTGTTGCTGTTGAACCGGAGAGAGCCATTTTTCCACTGTGACGTTGTGGAGCGTTCATGCTTCTGAACAAAAAAAAAACAATAAAAACATCAGATAGAAACTGCGTCTGTGCTCAGTCATGATGAGTGTGAACCTGCAGCTGGTCTGAGGCCAGGTATTCTCTGGCTGCAGGATTAAAACAACAGCAAGTGACAGACAGCAGACTCTATGCTGGCTGTAAATCTCTCCATCAACAGGACCATTACTGATTAAACACAAACCAGTACAGACTGGAAAAGTCTCACACAGGTGAGTCTGCGTCATCCTGCAGGTGTGCTGTGTTGTTTTAAAGTTGTGATGATAAACAACAAATCATTAGCATATTCATTTAGTCACATTAGTGGCCAACACTGGTCCCAGTGCTGCATGCTGGTGATCCTCAGCCCAGATCCTGCAGCCAGTTATGACCCAGAGCCAGCTCCTCAGAGAGCCTGTTACAGGTCAGGTTAGCCAGGTGTGGACACAAAAGCACTCAGCATGTCAATTAAGGTTGTTTACAAAAACAGGCTTACAGAAGCAGGTGAACAGGTAAAAGCCAGACATGGAGGCAGCTTGGCAACACTGATATATATATATATATATATATCTATATATATATATATATATATGTATATACGTATATCAATAATACACTTGGGTTTGTATATAAGCGTGATGGATGACAATGTAGTGAAACACAGTTGTAACAAAATAAAGAAAATATAAAATAAACAATAGTCTTCATAGGAGAAGATATAATTGTTGACAAATACAGTAAATTAATTAACACTGAAAATGTTCTTATATCTGCTTACAACTACATTATAGTCGGTTATAAACCATTTATTAAATCTTTATAAACTGCTTATTCTTCTTCCCTGCCTTTGTTGGTGCATTACTGCCACCAACTGCTGATCAGTGGAAAGTCATGAATGGATTAAGTTGTGTCGCAGGGACCCACTCCTCCAAACATTGCTCCACATCGCCGCTAGTGGTCAAAAACTCGACAGGGAGCCTTTAAGACAAAGTAAGACAAAATGGTGCAGGTGTCACCATGACGACCGTGGTTTGAGTAAATAAACTACAGACTTTATATTCTGTTGTCTGTCAGTGATCGTAAACAACGTCATGAAAATTAAGCAGTGAGGAGGTGAGCTGTGTTTGAATCCTCCTCTGTGTTTTAAAGTGTTTGTCGTCACGTCATGGTTCGGCTACTTAACAGAGCCTGAAGCCTCAGCATTGTTACTATGGTTACCTGCAGGGTAATGCACCTTGAACCCTGATTTAGAGTGAAGGTTAAACTGCAGTTTGAGATGTCCACACATTTTAACAGACAGCTGACAGCCAATCAGAGATGAGTATTTTCAGCAGAATATTAAGATAAGTCAGATCTCTGCTGACAGATTCCTGTAACGTCTGTTAAATAACTGCATCTTGGTTCATCGTGTCCTGATCAAGAGGTGAGTAAAAACACAACCTCTTCACGGCCAATAGACTCAGATCCATTCTCACCCGACTGAAACGTGGCCCGACGCCTCGCCTATCAGAGGTGTTGATGTGGTGGAGTTACGCAACAGGCCGTTCTCACGCTGCGAGGCCCGACACGAAGCTGGACAACGTCTGAAAACGATGTTCAGTCTGCTCCTCGGCGTGCTGCCAGTTCACCTGAAGAGGAGGACGTTCAGCCACCCCCCCGCCCCCCCATCTCAGGGGGGTGTCAGCAAGACATTTATTTGATTTGTCAGTTACATCATGAGAAGATGCTGGGTACGAGCAGCAGCATGCCTCCTGCTGCTCTGTTAACTGTTGGCAGGGGTCGGGTGTGTTTGTTTTAACCTGTTGGCAGCAGAGGAGGGTGGGGCTTGGATTGGAAGAATGCAGCGTGAATGCCATTGGACGACTGATGTTCTTCATCATCTCAGGTTCTCAGGTTGTGGGTCCTGTTCCAAACAGCAGGATAACTAGAGAAATCAATCTGGACTGAGGTCTGAATGATGGCCTGATGTAGAAACAGCAGCTACAGGTTTCCTTCTGGATCCTGGTCCTGGTCACACCTGGAAACTGAGACTTTACAGGAAGCACTTCAGACTTCAGACTCTGCCTCCATGTATTAAATAAACCAGGACACAGACTGATGGTAGACTGTTTGTTTAGTACTCTCATACTGCAGTACTGCACAGTAATCCTGCAGTACTGTACAGTAGTACTGCAGTTAGTACAGTAGTACAGTAGTACTGTACAGTACGGCGCAGTAATCCTGCAGTACTGTACAGTAGTGCTGTAGTTAGTACACTAGTACTGCAGTTAGTACAGTAGTACTGTAGTACTGTACAGTACGGCGCAGTAATCCTGCAGTACTGTACAGTAGTACTGTAGTTAGTACAGTAGTACTGTAGTACTGTACAGTAGTACTATAGTTAGTACTGTAGTTAGTTCAGTAGTACTGTACAGTACGGTGCAGTAATCCTGCAGTACTGTACAGTAGTACTGCAGTTAGTACAGTAGTACTGCAGTATTCAGTGCTGGTGGCTGCAGCAGCAGGGGCGGTGTTGGCGCCTCGCTCCTCGTATTGAACAATACAGCAGGAGCTGAACCCTCGGCTCTGGCAGCGCGTGTTAATCTGAGTCTCCGTGGGTCACCACTCAGAGGGGGTCGCTCGCAGCTCCGCCACCTTCCCCCTACATCCTCAGCCAATCAGAGAGCAGACCAACTGGGTGAAGGGTGGCGGTTGGCCCGCTCGGCTCGCTGCTGTTGCTCAACCCGCCTGCTGGGCCAGGCCTCCTTCCTCCGCTCCGACCGCCCCCCAACACCCAGAGCCAGCTCACTGCAGAGCTGCATCTCCCCCGTCCACACTGACACGCCAAGCGGCCTGGTGTGTGTGTGTGTGTGTGTTTCTGGCGCTGTTCGGCCCGTTTGCCGCCTCCACGCTCCCCGGAGGAGGAGTTTCAAAACCTGCTGATGCAACGACCAGCGGAGTTACTGCAGCTCCATCAGTACTAATGGACACATGGAGATACAGTGATTAATGCAGTGAATGAGCATGTGTGTGTGTGTGTGTGTCATGTTGGGATTCGCCTCCCATCTGGGGACAAAACTTCAGTCCCCACAAGATGAACTAGTCATGTTGAGGTTCAGACTTGTCTCTGTGTGTTTGAGGGGTCAGTTTGTTGGACTTGAACTTTACATTGTTGTGTCCCTGGTCCAATCAATTTGAATACTGCATCTTACAATAACAAACCTAACGATCGATCGTTATTGGGAAACAGAGCCCAGGTTTGTTTTTACATCAAGCGTCCCCTCACAGGGATACCTGAGGCCTGTACTACGAAGCAGGATTTGAGGTTAGCGAGGTAACTTCAGGTTTAACTCTGGGTTTTCAGTACTATGACGGTGGTTCACTTCTTACCGGGGTAAATCGCCATGGAACTGATGCTACACGCCTAACCTGCTCCGGAGCAGGTTATGTTGGAGATAACAGATCAATGCGTACAAAAGCCCCGCCTACTGACCAATCAATTCTCTTGGAAAATGACATCACCTATAGAAAAGAAGTGGAGCTCAGTACGTGGATCGTGAGAGGAACTCTGTTTATATGAGAGATAGTTTCTCATCGGAGGGACCGACTTATCTGTGTCAGCTTCTTGCAAGTCAAAACCATTTCATTGTGCTTTTGTATCCCGATATCATCCTACAACAGAGACTGAAGCACTAAAGCCTTTTACTTGTTGTACTTGTAAGAGATGACAGTAAGCCTAATTACCGCTTTGTTTTTATATTTATCTTTTATTTGCTCCCAAGTCCGTTTGACATCAACGGGGTTGCAGCTGAAAGAATCAGGTTAAAATTGTCAAACACTCCATAAGAACATCTGAGCAACACATTAACTTAATGGATACTACTGACGGGCAGTGATATTATAATCCTGTTAATTTAACGTTACACATTCACAGTTGGGTTTTTTACCAGCTGTCTTTCCTGCATTCAGCAGCTGCAGCTGTGCTGCTTTCAGCCTGGATGATGTTTCACTTCTTTGTATTTCTCTAATATTACAGTTTGCTCTTCGTTTGTAAAGTATGCCGCTCTGCTGGAGGTAGCTACACCTGAAGCCAGATAACGAAAAGAGATCCTGGGTCTGTTGAATTGGCTTCGTAGTACAGGCCTCAGGTTCATTGGAGATGAGCCAGACCTGCAGAATCGATCAGCGGCGTTCACAGCACAATGCAGCTGGTTAGATTTCTGTCTGACTTGATCCTGACTCACTCTGACGTCACGCAAACATAAATAACAATGACCTCACAAGATCAAGGCAGCTGCAGGTTGGCCTTTATAGACCACGAAGGCCGAACCGAGCGATGTTAAATGAGACGGTCTGGTGCACAGAGGATTTCCGTCACCAGCGTCACGAAGTGCTGCTCCTGTCGCCTAGCAAACTTTGACAGCTGCAGTTGAGGCTTGAGATTTTAAAGGCCCCGTGTTTTTTTAACATTTGTATCGTTAGCTATTCGAGTTGAAACCCAATACCTACATTTAAAAGTCTGATCCTGCTCGGCTGCTGTTGACGGTGCGTTTGGGGACGCCATGTTCTCTTGCATGCAATGAATCTTGGGATGTGTTGGGCCGCATTTCTCGGCCACATTTGAAGGAGCCTTGGAAATGGGACGGCCTCGTCTCGCTGCTGTGACACATTTGGTCTTCAAATGCAGCCTTCGAAGGATGAGGCCCCTGAACTGAGACACAGCTCATGTGAGACTGAAGGTGGAAATGGAATGTAACAAGATGACAGTTCTGTCTGATATCAGGCAGGAGATCTCCTGACTTTTAGTCCAAAACCACCGGATCCTTCATGTTAGACTATAAGATGTTATACACTATACACTGCACTATAAGAGTGTGAAAACTAAACCACACACAGGACTGAGCCGAGCAGAACTGAGTCTACGTCTGTGAAGGGCACACAGATATTCCTAATATACAGATGTACCTTTGTTAACGTTCCTTAACGAGGTGCATCATTCCCTCCTTCGCTCTGTTTGTTCCCTCATTTTGATGATTAATAGGAGGAATGAGTCACCACGTGCCTGTAATTTAATCAAATGTTTCTCTGTGCTCATTCTGACAGTTTTAATTTACTGTCTTCCCATAATTAGTTTAATTCACTTGCATGTAATAATTCATGTTTAATTCATCTGCATCTAATCCAGCAGAATAAATCAGCTTCACAGTGTGACGTGATGTTTTCCTCGGTGGCTGCCTGCTAACTGAACCCACTGTGTGACTACATGTACAGGTATGTGGCATTATTATAAATGCAGGACTGACAGCTGATGCTGGAAGTGAATCGACACTCTGAGCATCAGTCAATCAGCATTTGAATGAGTATTATAATAGTGATCAGGTTTGGGAAACCTGCATTGTGCAGAGATGTGGCGGCCTGATTAAGACGACGTGTTGTGACTGAATGAGGAAATGATTGGAAGCTTTGTTCTCACTTTTCAGGAAGGTGATAATGTCCTAACACAGGGCTGCAGCTGCTATCTGTCTGCACCTGATAAGAGTCCAACTGGGAATGTGGATAATGGAAATCATTTCATATCAGATTTGGTTTGTGTAATTGGCTGCAGCCCAGTGATTAGCACTGGTTTCTACCCACAGTCCAAAGATATGAAGTCATCTGAACTGGGAACTGGAATGTTGCTGTAGAGGTGTCAGCGAATTCCCATCTGAAATTATTACAGTAGAAACGGATAAGCAAACAGCATATTACTCCGGCCAGGGTGCATTATTTTAACCCAGACGCATGCATTAAATGTGAATTGCGCAGTGTCCAGAGATCATTTGCTTTTGGGAGAAGGAGCTTGATTGATCAGTCAGATTATTGGTAAAAAGGTTCCTGCGTCCTGAACGTTTGTCCTGAGGGTTTCTCTGATTAAGATCTGCCTGTTAGAAGCAAACGATGACGATGAGATAAACTGATGAAAATAAGCTTGATACATTTTGGGAACTCTGGCACTGTTTCCACAGTGATTTACTTCTGCAGGGTACCTGAGAGTGGAGAGGGAACTTTATGATACCTTCATCATGTTTTATGGAACTGGATCAACTGCTGACGATAATTTAGGCTGAGCTGCTTTTTTCTGACTTCCTCTGGCATATCTTATGATTCTTTATCTTTATTACTGTTAGTATTATGGTCTTCATTCTCATTTATTTTTATTCATCTAAAGGTCCAGGATGTGACTTAATTGGCAAACTGTAACGTTACACGTCCCTAGATTCAGTCTGTGATGCTGGGGGTCAGGGTCCTAGGTCCTGACAATGCACATGATCCCAGTGCCTATCCCTGTGAAGGTGGCGGGGTCTTATGTGCCCCACCGGGCCCCATGGGTCAAGGCCCAGTCACCAGACGCTGACTGGCAAGCACCCCTCCCAGGTCTGGCTCCAGGAGGGGGCCCCGGGTTCCTTGTTCCAGACAAGGTGCTGCAGCTCCTTCTTGGCCGATTCATGTGGAGTCTGTGAGTGTCTGTGGCCCCTCCCCTGAGACCAGTTTGCCTTGGGGGACCCCACCAGGAGCTTTTGCCCCTGACAACACACACAGCTCCCAACAGGCTGGTGACTCTTGGAAGATTGTAACACGTGTTACTGCTGTGCTTGATGACTGTGTTCAATCTGAAAATGGCGATAAAATAAAAATATGTTTAATAAAAAAGAAGCATGAGAAAATTAGAAGATATAACATGATGTGTTAACATATGCAAAGGTGTACCTTCAAAATAAAAATCTCTGCTAAATCCACATCCACACTCTGCACACCTGCACTTCAATGTACCTCAGGCCCTTTTTATTGCGTGGTTGTTGTTGTGGTCAGATTGTCATTAAATGTTCTGATTTCCTTCCTGCTCTCCAGAGGAGGAACCCTGTAGATTTGAATGCCTCCATGATCTTTCCTCTAGCGCCACCATCAGGACAAACTGTACATTTTAAACTCTGGAAGATTATTATCTAAAATTGCAGACTGGTATGTGGAAGTTACCCTTTGACTCCAACTATTCATTTTGCACTTGCTGCATTGTGAGCGCTCCCATTGGCCATTTTCCCAAGGTGTGTCTCTCCTGAGGTGAACCTCTAAATGACCGACTGTTCCCTTCACACCATGATGAATGAAAAGTGTTCCCAGCAGCCGTCTGTTCCAGCAGACAGACTATAAAAGTGACTGACTCCAGTTTAATGGTGACAAAGGTCAGACAGTGTGGTATGATGACAACGTGCCATGCTCGTATCAGAGGCGTCCTCTGCCAAGTCTGCAGATAAGACCGAGCAGAGCTGACATTCTGCAGATCAGCCTGAGATTAGTCTTATCTTCCAACGATCAGCTCGTATTTAATTTGTGAGCTGTGGTGATGAAAGGCAGGGCTGACTGAGCAACACTGCCAAACCTGGCTGCCAAAAACAGTTTCATAACCAAACCTGACCACAGCTGATAGCCCGCAGAGGCAGCAGGAGGAAAGTTAAGTGAGGCAGCTTCTCTCTGGTTCAACAGTCTGACATTAACATTTCCTCAGAGATGATTCCTGCACGGACGTTCTGTCATCATGTGTGCACTGAAAGTCGTGTTCTGATCATCACCTGAACACCTGGAACACCTGGAACAGCAGCTTTACTGAGTGCTGTCGTACCAACACCTGAATGTTTCTGAACACCAGGAGGAGAGAAAAGTTCTGTCACCAAAAAGGACTGAACGAGTCTGAAAACCCAAATAAAATCAAACTTAATCACAATGCTAAATAGTCAGAAGAGATCAGCCTGGAACGGCGGGGTTCTCCAGGGAATCACAGGTGCAGTCCAGCTGATGAGGAAGAAGTAAGAAACAGGAGGAAAAATATAAATATACAGAAATGTAAATACAAAGAATTTACAAAAGTGTCAGGATCATCGGGTTCAGCTGGATGTGAGTTTAAAGCTGCTTCTGTCCTCTGGTGTGAGTTGATAGCTGTGAGCCAATCAGAGTGAAGAAGCAGCTTCACCCAGTCTGACTCTCTATGTCTCTCCATCCATCCTTCACTCCCTCCTTTAATCCGTCTATCTGCTGACTCGTCGGGGTCATCGCCATCTCAGGCAGATGGCCAACCTGATTGGCTCAGCCGGGGCGACCCCCTCCCCTCCCCTTCCCTTCCCTCCCCCAGGGGGGCTCTGAGGTAACATTCAGCCTCCATTTTACTGAACTCGTCCTGATGTGAAGCAGGACAGACAGACGGGGAGCGAGGAGGACACGTGAACAGCACGCTTCCAGTGTTGCTCAAAGGTCCCTGGGCAGTCATTTAGTCCCCCCCCCACCCTCCCCCGAATCCTCCCCCACAGACAGAGGACCAGCAGAACCACTGATCTCTGCTGTACAGAGGTTAGACAGCTGCAACACACACACACACACACACACACACACACACACACACACACACACACACACACACACACACTCCTCTGTCATTAAACATTATTCTTGGTTGGAGAGTGTGTGATGCTTCTGTGTGCAGCCGCCTGCTGACGGCTCACTGCGTTACCTCTCTCTCTCTGAGCCGGCTGAAAGTCTGTAGTAGTCTTCCTTAATTTCATATATTGTTGTATATTTTTACTGTTAACAGTTAATTTGGGCCTCCCTGGTCTGTGTTTGGCTAATTTTACAGTAACTATATCAAAACTGTAGTTACTGTACAGCTGCACTGCAGTAATGTAAGGTTATAATATCAGTACAGCCTGTTTTTAGAAAGTGTCAGGTTGAATCTCCACGGTGAGCACGGCTGTGACACGTGGCTCGCTAAAGATTAAATCATTCACAGGGCGATTCTCATTTCCACAGTTAGAGACTGAAACTCTGTAGGTAACTTTGTAAAACCTCCTAAACTTCAGCTGAAACTGCTTCCTCCACTTCAAGAGATGCGTCTCCTCAACTAATTTATGACCATGAAAATAAAACTACTCTGACAGTTTGAGTTGGCCCTCAGTCTTCAGCAGTGAATCATATGACTTAATTCGTAATGTGTGAGATTTTTACCTGCTGCTAACATTAGCTGCAGCGCAAACCTCCCTCCTGCCAGGCCGCAGCCGCTGAGTTATGGTTCAGTTTAATCCGACACAGCAGCAGAGGCGCTCAGCAAACTGAAGCAATTACCTCCAATCCCATAATTCATCTGTGCAGCAGCAGACTTCTCTAAATGTTCAAACTTCACCCACAAAAAATACACACAATCACAAAGACACACAGTTACAGTGAAGATATTCATATATTCATCCTGGTGCCCCCCAGGGCAGCAGGGGAGGGTAAAGGCTCGTAACCACCACATTCATCATCCACACTTGAATGTAATTTTGCCTGAAGTCAAGTGACCACATACCCACCACACTTACATACATTTAACTGATGCTTTTATCCAAAGCAACTCACAATAAGTGCAAACCAAGAATTACCAGAATCATGTGAGAACATCAACTTCATCAAATATGCTGAACTGCTTCAGGTGCCACATTTAGAAATAATAAGAGTTGCTGCTCATGAATGTATTTAACAGGAAATCAAGTTATTTTATTCTGAAGTGCAGAAGAGCGGTGTGGACTGGGAGAACCTAAAGAGGTTGAAGACCAGCTGGACTGCTGTGTTCTGGATCAGCTGCAGAGGTCAGATGGTAGACATGTAGGCAGACCAGCCAGGAACCAGTTGCATTAGTCTAGGAGCGAGATGACAAGAGCCTGGACCAGAACCTGAGCCGCCTCCTGGATGAGGAACAGACGTGTCCTCCTGATGTTGTGGAGGATGAATCTGCAGGAGCGGGTTGTCGCAGCAATGTTGGAACAAGCGAAGGACAGCTGGGCGTCCTCAAGATTTCTGCTGACAGAGAGTTCGTGGACGGGAGGTGCCATCCCTGGAAGGAAGAGGAGCTCAGTCTTGTCAAGGTTGAGCTTCAGGTGGTGAGCAGACGTGCTGCCAGCTGGGTTTCAGACCAGGAGAAGACAGAATCAGTTGAGTGTCATCTGCATAGCTGTGGTAGGAAAAGCCATGGGAGTGAATAACAGAGCCATCTATGTGTAGGTGTATGAGTGGTTGTCTTTTATATATGTTTAACCTTTTGACATGTTTCTGCTTTGTACCCATCATATTTAAATGTTATGTGTTTTATGAGGACCCTGATGAAACATGGGTCTGACAATAAAGTTCTTCTCTACAAGTGTTGCTGCAGTTTAGACCTCTTCAGACTTTTTTCCTTCTCCGGGCACCTTGGCAGTAGGTGAAATTAGCATAATCTAAATCCATCTAAATATAAAACAAAAGGTTGGAACCTGCCATAAAATGATTGATCGATCTTTTTATGCATAAAAACTACACAACCGCTATATTTGTTTGTTTTCTTAAGTTGTAATTCCAGTTTTATTCCAAACACTGGTACCTGGACTGAGATTGGTTTTTTGATATGTCCATCTGTCCATCATCACAACTCCAGCCCTGGTGCCACCATCAGGACAAAAGTTCCAGAGAGAAATAAACAAACCCAGTTCTTCTTGAGAAGTCATGGAAATCTGTCAGAGACCCCTGAAGGGCCCCAGACCACAGTTTGAGAGTTGTTTGCTGTAGAGATCAAACTTGTTGGTCCCACAAACCCTGAGCAGGAGACAAATTGGCCCATAATGATCTCCTCTAAATGACACTAATGTCCCTCCTGGATTATTCATTAACAGAAGCCCTCTCCCTGTGAAGAGCTGTGGAGGTCAAAGGTCAGCAGCTCAGCTCTGTGTGAAAGGTGACTGTGACTGAGAGGTCAACCAGATCAGTCTGAGAAACAGCTTCACCTTCAGCCCAGTTCAGAGTGAGCAGGAGGTCACTGAGTCCAGACAGCAGAGTGTGTGCGTGTGTGTGTGTCTCTAGTTGTTGTCCTCTGACTGTGCAGACACCACCGTCCAGAGCAGAGAGGATCTGTGTTGATAAAAATGTGGATTCACTCGTCTGAGTCAACTCAGAGCAGTGAGTGTGACGAGCAGCGGCCCTGGAACATCCTCTGCATGTCATCTAAAAAGATGCTTGAATAGACTGCTGCATTAACTATACAGCAGAGGGTTACAGCATTTATATTGTTTCTATTCTATTTGTTTATGCTACCATTATTATGAAGTGCGTGATAATAAATTGCTAGATTGATTTAAAGGTAACTAAAGATACAGATTGAATTATTTTTTTACCTGAAAAACGTGCAGTATATGTTTTTTTCCTTCATTGCCTCCACCTCCCCAACACACACACACACACTGACATACTGAAACCAAACCTACGCCCGTGTGTGTCTTTCTATCATCGTCCTCTC
Source organism: Macquaria australasica (assembly GCA_005408345.1). NCBI lineage: Eukaryota > Metazoa > Chordata > Actinopteri > Centrarchiformes > Percichthyidae > Macquaria > Macquaria australasica. The sequence goes on along the minus strand of SEMN01000921.1, from coordinate 33,506 downwards.
TAATAGTTTTTGATAAACTTTTTACACAAGGCCTGGTAGAATCAGACAGCAGAGTTACAGATTAAACAAATTCCCTGTGGAGGTTTTTACCATAGACATATATACGTAGACGCTGCATTGACAGCTTGGGCACGTTGCTGCTATATGTCCACGCATCCGCCATATTGGAAAGGGCAAGACTGGCCTGTAAACAAATACAAGTAAACAGAGGAGCTGCGTTTTTTCTGGATATAAATCACTATAAAGTTTACATCTCTCAACCCATGACTCGTTTTTATATTCAAGGGTTTATGATCTGCATGGAGTAGAAAAAAAATGTTACTTAGAGTGTTGATAGTTAGGCTATAATCAGAGTAACTGAATACCAGCACCAGTCCTCTCTATCAAAACCTGTCCGTCACTGTCAGTGTTTAAATCTAACATGAAAAAACGCCTGTGCCACAGTTAATGTGCTCAGTGTTTATGTGTCATGTGTTTACATTTGCTTCATTTATAATTATTAATATTACTACTTCTTTTATATCTTATTATGTTAAAGAAACACATATCCATGGTATTAGGATACATGGTACATAATAGAGGTGAGGTTTTTACTATAAGCCCTCTGGGGTTTCTTACCTCTCCTGCACAGTCCCTGCTGTTTGAACAAAATCGGCAAATACAAACCAAATAGTGAGACACTGGCAGTCAGTCTGCTTTCTATATTTTGTTACATATTTGTTATAATGTGTTACAGCAGCTCAAGGACAGAATAAGTACAGACAGACAGAATAAAATACAAATAAAGAATAAGAATAGAAACTATGGAAGTACTCAAGTAAAGTGACATAGTCGTGGTATAACAGTATAACATATTTACATGATATGGTAAGAAATAGTAAAAATAAATTCCAGTATAAACAGTATGAAATATAAGTGTAATACATAAAGTGAGATGTAGTAGTACAACAATATACAGATATATATTATATACTATAGTATAGCAGTATAGCATATTATTATTATTAATAGTCTATAAATACAATAAGGTGTAGTATGAGTATTATAATATTATAGTAGTAATATAATGATGGTAATATTAGATTTAAATAGTATATGCAGTATAAACAGTAGTATAATGTAGTAAATAATAAAATAAAAATAGTAAATAAAATAGTGAGTAGTGAATAGTATACCGGTAATATAATAAGTAGTATAATAATATATATATGCATAATATATATAATGTTATGTATATTGTGCAATTATACTCCAAATATTGCAAGAGTCAGTCCTCAATGTGATCTTGATTCAAATTTGGACACATAAGTGGTTCAGACATTTTGACCTGTTAAAAAGGTGCAGGTCTTTCCATCTTCTCCAGTCCGTTCCAGTCCCGCCTTCTGGACAAGTTGCCCTTTCCAATATGGCGGCGACGTTGACGTTCGATCCAGAGGCCAATGCGGCGTCTACGTATATATGTCTATGGTTTTGACTACTGGTAGCGCTACAGAGCCATGTTTTCATGAGTGGGTCCTTGTTTTGTTTGTTGTCATGCACATGATACTTATTCCAACCAATACTACTCCACTGACTGACAGTTGGTGGTAACACGCCAATGAAAGCAGTAATGTGCAGGCAAAGACATGACAAAGAACTGACGGTCTTTGGGTTTCTGACTGCTGCGTGGACAGAACGAGACGTCTGAAGACATCAGCTTGGACTCTGAGAAACTGAGGTGGACAGTTTTCACTATTTCCTGACGTTTTATGAGCTGATCAATAAATCGGTTAATTGATCAACTAATCTGCAGATAAATCAGTGATGAATCATTTGTTGCAGCTACTTTAAACCAGAAATCAAGTTTATTGCAGAATGAGCCCATTTATTGTCATCAAGGTGCTTACAGCATTTTATTACTGTAATAAAAGTCTCCATGTAAATGCAGCAGGTGATGTCACAGCACTGATCCACAGATCAGATCAATCCCTGAGCTGATTGGCCTCGTTGATCTGGTGACCTGAGTCTACCTGCAGTCAGGTGAGAGAGAAAGAGAAGTAGGCCAGTGTCTCTTTATCTCTGTGTAAAGACAGTCTGTCTTATCAGTGCTGGAAATTACTGCGATACAGCACACAGGAAACACAAAGCAGCAGCCTGGCCTGTATTGTCCACCTGACTGCCTTTGTGTGTGTATCCAGGTCACTGCAGTGCTATCTCTGGGATTAATATTTAGACTGCAGAGACCAGAACAGCTCTGAATAGACCAGGACCTGCAGAGAAGCCAGGGCTTCACCCCAGTCTCTGTTTACTCTGATTAATTATTCTCTGAAGGAGGCAGTGGCTCACGCACACACGCCTGCTGCCTCGCATACTGCACACAGCAGAGAGTCTCTAGGTGAGAGGGAGGCATTCAGGAAACATGTCACTTCTACTCTTATTACATCTAAGTGCTGCCTTTGACACAAACGACCATACGATACTACAGGGCAGACTGAACTGCTGGGCTCTCAGGCTCAGTGCTAAAGTGGTTCCAGTCATATCTTCAGGACAGGAACTATTTTGTCTCAGTTGGTAATTATGCAGCTGAGAGGAGTTCCCCAAGGTTCAATCCTGGGTCCTCTTCTATTTCACCTTTACATGCTTCCATTAGGACACGTTATACAAAACAATAACATCAACTATCACCCAGATTTACCTTGTTGTGTTCAGAGAAACATGTTATCGCTCTGGGCAGACAGAAGACGTCTGTCAGAAAACAAAAACATTTTGGGAAAACGCTTTTTCTCTGAGAGTCAGATGTTCAGATTGATTTCTCTCTCATGTCTGTAGGGTAAATATGAAGCTATAGCCAGCAGCAGGTTAGCTTAGCTTAGCATAAAGACTGGAAACAGCGGGAAACAGCTAGCCTGGCTCTGTCCAAAAGTAACAAAATCCACCTCCCATCACCTCACTGATTAACATGTGATATCTTATGTGTTTAATGTGTACAAAAACCAGAGTGAGTACCTCTGGTGTGTATCAGATGGTCAGTGGCTATCTGTAGTGCTATTAATAATCTGATCTAACTCTTCGTCAGAGAGCAAATAAGCACATTTACCAAAATGTCAAAATGTTGCTTTAACATACATCCTGCTCAGGTTTGTGTAGGAAATGCTGAGTGACAGAATCACAGAAAAACATGCAGACTGCTGAGGTCACACATAATGCAGTCTTCCTTAATTTCATATATTGTTGTATATTTTTACTGTTGACAGTTAATTTGGGCCTCCCTGGTCTGAGTTTGGCTGATTTTACAGTCACTATATGTCACGAACTCCGACACAAAAACTGGTGGACTCAAGTGCACGACTCTTCAGACCATGTATGGGTATACCAAAAATCTTTACTGAGGCAGAACAAAACAAAACGCTCACAAGGAGGATCAGACAATAACATGGACTTGAACAAAACCTGGTACATGGAAACTTGTTGGTACGCTTGACTCGATTCTTTTGACAGACGGAACAAGACGAACTGGCACAGGACAAAGGGAGACAAGGACTATTTATACATGAGGTAGGGGAAAACAGGTGAGACCAATCAGGGGCGGGGTCACAACGGTGGGAAAATCACACAAAGGGAGGAAGTCAGGGTCTGAAACGAGAGGGAGAGGTGAGTACAAAATAAAACAGGAAGTGCAGGACGAGACTAGATGTGAGTGACTTTAACTTAACATAAAAGTAAAACTAAGGCATGACATGAAATACATTTAGCAAATCCGGCGAGACACAACACTATACCAAAACTGTAGTTACTGTACAGCTGCACTACATTAATGTAAGGTTATAATATCAGTACAGACTGTTTTTAGAAACACTGTAAATTCAGAGGGTCTGCTCTAAAGTGTCAGATTGAATCTCCACAGTGAGCACGGCTGTGACACGTGGCTCGCTAAAGATTAAATCATTCACAGGGCGATTCTCATTTGCACAGTTAGAGACTGAACTCAAACACTGGCCACTTATTGGCCAATTTAACTACGATTAGCTAATCCAGCTCCCAGAGGACTGAGGAGGAAGGAAGTGTAGCTGGACTCAAACTGTCTCACCTTATGAGTGTAATAAATTAGATTTAGAGTAAGACTGGGCTTCGACCAGAGGGGATCCCACTGAAGGAAAATATTAATGCGTCCTTTCAAAAGAAAACATGCGTTGATTTGATTTGGGCTGGCTCGGACTCAGAGCAGCGATGATGTCGGCTTTACAAAATATTAAACTGGAAAAAGAAAATGTGCACAATTGAATATTTGACTCATGGGGTTCAAATCTGATGTCTCATTTCAGCAAGACCTTAACAAACACATGTGCACATGCACGCACGCACGCGCGCGCGCACACACACACACACACACACTGAGCGTGCTGAGGGATTTATGGTCTCAGTTGTGGTCCAGCTCTCAGGGAGAGTTTCCAGTTCATGTTTCCTCCCGTGTGGAGGAGCGATGAGAAACAGCAGAGGCCTCTGGTTCAGCTCCATGTTCCTGCTGGATACACTGACTTACACACAGAGACAAAGTGATCACATACTGCAAACATTACATTTTACAGGCAGTCCTCTCCACCTCCACTGCACTTCACCAGAGGCACTTCTTCATCAATCCTTAATCGATAAAGGCCTCAGAACATAATGGATCAAACTGTTCACCTGTCACACAGAAAATCTCTGATGGACAGTGAATGGCAAGTCACACCTGGGGATGTTTGACAGGCATCGAAACACCTGCACCTATTGTTTATGTAAGCCTAGAAAGTCAATCCAACAACTGCAAAGAGACTCAAAACCACCACAAAGAGACAGGGAGGGTTTTGGTGGACGTTGTCTTTCACAGGGAGGGTTTTGGTGGACGTTGTGTCTCACAGAGAGGGTTTTTGTGGACGTTGTGTCTCACAGAGAAGGTTTTGGTGGACATTGTGTCAAACAGAGAGGGTTTTTGTGGACGTTGTGTCTCACAGAGAGGGTTTTGGTGGACGTTGTGTCTCACAGAGAGGGTTTTGGTGGACGTTGTTTCTCACAGAGAGGGTTTTTGTGGACGTTGTGTCTCACAGAGAGGGTTTTGGTGGACGTTGTGTCTCACAGAGAGGGTTTTGGTGGACGTTGTTTCTCACAGAGAGGGTTTTGGTGGACGTTGTTTCTCACAGAGAGGGTTTTTGTGGACGTTGTGTCTCACAGAGAAGGTTTTGGTGGACATTGTGTCAAACAGAGAGGGTTTTTGTGGACGTTGTGTCTCACAGAGAGGGTTTTGGTGGACGTTGTGTCTCACAGAGAGGGTTTTGGTGGACGTTGTTTCTCACAGAGAGGGTTTTTGTGGACGTTGTGTCTCACAGAGAGGGTTTTGGTGGACGTTGTGTCTCACAGAGAGGGTTTTGGTGGACGTTGTGTCTCACAGAGAGGGTTTTGGTGGACAGCCAGCTGACCGACACCCTCCAGCAGGAGCTGCAGCCTCAGATTCAGCTCAGGTCAGGGAGGTGAGAGGATATGAACTGCACGTCTCCAGTATCTCGCTCGGCACGAGAGAACATTCCCATCATTTTAGCTCATTGACATTCAGATCAGCCCCTCACCAGGCGTTTATCTTGTTTATGAGTTGTGAAACCTGGAATAAATCACCGGCAAGGAGAGCAGCGCTGCCAAGCTCCCAGTGACGTTATCAACCTCCGCCATGAATCAGAAACACAGAAGGCGTTATTTCTGCACTGCTCCGCTTGTCTAATTCTTCCTGACAAGCGAAGCCTGAACTTGTCAATCATGCTGTCCCTGATTGCTCACAGATATCTGGAGGTCTGACAGCTTTCTCCGAACTGTGGCTTCTTGATCGATCGTCGGTATAAACAGCTTCACCGTCGGCCTCCTTCTCCTGAGAAAACATGTCTTCTGACCCTCAGGAGGTTTCTTTGTGTTCGACCAACAGAGAGACTGGCTGTAGCTGTCTATCCATCAACCTGAGTTCACTCACACACACACACACACTTAAACCCTCTGGAAGCTGAT